>JBBGZY010002780.1:187500-200000 GCA_037952925.1 Lithobates clamitans | reverse complement strand
TTCTCAGACTGCCATGGATGGGTGGGTCGTCCCTCGTTATCACCACCACCTGAGCAAAACCCAATAGAACCAGAAATCCTGCAGAGTCTGCATTCCTTTAGAAGAGGATGGGCCTCAGAGCATAAAGAATGAAAGTGTATCTAAACCCCAAAACGTTTTTTTTTTTTTGTTTAGTAAAGGGTTAGAGTCCCTGTCAGGCTTTGATTATTGTCTGTGTCCTATCTGTGGAGATTCACTTTCACTATTGGGGTCTGGTGACCAGAGGGCATTTCCCTCACTTTGGAGGGATTTCTGCTTACTTCCTCTTGTTCCTGCAGGCAGTGGCGTGGCGTGGGTTATGTTATGTTATGTTGGGTTGGGTTGGGTTGGGTTAAGTTGAGTTGAGTTGAGTTGAGTTGTCAGCTCCCAGGACAGGTAAATTACACCACCTAACTTGTGGGTTTTTAGATACCCCCACCCTGATCACCCTAGGGTTACCACCTCATCCCTTTAAAACCAAACACATATTGATTACACAGGTTCTGTGGCTTATTAAGGTGGTAATTAAACTCACTTGGTGTCTTATCTGCATTGAATTAACCTCAGAACCTGTGTAATTCATATGTGTTCGGTTTTAAAGGGATGAAGTGTCAACCCTAGATCACACCCCCAGATACCACTCCCACCCTAATCACACCCCCAGATACCCCCCACTCTGATCACCCCCCCCAGATACCCCCACTCTGATCACCCCCCATTACCCCTACTCTGATCACACCCCCAGACACCACTCTGACCCTGATCACACCCCCAGATACCCCCCCACTCTGATCACCCCCCACATACCCCCACCCTGATCACCCCCACTCTGGTCACACCCCTAGATACCCCCCACTCAGATCACCCCTCCAGATACCCCCCACTCAGATCACCCCCCCAGATACCCCCCACTCTGATCACCCCCCTTTACCGCTACTCTGATCACACCCCTAGATACCACTCTGGCCCTAATCACACCCCAAGATACCCTCTCCACACTGATCACACACCCCAGATACCCCCCACTTTGATCACACCCCCAGATACCCCCAATCTGATCACTTCCCCTCTGATCACACCCCCCGATACCCCCTCCACTCTGATCACACCCCCAGATACCCCCACCCTGATCACCCCCCAGACACCACTCCCCACTCTGATCACACCCCCAGATACCCCCCCACTTTTATCACACCTCAGATACCCCCGCACTCTTATCACACCCCCAGATACCCCCACTCTGATCACACCCACCAGGTACCCGCCCCCACTCTGGTCACACCCCCCAGATGCCCCTCCCCCCACCACACACACACTCTAATCCTCCACTCTGATCACACCTCCAGATTCCCCCCTTCCAGATTCCTACATTCTGATCATACCCCCAGACTGATTCCTCTGGACCGATTGCTCTGATATACTGCACTGATAGCCTGCTCTGATGGGACTGCTCTGATGAGACTACTCTGATGAGGCTGCACTGATGGGCACTAATAGGCTGCATTGATGGGCACTAATGAAACTGGTCTTATCAGATGGCACTGATGAGACTGCTCTCATGAGATGGCTCTAATGAGACTGCACTGATGAGACTGCTCTGATAGACTGCTCTTATAGACTGCACTGATGAGACTGCTCTGATAGACTGCTCTTATAGACTGCACTGATGAGACTGCACTGATGAGACTGCTCTGATGAGATGGTTCTGATGAGACTGCTCTAATGGGACTGCTCTGATGAGACTGCTCTGATGAGACTGCTCTGATGAGACAGCACTGATGAGACTGCACTGATGAGGCTGCACTGATGAGACTACTCTGATGGGGCTGCACTGATGGACACTGATGAGACTGCGCCGATGGGCACTGATGAGACTGCACCGATGGGCACTGATGAGACTGCACTAATAGGCTGCACTGATGGGCACTGATGAGACTGCACTGATGGGCACTGATGAGACTGCACTGATGGGCACTGATGAGACTGCACCGATGGGCACTGATGAGACTGCACTGATGAGACTGCACTAATAGGCTGCACTGATGGGCACTGATGAGACTGCACTGATGGGCACTGATAGGCTGCATTGATGGGCACTGATGAGGCTGCTCTTATAGGCTGCATTGATGGGCACTGATGAGGCTGCTCTGATGAGATGACACTGATGAGACTGCACAGATGGGGCTGCACCAATGGGCATTGATGAAAGTGCACCGATGGGCACTGATGCAACTGCACTGATGAGACTGCACTAATAGGCTGCACTGATGAGACTTCACTGATGGGCACTGATAGGCTGCATTGATGGGCACTGATGAGGCTGCTCTGATGAGATTTGTGTGATGAGGTTGCACTTATGAGACTACTCTGATGAGACTGCACCAATGGGCACTGATGAGACTGCACTGATGGGCATTGATAGGCTGCACTGATGGGCACTGATAAGCTGCACTGATGCAGCTTATCAGTGCTGGGGACTTCAGTACTGGGGACTTCAAAGATAAAGGTTTTTTTTTATCCAACAGCAGTCACTGGACTGTGAGAAATTGGGTTTAAAACTGCACTGGCCAATTTCTCATAATCAGGAGAGTTCTACATGTCAGCTATCAGCATTCTTTTACTTCTATCTTTTAGACTTTTAGATAGAAGTAAAAAAAAAGTGCTGTTAGCTGACAAAGATGGTATCTCCTGTTTTTATGTAGCACTGCCCTGACTGTGAGAAAGTTTTAATTCTTTTTTTCTCCCAGTCACTCCCTGCTGACCCCATCACTAAGGCCCCTATCACACAGCGGGTCCAATCAGGTCTGCCTGTCAGTTTTTCAGGTGGACCTGATGGGAAGTTCCATGCATCCCTATAGACAGGCGGATGTAAACTGACTCTATTTACCAACACCTCCTTTAAGCCACGCTCAATATTTTTAGTGTAATTTTAACCACGCACCCATTTTCGCTGTCGCTAATTTTTTAAATGCCAGACACACCCACTTAAATAGATGCCCCACCCCTAATTACCATACTGCAACCCCTACACCGCCTTTCTGCAACAAAAAAAAAATTCTCGTGATTTTGGCAACTATGTATACAGCACCATGCTGTCCCCTCCCACCAGCCATGAGGTGCCTATGTTGCATAGAGAACCACAGAAATCCAGTGATGACGTTCCCGTGTCTAATATGTAATGGAGAATGGAAAGGTTTTATTTAAAAATATCACTAGCATTTGGATATTTGTCCTGTAAAGCCAGTGCAAGGAAGGAGGAGCGCAAAACCTGAGCAAACAGATATAAATCGTTAGCCAGCTTTAGCCATCCCCCACCCCCCCTAGACGGTAATTTTCAGCTCTCCAATAATCGGCTTCTGCTGCATAGGAATGTCTGTTTTCACATTTCCCACCAAAAAACAGTGCGCGGCGTGATTGACGAGGCCGGATCATGAGAGGTGCCCCCTTCCCGGGAAACTTTCTAAATTGTCCTAAATTAGTCCTCAAGCCAAGCACCCGGAGGAGCCGCTAAATTGTGATTGGAATCTTAATACAATGCGAAGAAAGGCTTTCAAGGGATGACGCGAGGTGGGCCTTTCACAAGCAGATAGTGCCTTTGATCCTTGCCCAGACTCTGCCCTCGACTCCCGTCCTGAATATTTTAAGTGGGGTCCCTCTCTAGCAGCTTCTAGTGTCACTTGGTGGAGGAGGGGTGGGGGGGCTAATTTAGTTATCTTTCAGACATGTCCCACGGATTTGACTGGGTGAGGCCTATTCATGTGGATTTCACGGCCTGTCACCGTTCTCATTTCTCTATCTGGGGAAGTCTACCCTGCAGGATTCTCACTGCAGACATGACCCCCTACCCCCCCCCAACCCTCCCCCCTTGTCGTGTGGACCCAAGGACCCAGTCTCTCCAAGCGGCAGTCAATAGTAGACGAGGAGTCTCTTGTATGGGCACTTGGGCTAAGCGCGAGCGATAAATCAAGGTCATCAATTCATTCACAACCTCAGACGGGAAGTTCATGTCAGTCTGCAGTCATTTTGGGACACCGACTCCTCCGGCACTGAACAAGGCATTCCAATGCTAATGGTGCAAGGACCCAGTCATTTTCTGTAGGCCCTCAACGGGCAAACAAGGGCCAAGCAGAACTCATCTCACTTAATTTTTTCCATTTGGAAGTCAATTTGGAACACAGTCTCTTCTAGCTCTAAACATGCCATTCCAATGCTAATGGTGCAGGGGCCCAGTGATTTTTTGTAGGCCCTCTATGGGCAATCAAACAACGGTCAAGCAGAACTCAACTCACTTAATTTTTTCCATTTGGAGTCATTTTGGAACACAGTCTCTTCTAGCGCTAAACATGCCATTCCAATGCTAATGGTGCAGGGGCCCAGACATTTTCTGTAGGCCTTCTATAGGCAACCCAGGGCCAAGACAAACTCACTTGACTTTATTTTTTTCCATTAGCAGTAATTTTGGAACACTGGCACCTCCAGACCCAAACATGCCATTCCAATGCTAATGGTGCAGCGGTCCAGTCATTTTCCGAAGGCTCTCAATGCGCAACCAAGGACCAAGAAAAACTCACCTAACTTAATTTTTTCCATCTGGAGTCATTTTGGAACACCGGCTCCTCTAACCCTGACCACAGCGTTCCGATTCTAACGGTGCAGAGGCCCAAGGGCCAAGAAGATCTCACCTGACTTAGTGTTTACCGTTTGCAGTCATTTTGGGACACTGGCTTCTTCAGCCCTGAACATGCCATTTCAATGCTAATGGTACAAGGGCCCACTCATTTTCTGTAGGCCTTCAATAGGCAACCAAGGGTCAAGAAGAACTCACCTGACTTAATGTTTTACATTTGGAGTCATTTTGGAACACTGGCTGCTCCAGCACTGACCACAGCGTTCCGATGCTAACGGTGCAGAGGCCCAAGGGCCAAGAAGATCTCACCTGACTTAGTGTTTACCATTTGCAGTCATTTTGGGACACTGGCTTCTCCAGCCCTGAACATGCCATTTCAATGCTAATGGTGCAAGGGCCCACTCATTTTCTGTAGGCCTTCAATAGGCAACCAAGGGTCAAGAAGAACTCACCTGACTTAATGTTTTACATTTGGAGTCATTTTGGAACACTGGCTCCTCCAGCCCTGAACACAGGGTTCCAATGCTAATGGTGCAGGGGCCAATTCAATTTCTGTAGGCATTCAGTAGGCAACCAAGGGTCAAGAAGAACTCCCCTGACTCAATGTTTTACATTTGCAGGCATTTTGGAACACCGGCTCCTCCAGACCCAAACATGCCATTCCAATGCTAATGGTGCAGGGGTCCAGTGATTTTCTGAAGGCTCTCAATGGGTAACCAAGGACCAAGAAAAACTCACCTATCTTAATTTCCTTCCATCTGGAGTCATTTTGGAACACCGGCTCCTCTAGCTCTGAACATGACGTTCCAATGCTAACAGTGCAGAGGCCCAAGGGCCAAGAAGATCTCACCTGACTTAATGTTTTCCATTTGTAGTCATTTTAGGACACAGGCTTCTGCAGACCCAAACTTGCCATTCCAATGCTAATGGTGCAGGGGTCCAGTCATTTTCTGAAGAATCTCAATGGGCAACCAAGGACCAAAAAAACCTCACCTAACTTCATTTCTTTCCATCTGGAGTCATTTTGGAACATCAGCTCCTTCAGCCCTGAACACGGGGTTCCAATGCTAATGGTGCAGGGGCCCATTTATTTTCTGTAGGCCTTCAATAGGCAACCAAGGGTCAAGAAGAACTCCCCCTGACTTAATGTTTTACATTTGCAGGCATTTTGGAACACCCGCTCCTCAAGACCCACTCATTTTCTGTGGGCCCTCAATGGGCAACCAAGGACCAAGAAAAACACACCTGACTTATTCTTTTCCTTTTGCAGTAATTTTTGGACACTGGCTTTATCAGCCCAGAACATGCCATTCCAATGCTAATGGTGCAAAGGCCCAGGTATTTTCTATAGGCCCTCAATGGACAATATACGGGCAAGAAAAATTCACCTGATTTCATTTTTTCTGGTGCGGTGGATCGGGTGCATTTGTTTTGAGAGTGAGTTTGTGTTGGCATGACCTTGGAAATGAATGGGTATTGCATGCACGTTCTTATGGTTATGTGCAATACAACGACATTGGTTCCTTCAGAACAGCCTTAGACCCAGTCTCTCCAAGTGGCAGTCATTAGTAGATGACAAGCATTGGGGTCAATGAGGGGGGCCAAATTATGGTTGTTTTTGTTTGCTTTAAAGGGTGCATGGGTCTTTAAATGGTTCCTGAGGATTTGGCTGGGTTCACAACCAGCGTTGTGTAAACATGTGCTACAAATGTGGTAAAGAAGCTTCTGCATCTCTTTGGGCATCAAAATTTGTGTTTTCATTGCACATTTTCTTGTGCACGTTCACTTAGATGTAAATGCAGCCTTAGGGAAACTACTTTTTGTAATGATCTTGGATCTGATATTGTGCCAAAAAGGTCCCTCATTAGCCTCATTATTTTATGTTCATATTTATTTTTAATATTTTTTTTTTTTTTGCATTTTTTTTAAAAGATATAAAACAAAACAAATTATACAATAAATAAAAAAAGGAAAAAAACACACACAGAAAAACCTTTTATTAGCCTCATAATTTTATGTTTTTCTTTAGGTTTTAGACTATTGCCATTTTTAACACACACAAAAAAAGGAAAGCTAACAAAATATTAATGCAACAATATTTAAAAAAGGAAAAAAAAACAAACAAAGAACGCTCAGGCAGTATTCACAATGTTGTTTCTTGGTAACGTATGCATAACCATAACATTGACATATATTCCATCAGGACATCCTTGGAACCATTCTCTGGCTATCATTAGTAGATGACAAACATTGGGGTGAATGAAGAACGGGGTTCTTGGTGGTTTTTAAATGTGCTTTATATGGTTCATGAGGGTTTGGGAAGCTACATTTGATACAATATTGGAACTGATCTTGTGCCAAAAAAATGGCCCCTCATTAGCTTCATAATTTTATTTTTTTTATATTTTTTTAACACAAAGAAAATATGCAAAAATAAATAAATAAACAAAACAGCAATATACAGAGATTACTGGGACTGGATTCACATAGTCTGTGTTGCAGTAAATCAACATTGATTCCTGCAGAACATCTTTGAACCCAGTCTCTCTAAGTGGCAGTCATTAGTAGATGACAAGCATGAAAAAGGCCAAATTAAGGTGGTTCTGGGTGGGTTTTAATGGTGCAATGGGCTTTAGGTGGTTCCTGAGGCTTAGGATAGGTGACAAGCATTGGAGTCAATGAGGAAGGTCAAATTGAGGTGGTTTCTGGTGGTTTTCAAGGGTTAAATGGGGCTTAAAGCAGAAGTTTAGGTATGGCAGTTTTTCCATAGTTGCATTTCTCCAGCTTGGACCAATATAAGTATGACTGTTTGATAACTGTGGTATCCACGTTGAAGCTGGAAATAATTGTAGTAGGTGCTTCTACTTCAGTGATCTCCAGTACCTTCTGGGTCCCATGCCAAGCAACTGCTTAATGAACACAGAAGGTCGCCTGCTTGGCATGGGCACCATCCAGAGAACACTTTGCATTTTCTCAATGAATGCAAAGTGTTCTCTAATTGGGCATGGTGGAGATTGTAACAACAAAGCCCCACCTCATCCAATCAGAGAACGCTGACAGAATGCAAAGTGTTCCCTTAATGGCGCCAGTGCAGAGGAGTCGACCTCTTGAGTTCAGTAGGCAGCAGGGCAGCCTCTCGGCACAAGACCTGGAGGCTAGTGGAGATCACTGGAGTAGTGGTGCCTACTGCAATGATTTCCAGCTTCCACTGGGATCCCAAGGGGTCTGGTATATGCATACTTACTAATGAACCAATGTAAAAATTGCCATTGCCAATGGAATTTCAACTTTAAATGGCTCCTTATAGTTACAAAATGTCTTTTTTTACCAATCCTGGATCTCGTGGTAAAAAGCAGACCTTCATTAGCCTCATAATTTGATGGTTTTTTTCACTAATGGGCTACCTTAAGGCAACGCACATTAATGCGCAACATAATACCCATTATAGCACCAGACAGATGCCCCCAAAATTAAATAAAAAAAAAAAAAAAGCACACCTAAATAAAAAAAATAAAAAAACAAGCATGACAGTGACCACGAACCAGCACCAGTGGGACAGAGGATCAAGAAAGACGTGGGACTTATAAATCCAGGACAGGTGGCATCTTCAATTCACTTGTACACCAGAATTCAGACTGTAATCTATGGGCTCTGTTACTCTGCTGCATTGCTTACTGGTTTTGATCTAACATGTTTCAGGCACTGGGAAATGAAGAAGCGATATATATGTGAAACGGCCCCATATCGGTATTTTTTTTACACTGCTTGTAGGAAGAGTTTCCTACATGACCGTCAAGACCTCATTGCCTACCACGCATCTTCAATGCTGAAGGTCTTACAGTACTGTCGCAGCCAGCAAAAGGCGGCAGGTGTAGGCGGTGAAGTGAGCACTTAGAAGTGGCTGCGTTGGAAAGGATTGCCGCTCGCAGGGCGCACACAGGCCACCAGCCTCTCTATACCACTCGAGGACAAAGAGGGGGCAGCAATAGTGGAAAATATAATAACCGGCTTGTGTTGTGCGACCGCCGGGAAGTAAGATGACAATGCATAAAGTCTCTCCATCATCCGGATTGTTTTAAAGTGTTTCCCTTTCTATCAGGATAATTTTCCCCTTGCAATTGGAAGAGAGGAAGACTTAAGGGGCCCATTCAGAAATAGATTCCGGTTCCATTGTCTCGTTTCTTGGTTTAATTTTTATTTTTTATTTTCGTATTGTCACATAATTATGACTCTGGTAACGACAGGTTGAGTTTTAAAAATGGTGAATGGGAACAGTCGGTTGTATGAAAGGGTTTAAAAAAATATGTCGTCATTTGAAAATCTCCAATAAAGTGAGATATATTTTAATTTATTGATATATCTTCTTTTTTTTTTTTTTTAGTATATTCGTTTTTATATATTTAGGGTTTTTTTTATGTGATCAGCTCAAGCCAAAATCTTTTTTGTAGTCTTTGGATGAAGTATAGAAGAATACAAATTGTTTTTTTTTTAATTGTAATTATTATTTAATATTAATATAATTTAGTTATTTTTTAATTTTAATTTTCTTGTTTCTTTGTTTACAGTTTTTTTTTTTGTTTCTGTATTCTCAAATAAATCTGGTAATGACAGGATGAGTTTTAAAAATGCCGAATGGGAACAGTCGGTTGTATGAAAAGGTATAAAAAAATATGATGTGATTTGAAAATCTCCTATACAATGAGATGTATCTTAATATTTTTTTTTTTATTTAAAATTTTTAACAAAATTTGGAAAACATTTTTAAATGTATTTTATATATATACAGTTATATATATATACAATGAGGAAAAAAGTATTTAATCCCCTGCTGATTTTGTACATTTGCCCACTGACAAAGAAATGATCTGTTTATCATTTTAATGGTCGGTTTATTTTAACAGTGAGAGACAGAATAACAACAAAGATATCCAGAAAAACGCATTTCAAAAAAGTTGAAAATTGATTTGAATTTTAATGAGTGAAATAAGTATTTGATCCCCTATCAATCAGCAAGATTTCCCGCTCCCAGGTGTCTTCTATACAGGCAACGAGCTGAGATTAGGAGCACTCTTTTAAAGGGAGTGCTCCTAATCTCAGCTTGTTACCTGTATAAAAGACACCTGGCCACAGAGGCAATCAATCAGATTCCAAACTCTCCACCATGGACAAGACCAAAGAGTTGTCCAAGGATGTCAGGGACAAGATTGTAAACCTACACTAGGCTGGAATGGGCTACAAGACTATCACCAAGTAGCTTGGTGAGAAGGTGACAACAGTTGGTGCGATTATTCTCAAATGGAAGAAACACAAAATAACGATCAATCTCCCTCAGTCTGGGGCTCCATGCAAGATCTCATCTCGTGAAGTTTCAATGATCATGAGAACGGTGAGGAATCAGCCCAGAACTTCACGGGAGAATCTTGTCAATGATCTCGAAGAAGCTGGGATCATAGTCACCAAGAAAACAATTGGTAACACACTACGCCGTGAAGGACTGAAATCCTGCAGTGCCCGCAAGGTCCCTCTGCTCAGGAAAGCACATGTACAGGCCCATCTGAAGTTTGCTAATGAACATCTGAATGATTCAAAGGAGAACTGGGTGAAAGTGTTGTGGTCAGATGAGACCAAAATCAAGTTCTTTGGCATTAACTCAACACGTCATGTTTGGAGGAGGGGGAATGCTGCCTATGACCCCAAGAACACCATCCTCACTGTCAAACATGGAGATGGAAAAATTATGCTTTGGGGGTGTTTTTCTGCTAAGGGGACAGGAAAACTTCACCACATCAATGGGGCGATGGGCAGGGCCATGTACTGTCAAACCTTGGGTAAGAACCGCCTTTCCTCAGCCAGGGCATTGAAAATGGGTTGTGGATGGGTATTCCAGCATGACAATGACCCAAAACACACGGCCAAGGCAACAAAGGAATGGCCAAAGAAGAAGCACATTAAGGTCCTGGAGTGGCCTAGCCAGTCTCCAGACCTTAATCCCATAGAAAATATGTGGAGGGAGCTGAAGGTTCGAGTTACCAAACATTAGCCTCGAAACCTTAATGACTTGGAGAGGATCTGCAAAGAGGAGTGGGACAAAATCTCTCCTGAGATGTGTGCAAACCTGGTGCCCAACTACAAGAAACGTCTGACCTCTGTGATTGCCAATAAGGGTTTTGCCACCAAGTACTAAGTCATGTTTCGCGAAGGGGTCAAATACTTATTTCACTCATCCAAATGCAATTTAGTTCATAATTTATTTGAAATGTGTTTTTCTGGATATTTTTGTTGTTATTCTGTCTCTCACTGTTAAAAAAAAACGACCATTAAAATGATAGACTGATCATTTCTTTGTCAGTGGGCAAATGTACAAAATCAGCATGGAGATCAAATACTTTTTTCCCTCACTGTATATATACAATCCAAAAGAGAGGGAGGCACTCATGGGTCTTGAAAGGTGAACGTACAGTATTTTTGCAAATGTTTTTGTGTTGGTATGTCTATCTGGCTGTGACAGTAATTATTGTATTTTCTGTTTTGTGTTTGGTATGTTGGTATACCTTGATTTGTACTATTTTTTCTTATGCA
Organism: Lithobates clamitans; assembly: GCA_037952925.1. NCBI lineage: Eukaryota > Metazoa > Chordata > Amphibia > Anura > Ranidae > Lithobates > Lithobates clamitans. Next base: position 188,776 of record JBBGZY010002780.1, on the reverse strand, counting down.
AAATTAATAAAAAAAAATAATAAAAAAAGTATATGTTGTTATTATTATTATTATTATTATTGTATTTTCTGTTTTGTTTTTGGTATGTTGGTATACCTTTTATTTGTACTATTTTTAAACTGATGTTTAATACTATTTTTTTTATCATTCTATTTAAAAAACAATATTAAAAAAAATAATTATGGATGACACTGAATTCATTATTGTTTTTTCAATGGGCAGCAGCTGTTTTCTTTCAGACTCCCTCTCCCTGATTGAAACTTTCAATCGTCCTTTCTGAACACAACAGGCAGTGAAGGGGGGGGGGAGAAGTCACCCCTCTGCCTCATACAGTGCCTTGAAAAAGTATTCATACACCCCCCTTGAAATTTTCCACATTTTGTCACATTACAACCAAAAATGAAAATGTATTTTACGTTTATTTATTTGTAAAAAAAAAATTAAGAACGTCTATAATTTTCCTTCCACTTCACAATCATGTGCCATTTTTTTGTGTTGGTCTATCACATAAAATCCCAATCAAATACATTTACGTTTTTGTTTTGTAACATGACAAAATGTGGAAAATTTCAAGGGGTATGAATACTTTTTCAAGGCACTGTATGTGTATATAAATCAGAGGCTATGCTTTTTGTAAACAACAAGCTTTTTTTTTTCTTTTTCAACAAAGCAGCTAAAGTTAGCTTGGTAAACATAAAGAGCAGTCTAGAGCTCCATCTAGCTGCAACATATTTACCTGCTGAAAAAAAATATTTTTACAGTTTTGAATAAAATACGATTCCCTGTAAAATATATCCAAAGCTAAACTTTTTTATATATATATATATATATATATATATATATATATATATATATAATATTTATATAAATATTTTGGATAGACTAAGAAAGGGTTAAAATCACTGTTGGTTGTTACCTATCTATATCCGCGTTTAAACTTCCTGTCCAATAGACACAACAGGAAGTAAGAGGAAGGCTTTCCTAAGGGTGGGAAATCGTTTTAATTTAATTAGAAATGTTTAGTTTTAATAATGTTCATTCAATTTTCTGATTGTTAGTGGGGTCAACTAGATGCTCGTTTTCGAACCGCAATGACCAGAAAGTTCAAAGGAGCAGGATGGAAAGAACACATTTCTAATGATGTCTGTGGTTTTTGTTCAGGGAAAGTCCATCCGTTCCGAAATTGAATGTTAAATGCAAACTGAACTTTTTGACCAAAAGTTGTCAATTCATCGAATGTACTGAGAATTTTTGTACGAATGCTCAAACGAAAATC
>JBBGZY010002780.1:35000-185000 GCA_037952925.1 Lithobates clamitans | reverse complement strand
GCTAATACAAAACCATAAGCAATAGATAACACTAATCCACAACTTTGTGAAAAAAATAAATATAAACCAGACAGGGGTTCTTTCCCTTCCATACTCTCCACATAACCCAATTAAACATTTGGCTGTAGATGCCTTTTGTTAGTGTATGAAAACCCATGAACTACTCTTAATTGCTCTGTTAAATGTACCATCGAAAGTGTTTTGTTAATTCTGTTTGATAAATGCAAAAAAGTAATCGTTGATCCTGCCAGAAATACAATGAGCTGATAACTTGCCGTGCTCCTTTTCTGTGCTGCACTTATATCAGTCACATTGTTTCTAGCTGCCTATGTGAACCACAACCCCCCTCCCCCATGTTATGGAGAAAAAAAGAGGGGAGGCATTCTGTTTTCCTGTCTTAGGGTGACAACATAGATACAGTAAAGTACGTGAACGTTGTCACCCTAGCGTCTAACTCTCAGGAGGTGGAGGTTGGTGACAACACTGCTCCTCCATAAAGTTCAATGAATGTGTGTTGTCATCTTATGACAGGGAGTGTGCTATTGGCAGGATCTCCAGGTGAAAATAAGGGGGAAAAGCCTGAAAAGAAAATGAATACAGCTACCACATCTAAAAACCAGTAATCAGCAATATATCACAATTTTGGTTTTTGGGATTAGATACGCCCTAAGATCCACCTAAATTGTTGAGTCTGTTCTCTCTGGGGGAGGTAAAGGTGGATTCTGATATTGTATACGGAGAACACTCTTTAAGGGGGTGATTTATAATCCTGTGTATGGTATTCAGCTGGGTGGCAGCAGGTATATGTTGAGGGAAATTTCCTTCAGGGCTTTGGCTGGCCTGAGAACCGAGCTGTCAATACCACTTGTGTAATATTAACCAACATTATTATGGAAATAAATGTGACGAGGTCCAAGGTCACGGCACACCATGATACCCCATGCAGTGGAATCTCGGCTCTGTTTTTTCATCACTGAGACTCGTTGGGTCACAGGAGACAGATGACAACTCAGATATTTCTTCAGGGGCTCCTTAAGGAAATTTGGCTTCGCCTTGCCCAAGTCTCAGGCTGTCCAGCATTTCATCATCTGCAGAGGAGCCGGGTATTTAGACCATTTTATGACATAACATTGTCCGACGAGTTTTCGGGAGACACTTTAATTATTTGTCCTTTTGAAAACCATGTCTGGGTTTGACAACAATAAACTTTGATTTATTCCCGTCTGACGGGTAGATGAGGCGTATAGAATTTTTTCCCCCAATTATTATGCAAACAAAATAACAAAATAAGGCTAGGATGATTTTTTTTTTTTTTGTATAATTGGACGCAGATTCTTCAAATATTCCTAGCATTTTTAACAATTTTTTTTAATCAAATCAGAGACAAACTTGCCATTGTTTTATGGCGCCCATACAGGTTTTGGTCATTCACTGTGATTGTTTATACTTTGAATTGTTACAGATTTCTTTGTAGGCCAAAGCTGCCCCCCCGTATGTTAAATTATTTCTTCTGATAACATTTCCCGATAATGATTCCCTACAGAAGACCATTTTTCTACTCTACTTTGACCTATATCTCTCACATTATCTATCGATTGTTTTTGTACATAGAATGTTGGGAGAAGAGATGTTTTTTTTTCCTGAATAGTTATTGGTCATACATATTAACCCTTCTTCAGTAGAAGTGAGTGGAGCTGCTGAAGAAGCATGGCTGAGGCCAATGCAGTGTTTCGGCTAGGTAGACATTTGTGTTTGTTGCATGTATAGCCATTTTAGACTTTTTGGGTAAGATCAAGTGTAGTATTTGTTTGTAGTATCTGTTCTGATCAGTTTAATATCGGAAACAGAATGCTGGTGCCTCAAGCTGAAGGGGGGGCACCAGTTAGTCATTCCAGATGTAATAAGATGGGTACGGTGAGAAGGTTCCTTTTCCTTCTGGGTTGATTCTGGCCTAATGCAGCCATTTTAGACTTTTTGGCCAAGATCAAGTGTAGAGTATTTGTTTGTAGTATCTGTTCTGATCAGTTTAATATCGGAAACAGAATGTTGGTGCCTCAAGCTGAAGGGGGGGGGCGCCAGTTAGTCATTCCAGATGTAATAAGATGGGTACGGTGAGAAGGTACCTCTTCCTTCTGGGTTGATTCTGGCCTAATGCAGCCATTTTAGACTTTTTGGCCAAGATCAAGTGTAGAGTATTTGTTTGTAGTATCTGTTCTGATCAGTTTAATATCGGAAACAGAATGCTGGTGCCTCAAGCTGAAGGGGGGGCGCCAGTTAGTCATTCCAGATGTAATAAGATGGGTACGGTGAGAAGGTACCTCTTCCTTCTGGGTTGATTCTGGCCTAATGCAGCCATTTTAGACTTTTTGGCCAAGATCAAGTGTAGAGTATTTGTTTGTAGTATCTGTTCTGATCAGTTTAATATCGGAAACAGAATTCTGGTGCCTCAAGCTGAAGGGGGGGCGCCAGTTAGTCATTCCAGATGTAATAAGATGGGTACGGTGAGAAGGTTCCTTTACCTTCTGGGTTGATTCTGGCCTAATGCAGCCATTTTAGACTTTTTGGCCAAGATCAAGTGTAGAGTATTTGTTTGTAGTATCTGTTCTGATCAGTTTAATATCGGAAACAGAATGCTGGTGCCTCAAGCTGAAGGGGGGGTGCCAGTTAGTCATTCCAGATGTAATAAGATGGGTACGGTAAGAAGGTTCCTTTTCCTTCTGGGTTGATTCTGGCCTAATGCAGCCATTTTAGACTTTTTGGCTAAGATCAAGTGTAGTGTCTGTTTGTAGTATCTGTTCTGATCAGTTTAATATCGGAAACAGAATGTTGGTACCTCAAGCTGAAGGGGGGGGCGCAAGTTAGTCATTCCAGATGTAATAAGATGGGTACGGTGAGAAGGTTCCTTTTCCTTCTGTATTGATTCTGGCCTAATGCAGCCATTTTAGACTTTTTGGCTAAGATCAAGTGTAGTATCTGTTTGTAGTATCTGTTCTGATCAGTTTAATATCGGAAACAGAATGCTGGTACCTCAAGCTGAAGGGGGGCGCCAGTTAGTCATTCCAGATGTAATAAGATGGGTACGGTGAGAAGGTTCCTTTACCTTCTGGGTTGATTCTGTCCTAATGCCGTTCTGGTTGGCTGCTGCATTTGTCTGGTCATGGACGGGAAGGTGCTTTGCCCCCCCTGGTGGGGGGTGTCAGAAAAACACTCTAGGTTTGGAAATCATCGTCATGAGGACACGCCACTCTGGTACACGCTTCTTGGGCAGGTCTTCTGGCTAGCCCAGAACCATGTTTATACTGGTTAGAAGGACCACCTTGTGTAATGCACATTTTTTTCGCTTATTTATTATAGGCACTTGCACTACACGTATGCTCGTATTTTTTTGCACAGAGACTAAGGGTGCAGGTTTTGACGGGATCTGTTCTGATTTCAGGAAAAGAATCTGTGGCCCCCAGGTCTTTTTCCTCTTCCCAACTTGATGTGGTCTCTTCAGGAGAGCAATCACCGTCATTTCTACCTTTATGCGAAAAGTGCGCTGAAGGGGAAAAAAAAAAAGTTCATGGCCATGGCAATCAGTCACATCACATTTAGACCTGCGGCAGTCTCTAACGTTCTGGAAAATGATCTTGGATGGTATCCGCAAGCCCACAAGCGCAACCGTTTGGCGTGTGGTCCCATTGAGATGAATGGGCGAGTTTGATGGGGCGGTGCCGCGTGTCCAACTCAACAAGCAGTGTTAAAGTGGATGTAAACCCTTCCATATACCCAGTGAAGTGACTATCCTCAGGTGATACACAGTATCCTACACAAGTTGCTCCTGTTTATCTGCAGTATTCTCTCCTCTTCAGCCATTCAAAGTGGAGAATTAATACGGCTTGTCTGAGCTTCCAGAGAGCAGGGAGCGGGGAGCTGAAGTTACACTCTGCAGAGCCCAGTGAGAGCTGGTTGGAGGGAAGTGACACACCCCCCTTCACACAGACAAAGAGCCAAGGCTGTCAATCACAGGCTGTGTGCTGGAGCTCCCTCCCCTGTCACCTTTTTTTCTCTTTTGGTGTCAAGAAAACGTCAGAAGTGATTCATGCTAAAAGTGGGTTGTAAACCCTTATACCCAGTGAAGTGACTGGCCTCGGGTGATACACAGAGATGAAACAAATCCTCCTGCAGAAGTTGTACCTTTTTAACTGAGTCTGCTCTTCTCCACATCCATTCAAGGTGCAGAATTTTAAAGCTTTTCTGAGAGTTCAGAAAAAAGGGGGTGGAGAGTTGAGGTTATACTCTGCAGAGCTCAGTGAGAGCTGATTGGAGGGAAGGGACAGACTCCCCTTTACACAGCACACAGACACAGAGCTGAGGCTGTCAATCACTTGCTGTGTGCTGGAGCTTCCTCAACTGTCACCTTTTTTTCTCTTGATGTCAAGAAAACATCAGAAGTGATTCATGCTAAAAGTGGGTTGTAAACCCTTCCATGTACCCAGTGAAGTGACTGGCCTCAAGTGATACACATTGATTAAACAAATCCTCCTGCAGAAGTTGTACCTGTTTATCTGCATGATTCTCTCCTCTACAGCTATTCAAAGTGCAGAATTAATACAGCTTGTCTGAGCTTTCAGAAATCAGGGGGTGGGGAGCTGAAGTTACACTCTGCAGAGCCCAGTAAAAGCTGATTGGAGGAAAGAGACCCCCCCCCCCTATTCACACAGCACACCGGAACAGAGCTGAGGCTGTCAATCACAGGCTGTGTGCTGGAGCTCCCTCCCGTCACTTTCTTTTTTTCTTGGTGTCAGGAAAACGTCAGAAGTGACTGATAGCAGAGGAACGACGCAGCGGACAGAAATTACATTCTGGAACTTCTTGTTTACAAGTTAGTTTATTTTTTTGCTAAAAAAATTACTTAGAATACCCAAACATTATATATATTTCTTTAGCAGAGACCCTAAAAAAATAATGACAATCATTGCAATATTTTATGTCACACTGTATTTGCGCAGCTGTCTTTCAAAAGCAATTTTATTGTAAAAAATACACTTTTTTGAATTACAAAAAAAGCAACACAGTAAAGTTAGCCCGATTTTTTTTTTCAATATGAAAGATGATGTTATGCCGAGTAAATAGATACCTAACATGCCATGCTTTAATATTGCACACATGGAATTGCGACAAACTACAGTACTTACGGTATAGGCAGCATTTTTATAATGTTTACAGGTTACATGTTTAGAGTTACTGGGGAGGTCTAGTGATAGAATTATTGCTCTCACTCAAATGATCGCGGCGATACCTCACATGTGTGGTTTGAACGTCGTTTACATATGTGTTCACTTCTGCACGCCAGCTCGGAGGTGTGGGGGGGCACTTTAAAAAAAAAATTATTATAATTTATTTTACTTTTTATTTTTACACTGTCCAGTTATTTTATCTTTTTTTTAAAATCACTTTTATTCCTATTACAAGGAATGTAAACATCCCTTGTAATAGAAATAAGGATGACAGGTCCTCTTTTTATGGAGAGATCTGGGGTCAAAAAGACCTCAGATCTCTCATTTACCGTTAAAAGCAAAAAACAATAAAAATAATGACATTTTGACTTAAAAATAAAAAAAAATCCTGTTGATCTGCCCAAGGAGGACCGGAAGTGACGTCAGAGGTCACGCCGGTCCTCCAAGGGCATAGAGCCAAGTGGGGGCCATCTTGCCCTCACTCAACTTCCTGCCTATCCATTTCAAATTGGATTGTTTCCGGGTTTACCGACGGCTCCGGTAAACGTGGAAACGACCAGAAAGCAGTGGGAGGGGGGGACCTCTCCCGCTGCCCCTAAAAGGGGAGAGGAGAGGGAAGAAAGGGAGAAGAGAGAAAGGGAGAGGAGAGGAAAAGAGAGAAGAAAGAGAGAGAGGAGAGGCCAAGAGAGAACAGTAGAGGAGAAGAGAGAAGAGAAGAGAAGAGAAGAGAAGAGAAGAGAAGAGAAGAGAAGAGAAGAGAAGAGAAGAGAAGAGAAGAGAAGAGGGGAGGGGGAGAAAGGGAGAGGAAAAGAGAGAAGGAAGAGACCGGGAGAGGGAAGAGAGAAAAAAGAGAGAAAAGAAGAGGAGAGGGGAGGAGGGGAGGGGAGAAAGGGAGAGAAGAGGTGAGGAGAGGAGTGGAAAAGAGAGAAGAGAAGAGGGGAAGGGAGAGGAGATGAAAGGGGAGAAGGGGAGAGGAGAGAAAGGGAGAGGAGAGGACAGGGGAGGGGAGGTGAGGAGAGGTGAGGAGAGGAGAGGAAAAGAGAGAAGAAAGAGAGAGAAGAGAAGTGGAGAAGAGGGGAGAGGAGAGGAGAGGAGAGGAGAGGAGAGGAGAGGAGAGGAGAGGGGAGGGGAGAAAGGGAGATGAGAGGTGAGGAGAGGAGAGGAAAAGAGAGAAGAGAGAGGAGAGGAGAAGAGAAGAGAAGAGAAGAGAAGAGAAGAGAAGAGAAGAGAAGAGGGGGTGAGAAGGGGAGAGAAAAAGAAAAAGAGAGAAGAAAGAGTGGGAGAGGAGAAAAGAGGAGAGAGGAAATAGAGAGAGAGGAGAAAAGAAGAGGAGAGAAGAGAAGAGGGGAGGGGAGAGGGGAAAAAGGGTGAGGAGAGAAAGGGAGAGGAGAAGACAGGAGAGGAGAGGAAAAGAGAGAAGAGAGAAGAAAGAGAGAGAGAAGAGAACAGAAGAGAAGAGAAGAATAGAGAAGAGAAGAGAAGAGAAGAGAAGAGAAGAGAAGAGAAGAGGGGGGAGAAAAGGAGAGGAAAATAGAGAAGAGAGAAGAAAGAGAGAGAGAGGAGAGGCCAGGAGAGAGAAAAGAGAAGAAAGAGAGAGAGGAGAAAAGAAGAGGAGAGGAGAAGAGGGGAGGGGAGAAAGGGAGAGCTGAGGAGAGGAGTGGAGAAGAAAAGGGGAGGGGAGAGGAGATGAAAGGGGGGAAAGGGAGAGGAGAGAAAGGGAGAGGACAGGAGGGAGAGGTGAGGGGAGGAGAGGAAAGGAGAGAAGAGAGAAGAAAGAGAGAGAAGAGGAGTGGAGAAGAGGGAAGGGGAGAGGAGAGGGGAGGAGAGAAAGGGAGAGGAGAGGTGAGTAGAGGAGAGGAAAAGAGAGATGAAAGAGAGAGAAGAGAAGAGAGAAGAAACAGAGAGAGGAGAAAAGAAGAGGAGAGGAGAGAAGAGGGGAAGGGAGAGGGGGAAAAGGCAGAGGAGAGAAATGGAGAGGAGAGGACAGGAGAGCAAAAGAGAGAAGAGAGAAGAAAGAGAGAGAGGGGAGAAGAGAAGAGAAGAGAAGAGAAGAGAAGAGAAGAGAAGAGAAGAGAAGAGAAGAGAAGAGAAGAGAAGAGGGGGGAGAAAAGGAGAGGAAAATAGAGAAGAGAGAAGAAAGAGAGAGAGAGGAGAGGCCAGGAGAGAGAAAAGAGAAGAAAGAGAGAGAGGAGAAAAGAAGAGGAGAGGAGAAGAGGGGAGGGGAGAAAGGGAGAGCTGAGGAGAGGAGTGGAGAAGAAAAGGGGAGGGGAGAGGAGATGAAAGGGGGGAAAGGGAGAGGAGAGAAAGGGAGAGGAGAGGACAGGAGGGAGAGGTGAGGAGAGGAGAGGAAAGGAGAGAAGAGAGAAGAAAGAGAGAGAAGAGGAGTGGAGAAGAGGGAAGGGGAGAGGAGAGGGGAGGAGAGAAAGGAAGAGGAGAGGTGAGGAGAGGAGAGGAAAAGAGAGATGAAAGAGAGAGAAGAGAAGAGAGAAGAAACAGAGAGAGGAGAAAAGAAGAGGAGAGGAGAGAAGAGGGGAAGGGAGAGGGGGAAAAGGCAGAGGAGAGAAATGGAGAGGAGAGGACAGAAGAGCAAAAGAGAGAAGAGAGAAGAAAGAGAGAGAGGGGAGAAGAGAAGAGAAGAGAAGAGAAGAGAAGAGAAGAGAAGAGAAGAGAAGAGAAGAGAAGAGGAGAAAATAAAAATACTAAAATATGATCTGATTGGTCTGTAATTTCTTCTTTACATCCTGTGAGGTCATTAGGACAGGAAGTGAGGGCAAACCTTTCCAAGAGTAATGCAGACTGCAAAAAATAAAAATAAATCTAAAAGAGGATCTTATTTGTGTGTTAAATATATCAGGCACTTTCATTTGCACCCCCTCTGAGGACATTTCCTCTATACTTTTTGTTAGGTCATTAGAACAGGAAGTGAGGACAAATCCTTCCAAAGGGAATCCAAAAAAAAAATCTAAAAGGATTTAATTGGTCTGTTCATCGTACCATTAAAAGTCAAAAATTCCTGATTTGCATACTTGATTACGGCCAGTGATTTAGAAGCCAAGTGACAATCATTTCTAGGTTCGGAGGTCAACAATGGCAGATTTCACCGGGTTTTCTCAAAAATGTCTACACATTTATTTATTTTTTTATTTTTTTATATGTAGCTCCATGGTGCAGTGCTTAGTTGATCCCCAGTGAACAAAAAAAGTGGAGTCTCCAGGAATTCTTTAGAGCCTCTCCCGTTGTCTGGAACTCTCTACCTCCATCTGTCTAGCTATCTCCCACTCTGGCTGCCTTTAGGCGATCCCTGAAAACACCTCTACAGGGAAGCCTATCACATCTCCAACTAACAGAAGTTTTATCTTTTCCATTAGCTTATCCCTCACAATTATAATAAACATTTGTACCACTTGCCCCACCCTATTAGATTGTAATCTCTTATGAGTAGGACCCTTCTAAACCTCTTGTATTTTATTTAGGGATGCAGCGATACCAGTTTTTTAAGACCGAGTAGGAGTACCAATACTGGGGCGTGGCCTGGAGCACCATGGTGTAGGGTGCACAGTTTAGGAGCTCTGTGCTTGTCTTGTTTTCCCGTCTTTGTGAGCACTCCCTGGCCAGTCTCTACTCCTCGAGAACCAGGTGACCCTCTCCTCACTCGTGAAGAGATGTCTCCACCTCGCAAAGCCTCTGAGACGAGAGCTAACCTGGCTAAATTCCGCCGACAGCAGAAGGATGTGCAGGGGGAAGATGGCGCCCAGACCTCCTCTGAATCGGAGCAACCTGCAGCAGACATTGCCAAAGTCATTGATGCTATCTCTGCCTGCCAGGCTTCCCTAACCACCAAAATTGAAGAGGTGAAGGTGGATGTCTCCCTCCTGAGACAAGATTTTCAGAAACTTTGGGAGCGTGTAACAGAGGCCGAAATGAAAATCAGCAAGGTGGAACGTGAGCTCCCCCCTTTTAATCCTCCACCGAAACCATGCAGCGCCTGCTCTCCCAGAAACTCACCCAGAAGCAAGATGACATGGAGAACAGGCTGCGTAGATGCAATCTACATTTCATCAGCTTACCAGAGGGAGCAGAGGGCTCAGATCCATCTTCATTCCTGGAGGAGCTTCTTTGGCAGAGAGGCCTTCTCCGTCATGTTTGTGGTGGAGGGCGCACACCGTATACCGGACCACCATCTGGAGCTTCGCCACACACCTTCATTGCCAAGTTCTTAAACCAGGACAAGATTCTTCATATCACTTGGGATAAGAGCAACATCCCATTTTCCAACACCCATATTGCAGTCTTCCCCAATTACTGCTTGTGCATGAGAGTACAGAATATGAACAACCTCAGAAGAGGAAGGGCCTCAATCCCTGAACCTCCCAGGGTGCAAGGCTCCTGACAGGTGCATGGCACGCTCTGGTCAACCTAGGCCAAAGCCAGGTGGACCCCACTTCTTAGGGACCTACCAAAGCTGGTTTTCCAAGTATGAGGTGAGGACTCTCCTGAAGAGACCACATCAAGTTGGGAAGAGGAAAAAGACCTGGGGGCCTACATCTACGTTTCCTATCAGCATAGATGTAGCTTTAAGCGGCGCTCTCCTTTTACTAGCAAGAGCATATTATAGCATCAGGCATCCAAGACCCATAAAGCGTTTGTGATTTTCCACAACGGTTTCCATGCACGTCGCGAGAATGGAAACCGTTGTGGAAAATCGCAACGCTGGAATGAATTAAAGAAAAAAAAAGAATCAGTCAGCATCCTCAGCAAAAAAAAAAAAAAAAGGATGGTATAGTTGCCGTTGTTTCCGTTCATTTCATCATCTGCTATCACAGATTGCACCTACAAATGAATTATCATAGACCAGTTTGGTCACCATGGTTACCACTGCCGGTGCAAACCAATGAGAGCCGAACGGGGGTCTGGTGGCAAGAAAAAGAGAAAGCGAGCGAGAGAGAGAAGAGACAATCTGTAGCCACAACCCCCCCCCCCTATGAAAAAAAAAATGTATATATATTATCGGTGGGTCTGTCATCATGGCATGCCGCCAGGGCCTTTGAAAAAAAAAAAAAGGGGACAACCCGTCTGGCCGTTACCGGAACGCACACAGGACAATAAACGCGCCACACACATACATCCTGACATCAAAACGACCAGTCTATAAATCAAATGGATTTCCTTCTTTTTTTATCCTTAATGGCCAGTGGATCCACCCTTCCGTATTTTTTTTTTTTTACCGCTTTAAAATCTCGCATAAAGAAGTACATTTTTTTTTTTTTTTTTATACACGGAATTTTAAAAGCCTCCTTGGCATTCCCCCACCCCGTTCCCATCCTTTAGCGTGCTCAGCCTTCGGCACAAACGGCACCGACTGTTTTTTTTTTTTTTTTTAGCGAATTTGCATGACAAAACGACAGCCCCTGTGAACTTGAGTGACCTTTCGACCTCCACAATTTGACTAGTGAATTGGCGCAGTCTGGGACACACTGTTGTGTCAGTCTGATTACCACGTGCATAAATTCTTAATCCTTCACGTCGGTGTCACAGACGTCCTCTTTCAGAATCTTCCCATTCCCCCCCCCCCTCCCCCGGTTTGCGCTACAGACCCCTCTTTCTAAAAGCTTCTATCTCCCGATTTTTTCCCCCGCACCTGCACTTTTTTTTTACTTAAACTGGGGAGGAAATAGGGGGCGAAGGATGGATGGGGAGGGGGGGGGGGGGGTAAAACTGGAATTCCCTCTCTGTGCAAAACAAACCTAGGGGTTGTCAAAGACACAAACTCCGATTCATTGGGATCTTTATTTTTTTTTTCCTCTCCTTCATTTCAATGGCCTTTCCTCTTTTTTTGTCGGAAGGGCTGACCTCACAAAAATTAAACTGGCCACTTCATCATTTGTTATCAAATTTCCCTTTCGTGTAAAAAAATAAATAAATAAAAATGCTGGAGTCATTTTTTTTGCATCCGTCTTCTTTTGTAAAGCAATCAAGTGATGTTTTTCTAGAGAGAAATGATAGGGACCAAGTTTTTGGCAATTTATCGAAATAACTTTATAACACATATTTGCTTTTTTTTTATCTTCTGGAAAAAAAAGAAGTATATAAAAAAAATATAAAAAAGGATAAAACAAAACTATATATATATATATATATATATATATATATATATATAGTTTTGTTTTATCCTTTTTTATATATTTTTTTATATACTTTTTTTTCAGAAGATAAAAAAAAAGCAAATATGTGTTATAAAGTTATAATATATATGAATATAATATATATAATATTTTAAAGTTGATATATATGAAGAAGCCTGAAAAAAAACAAATTCCTTATCTAAGGAGTGGTAAGCTGAAACATATTACATTTTTTACACTTTAAGAGCTCTGGATACCACTCTATACCTGTTGATTCTTAATTTTATTTTATTTATTTTCAAAAGGGTGATAACTTCACGAAATTTAGTATTGCACTTTAAAGTACATCCCATCTAAACTGCTTTTTATTTCACAAGTTCCTCAAAGTTGATGTGTGCCGTAGTTTCTCCCTACAAAGTGGCCAATAACTTTCCCTGTGTTGATGGGGACAAGGGCCTCTTTCCCACAACCCTGGGCTGTGGTGGTCGGGGTCTGTGGGCAGGGGGGCTTATCAGAATCTGAAAACCCCCTTTAGCAAATCCCCCCCCCATGTGAATGAGTATGGGGTATTGTACCCCTACACATTTACCAAAAAAAGTGTCAAAAAGAAATGACCTGCCAGGCTGTATGCTCGAACAAGGGCCTGGTATGGATTTTGGGGGGAACCCCATGCCATTTAAAAAAAAAATTGGCATGGGGTTCCTTTTTAAAATCCATACCAGACCCAAAGGGCCTGGTATGGATTGGGGGGGACCCACACACCGTTTTTATTTTTTAATTTTTGTATTGCCGGAAATGGCTTGCAGCTGGGAAAATCAATTTAAATGTCTTTTTTTTTCTTTATATATGTCAGTTTCGCTGCAGCAGGTTCTATAAACTGTACAGATGCACCACTTTACAGGCAGACTAAGGGGACTCCCCAGGCACTCTATTTTAAAGGAGTTTTTAATTTTTATTGTTTCACTTTAAGCATCATTAAAATCACTGCTCCTTTAAAAACTTAAACTTAAAATCTTTAAAAAAAAAAAATGTTTGCATCGATACATGTCCCCCAGGGTAGTACCCGGGACCTCATACCCTTTTTATGGCCAATAACTTGCATATATGTCTTCATAATGGGGACGTTCGATTTTTCAAGTTAGGGTTCCATAGTCTTTAATAGAGTTTGCAGCTCGGGTCCAAACTTTTTTCCATGTTTAGGAGTTCTGATGTAAACCAAACCGGGGGGGTGTGTGTTCTGCCCTAATCTATCGAATGACACCTCTTCCCTGGGTCAGTTTATAGCACGTTGACGACTCACAAATTTATCTCTCTCCCCCCAGCTCACTCATTCAGTCTCCTCACGCATCACTAATTTACTATCAGACATATCAACCTGGATGTCATACCATTTCCTCAAACTCAATCTATCCAAAACCAAGCTCATAATATTACCTCCCCCACGTACCTCTTCCCCTGATTTCTCTGTCAAGATCGATGGCACAACCATCAAGCTGTCCCTTCATGCCAAGGTTCTAGGTGTTATCCTGGACTCTAAATTGTCTCTTTGGCCCTACATCCAATCACTGTCCAAAGCTTGCCGCCTCAACCGGCACAACATCTCCAAGATACGCCCCTTCCTATCCAACAATGCCACAAACCTCCTAATTCACTCCCTGGTCATCTCTTGCCTCGACTACTGCAACTCCCTCCTCATTGGCTTACCTCTACATAGGCTGTCCCCCTTTCAGTCTATCATGAATGCTGCCACCAGACTCATCCACCTTACCAACTGCTCAGTGTCTGCCAACCCTCTCCTCCAATCCCTCCACTGGCTTCAGCTCACCCAACAAATTAAGTTCAAGATACTAATAACAACTTTCAAAGCCATCCTCCATTCTGCCCCCAGCTACATCACTAGCCTAATCTCAAAATATCAACCTCATCGTTCTCTTCATTCCTCCGAAGGCCTCCTGCTCTCTAGCTCCCTTGTCACCTCCTTCCATGCTCGCCTTCACGACTTTTCCTGAGCCTCTCCCATCCTATGGAACTACCTTACTGTCCAACAATCTGTCCAACTACCTTCTACTTTCTTTGCTTTTAGACTATACCTGAAAACCCTCCTCTTCAGAGAAGCCTATCCTGCCCCCACCTAACAGCTGTACTGTGACTAGACATAGCACAAGCCGATCAGCAGGTGCCGGCCAATGGATGACCACCGGCACCCACTAATCGGCGAGGAGACAGACAAAAACAATGCAGAGCTCCGTCCTGTCAGCAGGGATGTGGCGGTTTTTGTTTCCCTGCAAAGCATGGAATAAAAACCAACACTTCTTGGCACACTTTGGGTCCCTCACTACCAATTGAGCATTGTTTAAATGCCATGACCTACCTGAATATTGTTGCTGACCGTGTCCATCCCTTTATTACTACAGTGTACCCATCTTCTGATGGCTCCTTCCAGCAGGATAATGCACCATGTCACAAAGCTCAAATCATCTCACCACTGGACAATGAGGTCACTGTACTCAAATGGGCTCCACACTCACCAGATCTCATCCAATAGAGCAGTAGAGATTGGCATCATGAATGTGCAGCTGACAAATCTGCAACAACTGCATGATGCTATCATGTCACTATGGACCAAAATCTCTGAGGAATGTTTCCAACACCTTGTTGAATCTATGTCACAAAGAATTAAGGCAGTTCTGAAGGCAAAATAGGGTCCAACCCAGTACTAGCAAGGTGTACCTAATAAAGTGGCTGGTGAGTATGTATACACTCTTGTAAATAAAGGACCACTCAATAAAAAAATGGATGTTCCAAATTTAAGTGAGCAAGTGCCCATTGAGTCAACTGTCTGCTTCTTCTATGTCTCAAAGAATCAAATTATGAGTTTTTTGGGGGTTTTTTTGCCTTAGCTTGTGCTTCTGTTGCCTCCCAAACAGCTGTAATGATGGAATCCACTTGATCTCTCCAATTATTTTTGTTGACTTTATGGAGAATCAGGGAAAGAAGATGCCATAATTTGATGGATGCTGTGGTGGCACTAGGAATAATGGTGAGGATACCTCACTATTGGAGACCGGAGCTAGCTGATGATGGACATGCCAATGTAGGGACCCTGCCCTATTCAGCCCTATTTAGTAGCCTAAATTTAGTGCTACTTTGCTGTAGTCAGCCTGAGCTCCAATTGTTTTAGTTCTGCTTTTGGTTCGTTAGGCTTCCTCTAAGTGGGGGAGGGACTTGTGACGTGTGATGTCAGCATGCCGGACGCCATGGCCATCTTGTTGGTTTGTTTAGTGGGCATTTATTTATTGTACATGTGAGTGTGTTACCTTCTTATTAAAAGTGTTTTTGGGATTTTAATCTACTACACTATGGTGGTTTATTTATTTACACTTTTATGAGTTATTATCCAATACAGAATGTCCTGGCTGGTATGACCTGTGGAAGAATGGTGGTTACCTGAGGTGGAAATCATAGCGATCCCCCTTAAAGGCACAGCTTACCACAGATCAGGGTTATTGCAACCAGGGTGCCGCAAAGAGTGCCCAGGGGTGCCGTGGCAAAATTACACACAGCCCGGTACTATCCGATCATTATTAATTTCCATTGTTAACTTCTGTGTACAGAAGAGCAGGAGAGATCACTTCTGGCATCCTCTTGGCTTTCTCCTTCTCTATGTTGTTCTCTGTACTTTTGCCCACAAAACTGAATGGTGTGCAAGCCGCCCGACCTGCCCTTAGCAACCAATGACATCATCGGTTGCTAAGAGCAGGTTGGGTGCTTTGATGGAAAAAAAGTTGAAAAATACTGTCTTATCCACAATGATGATACTGTTTTATCCCTGCAGATATTCTGGTTCATATGTGTGAAGGACTACATGGGAATCCTTATATTAAACATCGAAAAGGCGTTTTTAGACCCCTCTATAATTTGAGGGTCTACTTCAGTGATGGCGAACCTTGGCACCCCAGATGTTTTGGAACTACATTTCCCATGATGCTCATACACTCTGCAGCGTAGGTGAGCATAATGGGAAATGTAGTTCCATAACATCTGGGGTGCCAAGGTTCGCCATCACTGGTCTACTTCATCTGGTAAGCAGATTGGATGTATCACTGTGGTGCCGAGTGTAACTTTCTCACACTGAAGCTGGTGTTTGGGGTCCTTCTCTGCAGATCTTTCACTCTTGATGGACTTATATGGACATTATCCTTGTTATACTGCTCGTTATATTTGTATTTCTAAGCGCTGCATTTTTTTTTTTATAAAAGAAAAGAAAAATAGAAAAAAGACAAAAAAAAAAAAAAAAAGGAAATGAATGGAAAAGAAACCACTGAAAGGACAAGATTAAAAAAAAGTTAAAGGAAACCTTTAATACACTGTTGTGTAGCACTGTATTTGCTTCCACTACATCTACAAGTTTGTAAGAAAAGTTCGCAATCAACGTAAAGTGGGCCCACTGTATCCAAGTTTTTTTAAACCACTTGCCAACCATACTGTAGCCATCATTTGGCCAGTTCTGGGAAGGCATCATATAATGTCCTCCTGTGATGGCGCCCCCTACACCAGTAGAGCACAGAGTGTGAGCTTTACTGATTGCAGAACCATAGGTCTAACTCAGCAAGGGGTGTGATAGACCTCTGTAGAGGGACCACTGCTTCCACAAAGTGAGCAAGGGTCCCCTTTTACAGCATGCTGGCAGGGGACAGGATTTTCTACTCAGGTTGTGGCTGCTTTATAAAGAAAACAAACTGTAACACTTTGAGCACCTTTCGTTTTGACCCACCTCGAATGTATTTAGCGAATTTAAACTAAAAGTTCAATTGTAGGCTGGGTTCACACTGGTCCGACAAATGCTCCGACTTTGGGAGCTCATGTCGTATGAAAATCAATATTTCCCTATGAGAGCCCTCTTAACTGGTCCGACACAAGTCGGTCCGACTTTGAAAATGCTCCCTGTACTACTTTGGTCCGACTTTGATCCTACTTCAGCCCATTGAATATCATTGAAGTCAGATCAAAGTAGGATCCTTGTCCTAACCATCCGACTTTTGACATCAGACATGGTGATTACAGCAGCAGTAAAAGGAGTTTATCTCACACTGGGATTGTTTTGATTGGTCAAAGGACAAGTCAGACTATCACAAAGTTGTATCAGGCTGGGTTCACACTGGTCCGACAAACGCTCCGACATCGGGAGCTCATGTCGCATGACGTGTGAAATGTAATGTTTCCCTATGGGAGCCGTCCTAACTGGTCCGACACAAGTCGTTCCGACTTTAGAAATGCTCCCTGTACTACTTTGGTCCGACTTTGATCCTACTTCAGCCTATTGACTATCATTGAAGTCGGATCAAAGTCGGATTGCCGTCTCGCATGATCCGACTTCGGCACGCGACTTGTGCTCAGATGATCTTGAGGGGGAACTCCGCGCCAAATTTTAAATAAAAATCCGGCATGGGTTCCCCCTCCAAGAGCATACCAGGCCCTTGGGTCTGGTATGGACCTTGAGGAGAACCCCCTACGCCGAAAAGGCGGCGTGCGGGGGTCCCCCCCAATCCATACCAGACCCTTATCCGAGCACGCAGCCCGGCCGGACAGGAATGGGGGTGGGGACGAGCGAGCGCCCCCCCCCCTCCTGAACCGTACCAGGCCGCATGCCCTCAACATGGGGGGGTTGGTGCCTTGGGGGAGGGGGCGCGCTGCGGCCCCCCCAGCCCAAAGCACCTTGTCCCCATGTTGATGAGGACAAGGGCCTCTTCCCGACAACCCTGGCCGTTGGTTGTCGGGGTCTGCGGGCGGGGGGCTTATCGGAATCCGGGAGCCCCCTTTAATAAGGGGGCCCCCAGATCCCGGCCCCCCACCCTATGTGAATTGAGTATGGGGTACATGGTACCCCTACTCATTCACCTAGGGAAAAAGTGTCAATTTAAAAAAAAAACACTACACAGATTTTTAAAGTATTTTATTAGACAGCTCCGGGGGTCTTCTTCCGACTTCGGGGGTCTCTCCGGTTCTTCTCCGCGCTCTCCGGGTCTTCTGCCGGGCTCCTCCTCTCTCTTCTGCTCTTTTGCCGCTCTTTTGCTAAAGAGGAGGAGCCCGGTCTGCTGCCTTCTTCTCTTCGGGGGTCTCTCCGGTTCTTCTCCGCGCTCTCCGGATCTTCTGCCGGGCTCCTCCTCTCTCTTCTGCTCTTTTGCCGCTCTTTTGCTAAAGAGGAGGAGCCCGGTCTTCGGTCTTCTGCCCTCCTCTCTTCTTCTGATGTTGACACGACGCTCTCTCCGGCTAGAATGCTCTCTGTGCGCTCTGCTCTGACTTATATAGGCGGTGACCCCGCCCTCTTATGCCGTCACAGTCCCTGGGCATGCTGGGACTATGACGGCATACAGGGGGCGTGGTCATCGGGTGATGACCACGCCCCCTAAAACGTCACAGTCCCAGCATGCCCAGGGACTGTGACGGCATAAGAGGGCGGGGTCACCGCCTATATAAGTCAGAGCAGAGCGCACAGAGAGCATTCTAGCCCCAGAGAGCGTCGTGTCAACATCAGGAGAAGAGAAGAGGGCAGAAGATTGAAGACCGGGCTCCTCCTCTTTAGCAAAAGAGCGGCAAAAGAGCAGAAGAGAGAGGAGGAGCCCGGCAGAAGACCCGGAGAGCGCGGAGAAGAACCGGAGAGACCCCCGAAGTCGGAAGAAGACCCCCGGAGCTGTCTAATAAAATACTTTAAAAATCTGTGTAGTGTTTTTTTTTTAAATTGACACTTTTTCCCTAGGTGAATGAGTAGGGGTACCATGTACCCCATACTCAATTCACATAGGGTGGGGGGCCGGGATCTGGGGGCCCCCTTATTAAAGGGGGCTCCCGGATTCCGATAAGCCCCCCGCCCGCAGACCCCGACAACCAACGGCCAGGGTTGTCGGGAAGAGGCCCTTGTCCTCATCAACATGGGGACAAGGTGCTTTGGGCTGGGGGGGCCGCAGCGCGCCCCCTCCCCCAAGGCACCAACCCCCCCATGTTGAGGGCATGCGGCCTGGTACGGTTCAGGAGGGGGGGGGCGCTCGCTCGTCCCCACCCCCATTCCTGTCCGGCCGGGCTGCGTGCTCGGATAAGGGTCTGGTATGGATTGGGGGGGACCCCCGCACGCCGCCTTTTCGGCGTAGGGGTTCCCCTCAAGGTCCATACCAGACCCAAGGGCCTGGTATGCTCTTGGAGGGGGAACCCATGCCGGATTTTTATTTAAAATTTGGCGCGGAGTTCCCCCTAAAGATTCATACCAAACACAGTGTCGGGCATTGGCGGGGATCCAAGTCGGATCCCCGTTCATTGAAAGTCGGACACATGCCGGCTTCATGTCGCAGGGCAAAGTCGGATCCAAAGTAGGACGGCTGTCGTGTCGCACCAGTGTGAACCCAGCCTCAAAGTAGAATCCTGTTCATTCAAGTCGGATGGATGTAGGACCAATGTAGGACCGATGTAGGACTGATGTCGCAGAGCAAAGTAGGATGAAAGTTGTGTGACTGTCGTGTAGTATCAGTGTGAACCTAGCCTTAGGCTGGGTTCACACTGGTGCGACACGACAGCCGTCCTACTTTGGATCCGACTTTGCCTTGCGACATGAAGCCGGCATGTGTCCGACTTTCAATGAACGGGGATCCGACTTGGATCCCCGCCAATGCCCGACACTGTGTTTGGTATGAATCTTTAGGGGGAACTCCGCGCCAAATTTTAAGTAAAAATCCGGCATGGGTTCCCCCTCCAAGAGCATACCAGGCCCTTGGGTCTGGTATGGACCTTGAAGGGACCCCCCTACGCCGAAAAAACGGCGTGGGGGGTCGCCCCCAATCCATACCAGACCCTTATCCGAGCACGCAGCCCAGCCGGTCAGGAATGGGGGTGGGGACGAGCTGGCGGCCCCCCCCCTCCTGGACCGTACCAGGCCGCATGCCCTCAACATGGGGGGGGGTGCTTTGGGGCATGGGGGGCGCAGTGTGGCCCCCCACCCCAAAGCACCTTGTCCCCATGTTGATGAGGACAAGGGCCTCTTCCCGACAACCCTGGCCGTTGGTTGTCGGGGTCTGCGGGCGGGGACTTATCGGAATCCGGGAGCCCCCTTTAATAAGGGGGCCCCCAGATCCCGGCCCCCCACCCTATGTGAATGAGTATGGGGTACAGCGTACCCCTACCCATTCACCTAGGAAAAAAGTGTCATTTAAAAAAAAACACTACACAGTTTTTTAAAGCATTTTATTAGACAGCTCCGGGGGTCTTCTTCCGACTTCGGGGGTCTCTCCGGTTCTTCTCCGCGCTCTCCGGGTCTTCTGCCGGGCTCCTCCTTTCTCTTCTGCTCTTTTGCCGCTCTTTTGCTAAAGAGGAGGAGCCCGGTCTGCTGCCTTCTTCTCTTCGGGGGTCTCTCCGGTTCTTCTCCGCGCTCTCCGGGTCTTCTGCCGGGCTCCTCCGCTCTCTTCTGCTCTTTTGCCGCTCTTTTGCTAAAGCGGAGGAGCCTGGTCTTCAATCTTCTGCCTTCTGCCCTCTTCTCCTGATGTTGACACGACGCTCTCTGGGGCTAGAATGCTCTCTGTGCCCTCTGCTCTTACTTATATAGGCGGTGACCCCGCCCCCTTAAGCCGTCACAGTCCCTGGGCATGCTGGGACTGTGACGTTTTAGGGGGCGTGGTCATCACCCGATGACCACGCCCCCTTATGCCGTCATAGTCCCAGCATGCCCAGGGACTGTGACGGCTTAAGGGGGCGGGGTCACCGCCTATATAAGTAAGAGCAGAGGGCACAGAGAGCATTCTAGCCCCAGAGAGCGTCGTGTCAACATCAGGAGAAGAGGGCAGAAGGCAGAAGATTGAAGACCAGGCTCCTCCGCTTTAGCAAAAGAGCGGCAAAAGAGCAGAAGAGAGCGGAGGAGCCCGGCAGAAGACCCGGAGAGCGCGGAGAAGAACCGGAGAGACCCCCGAAGAGAAGAAGGCAGCAGACCGGGCTCCTCCTCTTTAGCAAAAGAGCGGCAAAAGAGCAGAAGAGAGAGGAGGAGCCCGGCAGAAGACCCGGAGAGCGCGGAGAAGAACCGGAGAGACCCCCGAAGTCGGAAGAAGACCCCCGGAGCTGTCTAATAAAATGCTTTAAAAAACTGTGTAGTGTTTTTTTTTAAATGACACTTTTTTCCTAGGTGAATGGGTAGGGGTACGCTGTACCCCATACTCATTCACATAGGGTGGGGGGCCGGGATCTGGGGGCCCCCTTATTAAAGGGGGCTCCCGGATTCCGATAAGTCCCCGCCCGCAGACCCCGACAACCAACGGCCAGGGTTGTCGGGAAGAGGCCCTTGTCCTCATCAACATGGGGACAAGGTGCTTTGGGGTGGGGGGCCACACTGCGCCCCCCATGCCCCAAAGCACCCCCCCCCCATGTTGAGGGCATGCGGCCTGGTACGGTCCAGGAGGGGGGGGGCCGCCAGCTCGTCCCCACCCCCATTCCTGACCGGCTGGGCTGCGTGCTCGGATAAGGGTCTGGTATGGATTGGGGGCGACCCCCCACGCCGTTTTTTCGGCGTAGGGGGGTCCCTTCAAGGTCCATACCAGACCCAAGGGCCTGGTATGCTCTTGGAGGGGGAACCCATGCCGGATTTTTACTTAAAATTTGGCGCGGAGTTCCCCCTCAAGATCATCTGAGCACAAGTCGCGTGCCGAAGTCGGATCATGCGAGACGGCAATCCGACTTTGATCCGACTTCAATGATAGTCAATAGGCTGAAGTAGGATCAAAGTCGGACCAAAGTAGTACAGGGAGCATTTCTAAAGTCGGAACGACTTGTGTCGGACCAGTTAGGACGGCTCCCATAGGGAAACATTACATTTCACACGTCATGCGACATGAGCTCCCAATGTCGGAGCGTTTGTCGGACCAGTGTGAACCCAGCCTAAGGCTAGGTTCACACTATACTACACGACAGTAGTACGACTTTCATCCTACTTTGCTCTGCGACATCAGTCCTACATTGGTCCTACATCCATCCGACTTTCATGAACAGGATACTACTTTGATCCGACTTTTCAGGTAGTACGACTTGTCCTTTGACCAATCAAAACTAACACACAATGGGAGGGGCTACAGCAGGGGGCAAGAAATAACACAATGTCGGATGCCAAAGTTGGATGGTTAGGACAAGGATCCGACTTTGATCCTACTTCAATGGTAGTCAATGGGCTGAAGTAGGATCAAAGTCTGACCAAAGTAGTACAGGGAGCATTTTCAAAGTCGGACCAACTTGTGTCGGACCAGTTAAGACAGCTCCCATAGGGAAACATTGATTTTCACACGTCATGCGACATGAGCTCCCAATGTCGAAGCGTTTGTCGGACCAGTGTGAACCCAGCCTTAGGCTGGGTTCACACTGGTGCGACACGACAGCCGTCCTACTTTGGATCCGACTTTGCCCTGCGACATGAAGCCGGCATGTGTCCGACTTTCAATGAACGGGGATCCGACTTGGATCCCCGCCAATGCCCGGCATTGTTTGGTATGAATCTTTAGGGGGAACTCCGCGCCAAATTTTAAATAAAAATCCGGCATGGGTTCCCCCTCCAAGAGCATACCAGGCCCTTGGGTCTGGTATGGACCTTGAGGGGAACCCCCTACGCCGAAAAAGCGGCGTGGGGGGTCCCCCCAATCCATACCAGACCCTTATCCGAGCACGCAGCCCGGCCGGACAGGAATTGGGGTGGGGACGAGCGAGCGCCCCCCCTCCTGAACCGTACCAGGCCGCATGCCCTCAACATGGGGGGGTTGTTGCCTTGGGGGAGGGGGGCGCACTGCGGCCCCCCCACCCCAAAGCACCTTGTCCCCATGTTGATGAGGACAAGGGCCTCTTCCCGACAACCCTGGCCGTTGGTTGTTGGGGTCTGCGGGCGGGGGGCTTATCGGAATCCGGGAGCCCCCTTTAATAAGGGGGCCCCCAGATCCCGGCCCCCCACCCTATGTGAATGAGTATGGGGTACAACGTACCCCTACCCATTCACCTAGGAAAAAAGTGTCAATTTAAAATAAAACACTACACAGATTTTTAAAGCATTTTATTAGACAGCTCCGGGGGTCTTCTTTCGACTTCGGGGGTCTCTCCGGTTCTTCTCCGCGCTCTCCGGGTCTTCTGCCGGGCTCCTCCGCTATTTTCTGCTCTTTTGCCATAGCGGAGGAGCCCGGTCTGCTGCCTTCTTCTCTTCGGGGGTCTCTCCGGTTCTTCTCCGCGCTCTCCGGATCTTCTGCCGGGCTCCTCCGCTATTTTCTGCTCTTTTGCTATAGCGAAGGAGCCCGGTCTTCAATCTTCTGCCTTCTGCCCTCTTCTCCTGATGTTGACACGACGCTCTCTGGGGCTGGAATGCACTCTGAGCGCTCCGCTCTGACTTATATAGGCGGTGACCCCGCCCCCTTATGCCGTCACAGTCCCTGGGCATGCTGGGACTGTGACGTTTAGGGGGCGTGGTCATCACCTGATGACCACACCCCCCTCATGCCGTCATAGTCCCAGCATGCCCAGGGACTGTGACGGCATAAGGGGGCGGGGTCACCGCCTATATAAGTCAGAGCAGAGCGCACAGAGAGCATTCTAGCCGGAGAGAGCGTCGTGTCAACATCAGAAGAAGAGAAGAGGGCAGAAGACCGAAGACCGGGCTCCTCCGCTTTAGCAAAAGAGCGGCAAAAGAGCAGAAGAGAGCGGAGAAGCCCGGCAGAAGATCCGGAGAGCGTGGAGAAGAACCGGAGAGACCCCCGAAGTCGGAAGAAGACCCCCGGAGCTGTCTAATAAAATGCTTTAAAAATCTGTGTAGTGTTTTATTTTAAATTGACACTTTTTTCCTAGGTGAATGGGTAGGGGTACGCTGTACCCCATACTCATTTACATAGGGTGGGGGGGCCGGGATCTGGGGGCCCCCTTATTAAAGGGGGCTCCCGGATTCCGATAAGCCCCCCGCCCGCAGACCCCGACAACCAACGGCCAGGGTTGTCGGGAAGAGGCCCTTGTCCTCATCAACATGGGGACAAGGTGCTTTGGGGTGGGGGGGGCCGCAGTGCGCCCCCCTCCCCTAAGGCAACAACCTGTTGAGGGCATGCGGCCTGGTACGGTTCAGGAGTGGGGGGGGGGGCGCTCGCTCGTCCCCACCCCCATTCCTGTCCGGCCGGGCTGCGTGCTCGGATCAGGGTCTGTTATGGATTGGGGGGACACCCCCACGCCGCTTTTTCGGCGTAGGGGGTTCCCCTCAAGGTCCATACCAGACCCAAGGGCCTGGTATGCTCTTGGAGGGGGAACCCATGCCGGATTTTTATTTAAAATTTGGCGCGGAGTTCCCCCTCAAGATCATCTGAGCACAAGTCGCGTGCCGAAGTCGGATCATGCAAGATGGCAATCCGACTTTGATCCGACTTCAATGATAGTCAATAGGCTGAAGTAGGATCAAAGTCGGACCAAAGTAGTACAGGGAGCATTTCTAAAGTCGGAACGACTTGTGTCGGACCAGTTAGGACGGCTCCCATAGGGAAACATTAAATTTCACACGTCATGCGACATGAGCTCCCAATGTCGGAGCGTTTGTCGGACCAGTGTGAACCCAGCCTTAGGCTGAGTTCACACTGGTCCGACAAACGCTCCGACATTGGGAGCTCATGTCGCATGACTGACCCTACTTCAGCCCATTGACTATCATTGAAGTAGGATCAAAGTCGGATCCTTGTCCTACCCATCCGACTTTGGCATCCGACATTGTGTTATTTCCTGCCCCCTGCTGTAGCCCCTCCCATTGTGTGTTAGTTTTGATTGGTCGAAGGACAAGTGTACTATCTGAAAAGTCGGATCAAAGTAGTATCCTGTTCATGAAAGTCGGATGGATGGGAGGGGCTACAGCAGGGGGCAGGAAATAACACAATATCAGATGTCGGATGCCAAAGTCGATGGTTAGGACAAGGATCCAACTTTGATCCTATTTCAATGATAGTCAATGGGCTGAAGTAGGATCAAAGTCGGACCAAATTAGTACAGGGAGCATTTCTAAAGTCGGAAGGACTTGTGTCGGACCAGTTAGGATGACTCCCATAGGGAAACATTGAATTTCACAAGTCATACGACATGAGCTCCCAATGTCGGAGCGTTTGTCGGACCAGTGTGAACCCAGCCTAAAGGTAAAAGAACATTTCGTTTTTAGAGGGGGTAGGGGAGGAAAAAAAAGTGATGTAGCCTATTTGTGTAAATCCAAATCCCATCTGTGATTTAAACCCAGAGTACTAGTTTTCAGGTTGAAGCTTGGCATTTAAGTAGCATAGGCCTGAGGATCCCCTCTTTGTCAAAATCTCTCTTTGTTTCCATGAATAGAGAAGCCGGATATGTCTTCACCATGTATTTTTGTAAAATGTATAGATACATTAGATTGATTGGTAATTGTCACATTTGGTCCACCGCAACAATGTAACCCAAAGCCGATCTCCTTCACAGGTGCACCTGTGAAATTTCAGAGGGACTTAGTCTTCCCTTTAAATGCTTGGACACAGTGACGCCTTGGAACACGATAAGGGCTATCATCCTCATAGTTTTTTTCTTTTTTCTTTATTTAGTTCAGTGGCGGAACCTCGACTTGTTCACATCCATCTAAGCGTTTCCATAACAACAGATGTCAGCTCAGTTGAAAAAGATGGCAAGAGTGACTTTCCAATGTCTTCCGAGGCAACTTGATACGGGAGAGATTGCGGTGGCCTTCAGCTCAAGCAGAAAATGCCTAGGGGCCCCG
The DNA here is from genome assembly GCA_037952925.1 of Lithobates clamitans. NCBI lineage: Eukaryota > Metazoa > Chordata > Amphibia > Anura > Ranidae > Lithobates > Lithobates clamitans. The sequence goes on along the minus strand of JBBGZY010002780.1, from coordinate 159,903 downwards.
TTTAGGGAGTGTAAACACCATAGCAAAAAAAAAAAAACTTGAATAGGTGATTTTACTTAGATGGTGCCATGACTATGTTGTATGTAGTAACTCTCTCAAGATTTCAGTGTAGTCAGATCAAGTTGAAGATAAATTGCACTTTTTTCAGAAGAAAATCTTGAGTGGAATTGCACAATCCAGGTGGTGGTAGACTTCAATGTAATCAACACATGGGTGCTTGCCATGACGGCAACTGATGGGGCTGTGCCAAACCAGTACCATAGAGGGAAGTCACCAGCACTCCATGCATGCATTTGTAAAATTTATTGTAACAGGTAGGTCAAACAGCCAACATTTCAGGGCCTAGCAGGACCTTTTCAGGCACGTTCAGAGCCTTTTTAGAATTTTAAAAGTTTCAGGGCCTTCCTCGGGGAAACAGCCATTTAGCTCTGCCTGCTTGTGTTTTCTTGTGAGATTACCATCTGAGAGATTATACCACAGTCCATATTGGAACTGTAATAACCAAGCCTGAGCTCTGATGAGGGGGGATACTTTGGCCCCCAAAACACGTTGGACACTTTTTTCCATTGGTCTAGGCAATACTGTCAACACGTTTAACCCAGATAAGGCTTAATCGTAGAGATGATTAAGCTCTACAATTAAGCCCTATCCAGGTGAAATGCATCAGTGAGGGGGGGGCAATGGGAGGAGATTGAACTGAAGCCAGTGTGTGGCCTCACGTCAACACTTGGAGATTGCTTAATTGCACCCTACTGGATATCTAACAGCTTGTCCAGTCAACTGCCTACTCAGGTCCACTTTTTCTAGTTTGTGGAAGAGAAGGGTATAAAACTCTTCAGGTTTCAAGGCTGTGTCACCATTCAGGAGAATTTAAAAGCTGCATTTTGGGGAAAAAAAAACCCATACAGTGGGGCCCACACATACTGCAAGGTAAATTCAGATTCAGAATACTTTATTAATCCCAAAGGGAAATTATTGTTAAACCCTTGCAATGGGTGCCATTATCGTTAAGCCTAGGGGTAGAGTATTAAGCTATAATACTTATCTCAATTCTACGGCAGACTTCCAGTGCTCACCTCTTCTTTCCAAAGCTCCGGATTGTCACCCTATCCTCCTATACATACTGTACATTGTAGGAATATGCAGTATACTTTATAACATTAGGGTGTGCCTGTTGACTGGAGTGCCTTAGAGAAGAAGTTTATGGGGACCAGTGACATAGCATGGAGGAATCCTGTCAGAGCCAGGAGTACAGTATGTATTACTGCTTGTTCCACTGCCCCTAGACTTAACCACTTGTCCCACCGCAAGGGTATTTTTGTCTGGTGCCTGGAGTGGGACTTTAAACACTATTTGTAATCTGTAGATTAGGAGGTGCTGGATCCAAAAATGGTTTGATTTTACAGGGTAAAGTCTATGATGCAGTGCACAGTGGCTGGTTAGGCAACTCTTACCTAGATGAGACCTTGAACCTTGAACTATATGTGGACTTGTGTCTTTTTTCAACCAGACTGACTATGTAACCTCAAAAGGAGCTTTGGATGTTATCCAAGAGGAAGAGCTGAAAAATACAGTGTCACACCAATTGTTTGAAGTCCAAAAGTATTTATTTAATCATTAATGCTCTAATATTTATAATGGGCTCAAAGCCTAGAAAGTGATCCAATGTCAAAATCTCTGAGGGACAGATAACATGTGGACTTAAGACACTGGTAGTCCAGGGAGTCAATGGCCTTCTCCTGCCCTGGGTTCATAGGAGAATGGTTCAGAGATTGGTACCATGTCATTCCTTGGTGCCAATCTCTACAGCAGGGGTTTCCAAACTTTCTAAACAAAGGGTCAGTTTAAAGTATTTCAGACTTTAGGGGGACTGGATTCTGGACAGCGGGGGTAAAAAATGTCCCTGCATCAGTGAGAGTAAACAATGCCTCAAGCTTGTTAGCGCCTCTGGTCAGTAGGAGAAGGAAAAGTGCTCCATCACTGATGTTAGTGGAAGAATAGTGTTCCATCATTGGTATCAGTGGGAGGAATAGAGCCACATTATTTGTATCAGTGGGAGGAATAATGCCCCATAATCGGTATTAGTGGTAGAATTAATGCCCCGTTATTTGTATCAGTGGAGGAACTTTGCCCAATTATTGGTATCAGTGGGAGGGATGCTTCCCCATTTTTGCTATCAGTGGGAGGAATAATGCCCCACCCTTGGTATCAGTGGGAGGAATATTTATCTATCATTAGTATCAGTGGAAGGAATACTTGCCCCATTGTTAAGTCAGTGGGAGGAATAGTGCCCCATCATTGGTGTCAGTGGCAGGAAATATGTTCTACTGCTGGTGTCAGTAGATGGAATAGTGCCCCAAGGGCTAGCAAAGGCTATCAAAAGGCTGCAAAGGCTGGAGACCTCTGCTGTACAGCAATCAGAACTCACTTACCGCCAAAGGAAGAGGGCAAAGAGGACCCGTGATATCAAGTGACAAGACAGAAGACACCTAAAAAAGGTATGTATAAAGGTTCCTTTTTTAAGGGTTGGGAGTGCTCCAATTAGGGGGATCCCATGCCCTGAGTTGTGCTTTAAAGACTTAGCCAGCACTGTTCTTCCCACCATCTCAAACCACCAATCTGACGTATCCCTGCCAATTGCCTAGCAACACTACCTGGTTGCTCACAAGAGGTCTAGAGGAAGGAGGTAGCAGACGGTTCTAGTGTATCGAGCGTGAAGGAGGAAAACTGAATCATGCACTTGACCACACTTACACAGTTAGGCATCAAGTCATACTTACTCAGTTGTTCATATTTCAGCATGCAACATGCAAAATGCGGGCAAAGCAGTCTGCAACTGTTGGCTTTAGAGAACCTAAGCAGTAGACCTAAACCATAACATAACCACATGGCCCAAAGCATCGTTTGAGGTGTTGACCCAGGATAGGAGGGGTTAACAGAAATTGTTAGCATTATCCCAGGATTCTGGCTGTGAGTTGCTTTAATTATGAATATAAGACACAAATTACAGGGGAGGTTGGGAAATTTAAGAATTACTATGGAAACCCCTGAAGCATCAGTAGGGATTCCCCCTGTGAAGGGGCTGACCTTGTGCTGTTTTTTTTTTTTTTTTCACAGACTGGTGCTCTTAGCGTACATCACTGGGGATAATGTATTCCATTATCTGGAACTGTGTTCTGAAATTCCCATGTATTTGGCAAGCTGTTTTGTGTAAACCTCAGCCTTGATGTATGACGAGATTCAACCCTAATCAGCATTTTGCAGAAAACGTCTCAGCATCCTACGGGGAAAAGTCACCATGGGAAACCCTGGGATTACAGTGTGGCTCTGTGGTTGGAATCTTCTTATCCCCAGAGGTTCTTGGGAAGGAAGTGTTAACAGTAGGCTTCAGAGTAGCCTCTTAGAAGAAAGTAATGAGGTGCCTATCCATTTTTGAAGCTAAAGGTTTGGTCCACCCCAATATTTCAGTGTTTGGTAGATGCTTGATAGGGATGAAGTTCAGGTTTTCCACTACCATGTAAGATATTGTGGGGGGTTCACTCAGGTGAAGTGCTTTTCAGCAAGTTTAGACCAACCAGGGAACTACATTTTCAGGGTTTCTGGCTTGGCATAGGGTTATCCTTGCAGGGATTTTCAGCATCACCATAATAGAACATAGAAAACTGAAGAAAACAGCTGAACGGCCGCACTCTGAATAACACCTTTTATTCGGGACAAAACAGTGTAGAAGACCCACTATCTCTTACATCATGGTGATGAAAGGTGCAGACAGGCTAACGCGTTTCACATCAATATAGATGCTTAATCATGTGCTATGATTAAGCACCTATATTGATGTGAAACGTGTTAGCCTGTCTGTACCTTTCATCACCATGATGTAAGAGATTTTGGATCTTCTATACTGTTTTGCCACAAATAAAAGGTGTTATTCGGAGTGCGGCCGTTCAGCTGTTTTCTTCAATTTTGTACACCATTGCAGAGCCTGCACCTGAAGTTGTGCGTGGGGAGGGCGGTTATTAGAGACACCAATACGCTTGGAGCGGCATCGCTACGTGACATAATAGAACATACATTTTCCAGCCTCCTGCCAATCTGGAATTTGGAGTCTCTGAGTAAATCTCCACACAGACTCACCACTTTGTCTGATATTTTTACGGCATAATGTAAAAACCTCTACAAAAAAGGCAACTTGGCAGTGAGGGTATCTGGCAACAGATCAAAAAAGCTCAATAGCTAGAGGTCCACAATATTAACCTCCTTATTTTCTGTGCTCCTTCCATGTATATCAACTGGACTACCACAGAAGACCATCATGTATCTAGGAGTTCTCAAAACACCCTCCCCAATAAACCATGTGTAGCCCCAAAATAAACGTCTAAAAAAGTCTTCCCAAGAAAAAAACACTACTTTACATAGCCATGGCCATGGAAAATTCTCCGCATAACCCCCACCTGGCTACCAGAAAAAAAACCTATAGGGTGTTTTAGGTAGGGCCTGCAACAAGGGAGTTTCTGAACCCCCAGAATAGTGAAAAGGTCAAACTGAAATGTTGGGAGGTTAATATTATGGACCTCTAGCTATTGAGCTTTTTTTTGTTCTGTTGCCAGATACCCTCACTGCCAAGTTGTTGTTTTTTAATAGAGGTTTTACATTATGCCGTATATATATCAGGGCAAATGAAGAGCTGTTATTGTTTAAATGCACCACTATTTCTTGACTCTGAAATGTAGAGACCTCCACTTTGATGGGAGGTCACCCTAAAAATTCCCTCAATCTGCATAAGATGATTTTGGTTATAATGCAGTGTTTTTTTTTCTTGGACAACTATTGACCACCAATATAATATTACTAAATTTTTTTTGGAGTCGAGAAAAAAAAAAAAAAAAAACCCTCCCCTAAAGTGAAAAAGCTTCCAGTGCATAGGGAAACACACCCTTGTTCTGTAGTAAAACAATTGCCACAATGGTAAATATTATATAGATTCTTTAAAGGAGAAGATTGTTTGGCTGTACTTCTCCTGTGGGTCACAGGAATGCAGTTCGTTCTGCACTCCTGTGACTCGTTTTCAGCTGATAGCGGATAGAACCCTGCTGTCGGCTGATGTCACAGATTCACCCACATGCCTGGACCAGCACCCAGCTCAGCCTCCCAGCGAGCCGCTGAGAGCCTGAGCCGGCCGCTCCCACCCCCTCCACAGCCCAACATGCTAGTGAGCGGGGGGGGGGGGGCAGAGCAGAGAGCGGTGACTGACAGTTGCCAGTTATCTGCTCAGGGAGCTCTGAGAACCGAGTGATCAGTAGTGTTTAATCACTCGGTTCTCAGTGTTAGAACCGGTGGGGGACAGATGCAGCATCAGACCAAAGCTGCATCCACCTAGGTAAGTATGATTCTAAAATTTAAAAAAAAAGTCCATACTTCTCTTTTAAGGCTTGTGTTAGTAGATTTAACACCTCTCCTTAAGGCCAGAGTATACACTCTCCCAGTGTCTTTCTCTGCACTCTAATGCTGGTCCTACAGGAACTTGTCTCCAGGAGAAAGGAGCCCTGAATTACAGCCAGTCCCTTGATTAAAAAGGTTGCACCACCAGGCTCCTTGCTTCCAGGAAGATATGGACATAGAGCTAAAGGCTTCATCCCTCCCAAGACTCTTCAAAGTCTCTGGACTCCAGAACCCAATCCAGTAATTACCAATCCTGAAGAAAACTGCAAAGCCAGTTTTCTCAACTCAGAATAGAAATCCTGGTGCCCGGCAACATACATTAGTGAGAACCTTGTGTGACATATACTCTTTTTTCCACCGTAACAGGGCAGAGCACTGTCACACATGGTACTTTGGTGGAATCCATGGGATTTGCAAAATTTGCTGATCGCAAGATTTTGACTGAAAACTTTGCAAGTCAGTTGTCAGAAATAAGAAGCAACCTATAATGGAGCGTTTTTACATGGTCACCTAAGTCACAGAGTCAATAATTTGAAGAACTTGATAACCCACACTCCCTTCTATAAAAGTGGGAGCTCAAAGCAGCCATGGGGGGGGGGGGGGGGGTACTAAAACTGGAGCACTCAGAATCTGGTGAAGGATGTTATCTCAAACAATTTACCTTGGTGGGTGATTTTTAAGCACTGTGTGACCTTTTATAATAATAGACAACCAACTCCGGTGAGTTGGCTGCCTAGATGGTGACGGATTAAGTGCTGCACTTATGAAGAGTGAATCTAAAAGGTGATCTACATGTTTTGGTAGTGGATACGGTCTACGGTGTTGATTTCCGAAGGGAACGTGGTGGGTCATTAATTGACATCTGGTGCATGGTAGCCAATTAACTTCTAACTTCACCTTGTTCAATTAGGCTTTGACAATAAAACCTGGAACCTGATTGGTTTCTATGCACAGCTGCACCAGAATTTGCAAAAAAAAAAAATTTTTTTTTAAAGCAAAAGATCAAGGTTTTTTTTTTTGATCTTTTAATTTTAAAGGTACAGAAGAGATCTGGGATCTTTTGTATCCACATCTCTCCATGAAGAGGACCTCTTATCCTTATTTCACAAGAGATGTTTACATTCCTTGTAATAAGAATAAAAATGATAAAAAAAAATAAAAAATAAAAGGACAGTATAAAAAAAAAAAAAAAAAGAAGAAGAAATTTTTTTTTTAAAGTGTCCCATCCCTCCGTGCTTGCGTGCACATGCGAACTTAGCGCACACATATGTAAACTACTCGCACCACACATGTGAGGTATCACCGCAAACGTTAGAGTGAGAGAAATAATTCTAGTGCTAGACCTCCTCTGTAACTCTAAACTGGTAACCTGTAAAGGCATTTAAGTGTTGCCTATGGAGGTTTCTAAGTACCGTAGTTTGTCGCCATTCCACGAGCGTGCGCAATTTTAAAGCGTAACATCTTCTTTCACATTACACAAAAAAATAAGAGTAAATACTGTTTTTTTTTTTTATTCATTAAAGTGTATTTTTTGCAAAAAAATTGCATTTGCAAAACCGCTGCACAAAAAACGTGTGACATAAAAAATTGCAACAATTTTATTCCCTAGGGTCTCTGCTAAAAAAAAAAAGTATAATGTTTGGGGGTTATAAGTAATTTTTTAACAAACAATACTGATTTAAACTTGTAAACACAGTGAGAAGGAAGTCTGTTAATGACCCCCCCCCCGTTCATTTCGGAAAGGAACACCATAAACCGTGTTCTCTACCAAAATGTGTATATCAACGTTCAGATCCACTCTTCATAAGTGTAGCACTTAATCCGTCACCATCTAGACAACCAACTCACCGGAAGAGATGGACCTCTTATTATAAAAGGTCACACAGTGCTTAAAATAATTCACCAAGGTAAATTGTTTGAGATAACGTCCTCTATATCCTCCCACCATCAGATCTTTTCAGGAATATCATTCAGAAAAAAAAACCAAAGGAAACATTTTCACTGCATAACTCCATTTATTAAAACTTTATATAATATACCATACAAAAAACTCCCATGTCGTGCACTGAGCACTATGTATAAGCGCTGTAAGATTTCTGCCAAGGGCATTTGAATGATAAATGCTGGCTTCTGATTTGTCCATGCTAAGCCAATATTATGGTGGGTAGTGATGAGCCGAACACCCCTGGGTCTGGTTCAGCAGGGTTTAACTCAACCCCAACGCCAACCCCAACCCCTTTGAAATCAATGGGAGCTGAATCTGTCAAACTAAAAATTCACATTTTCTGGAATATTCTGCAAGCGGTTGTCAAAAAACAGCATGGGGGATGGACAGTTCCCTGGTAAACATGCTACAACAAGAATGGCCAAGAGCAAAGTGGTCTAGTGGTTAGCACTTCTGCCTAGTAGCGCTAGGGTTGTCGGTTCGAATTCCAACCATGGCACTACCTGCACAGAGTTTGCATGTTCTGGGCCTGTGTGGGGTCTCTTGTTTCCTCCCACACTCCAAAGACATGCTGGTAGCTTAGTTGGCTCCCATCTAAATTGGCCCTAGTATGAATGTGAGTTAGGACCTTTGATTGTAAGCTCCTTGAGGGCAGGGACAGATACTGTATGAATGTATAATAAAAAAGTGTAAAGTGCTACGTAAATTGACAACGATATATAAGTGCCTGTAATAAATAACTATAAATTGTATAGCGTCTGGATTTTAATGGGGTACCCCACAAAACAAAAATACATGAGATCCATCAGGAAATCCATACCAGACCATTCGTATATTTAAAGGGGAACTCAAAAAATGTACCCCACAAAACAAAAACGCATGAGATCCATCAGGAAATCCATTCCAGACCCTTCGTATATTTAAAGGGGAACTCAAAAAATGTGGGGTACCACATTTTGATGAGGACAAGGTCCTCTTCCTCACAACCCTTGCCCGGTGGTTGTGAGGGGCTGGGCGGGGGGGCTTATCGGAATGTGGCCATATTGGCACCTTTTCCATAGAATTTTCTTGGTGAATTTTTTTACAAGGTAGGTCCCCAGGTCTTTTCTCAGCCCTCCCAATGGCTTAGAACCAGCATGTGATAGCACATTAAGCTATCAGTATGCCTTTGGAGTGTGAGAAGAACCCATACAATTATAGAGGAACATGTAAACTCTATATGCCAAGGTTCAGACTAAGGACTCTAGTGCTGCAAGTTGTAAGTGCTAACCATTAAGCCACTGTGCTACCCACAAAGGCAATTTTAAATGTGTCAAGGGTAGGTAGGAGGTGGGTGGAAGATAGGCTATGCCTACAGAAGCAAACTTTTACACGTTAGACTAAGTAGAATTCTTAGGCCTTGGTGAGAACTTGAAATTGGGACTTTACAACACCACATTCATTTAATATGTCACTTTCACATGTGCCCATTAGAGTAGGACCATTTTGGCATCTAGAGGCTGCCGTGACTTCCATGTGGCACTGATACATTTATGCTTATGAGGCCCCATGTATTTCAAAGGTACCCAACTTTAAAACACAAATTTGAATGATAAAGATTGTTTTTCTGTTGTTATTTTTGACAAAAAGAAAATAACTTTTTGACTCTCAAGACAATTGTTTGGTGCACTTTTTAGCTTACTTATTTATGTATTTCCCAATCTGGGTGATCACTTTGTCTTTGGGGGGAGCTGCTTTGTGGAGAGCTGCAGATTTCAAACCAATAGGCTCAACCAAAGACTCCTTTTTGACAAGTATAGATTTTAGTCCAGCGCCCACTTCCACCTCTCCCTTAAATTCTCATAATTTTAGCAATTACTATATTAAAACAATGTTGCTAAATGATGTCTCAATTTGGGTGACCACTTTGTCTTAGGGGAGGGTCCCCATTTTATGGAAAGCTTCTATGTTCAAGCCAATGGACTCTACCAATGATTCCATTTTGGTATTTATTTGAGTCAAGCACCTCACTTCCACTTCTCCTTTGAATTCTCATAATCGAAAAATTGTTAAAACAATTTTGACAAACGATATCTCAACTTGGGTGACCACTTTGTCCTTGGGGTGAAGGTCCCAGAGCTGCTTTTTACAAGGCAATATTCTCAACCAATGATTCTTTTTTGACAGGTATAAATTTCCAGAGTCCAGCACCTCATTATCACCTTTTCTTCAAATGCTAATAATATACCAATTGCTAAACAATGTTGCTAAACAATGTCTCAGTTTGGGTGACCACTGTGCCTTGGGGAGGTCCCCTGTTTTCGGGAGAGCCCATTTTAAGCCAATGGGCTCAACCCATGATTCCTTTTTGAGAGGTATAGATATGATTCCAGTGCTTCAAATCCCTCTCTCCTTCAAATTCCCATATTTTAACAATTAATAAAATAACGTTGCTAAACAATGTCTCAATTTAATTGACCACATTTCTCCTTGTGGGGGTCCCCCGTTTTGCAGAGAGCTGCAGATTTCAAACCAATGAGCTCAATCACTGATTCCTTTTTGATGGGTAAAGACTTGAGTCCAGCAACTCAGTTCCACCACTCCTTCAACTTCTCATAATTTAACAATTATTTAAACAATACTGCTTAACGAAGTCTCCATTTCGTTTACTGCGTTGTCTTGGGGATCCCCTGTTTTGTGGAGAGCTGCCAATTTCAAGCCGATGGACTCAGCCAATGACTCCTTTTTGATGGGTACAGACTGGAGTCCAGTGCCTCACCACCACCTCACTGTCGAATTCTCATAATTTTAACACCTATTAAAATGATGTTGCTAAACAATGTCCCAATTTGGATGACCACTTTTTGCTTTGTGGGGGTCCCCCGTTTTGTGGAGAGCTGCCAATTTCAAGCTGATGGGCTTAACCACTGATTCTTTTTTGATGGTTAAAGATTTGAGTCCAGCACCTCACTTTCACCTGTGCTTTTAATTCTCATAATTTAAAAATTATTAAAACAGTGTTGCTAAACTATGCCTTAGTTTAGATGACCACATTTGTCTTGGGGGGGGGTCCCCTGTTTTGTGGAGAGCTGCCAATTGCAAGCCAATGGGCTCAACCAATGATTCCTTTTTGAAAGAGATAGATTTGAGTCCAGCACCCTACTTCCATCTCACTGTCGAATTCTCATAATTAAACAATTATTAAAACAATGTTGCTAAACAATGTCTCAGTTTGGGTGACCATTTATTCCTTGTGGGGGTCTCGTTTTGTGGAAAGCCATCAATTTTAAACCAATGAGCTCAACAACTGACTCCTTTTTGATGGGTATAGATTGGAGTCCAGTGCCTCAGTTCCACCCTCTCCGTCAAATTCTCATAATTTTAACTGTTATTAAAATGATGTTGCTAGACAATGTCTCCGTTTGGGTGACCACTTTTTCCTTATTGGGGTCCCTCATTTTGTGGAAAGCCGTTGATTTCAAACCAATGGGCTCAACCACTGATTACTTTTTGATGGGTATAGATTGAAGTCCAGCGCCTCACTTCCACCTCTCCTTCAAATTCTCATAATTTTAACAAATATGAAAACAATGTTGCTATAAGATGTCTCGATTTAGGTGATCACTTTGTCTTGGGGGGGGGGTCACCTGTTTTGTGGAGAGCTGCCGATTTCAAGCCAGTGGACTCAACCAATGACTCCTTTTTGATTTAAGTCCAGCGCCTCAATTCCACCTCTCCTTCAAATTCTCGTAATTTTAACAAATATTAAAACAATGTTTCTATAAGATGTCTCAATTTAGGTGATCGCTTTGTCTTGGGGGGGTCCCCTGTTTTGTGGAGAGCTTCCGATTTCAAACCAGTTGGCGGTTTACATATAGTGAACTCATATATTTTAGTCCCTATTCACACATTTGTGCTTTAGGCCCATTTTCCCACCCATAAAACTGCACCATTATTTTCAGTGGTCCTCTGCCTTATGACTACATAAAAACCTACAAAAACACATTTAAAAAACAACAAAAAATAAATAAAAAATAAACAAAAGCCGCACTTAAAATTGGCAAATGTGGGCATTTTTCATGGCGATCATCCAGTGCGAAGGGCCTCCCTATCCTTCAGCCATACACAGCAAGCCAACCACTCGGTGCATCACAAAGAAACATATTTACTCCATCAATAAAGGAATAAGAAATAAAATTACAATATCGTATTATTATGTTCCATTAGGCCATGATAAATTAAACGATCCGACATTTAGATTTGACACGGGAATTGTTGTTTATTTAGAACACCCGCCACAAAGCACAATGGGGAATATTACATTGTGTTATTGTCTAACTTCAACCTCCAATTACCGCTGACCAGGCAACCAGATGTCAAAATACCTCAATTTACAAGTCATTTTAGCACAAAAACAAATCCGCAAGAAAAACAAAGTGCCATTTTTACCTCTGAGAATTGCGGAGAAAGAGAGAGAGGGGGAAGAAAGAGAAAAAAAAAAAGGTTCCGCTAAAGCCAAACCATGGCCATAGGAGGGAAAAAATAGTACTTTTGTTTCCCACAATGAAGCTGTGGAAATTAGCATTGAAATCGTCCCTATGTCTTTCCTAAGTCCTCCGTGAATGAAGCCCTTAATGTTTACTTACCCATAATTACTGATTCTTTTATATAATTTTGGTTTATTGTCATGGAAACTGTGCCACAATTTCCCCACTCATGTTAATTGTGTCGTTCAGTGGCTTAATCACCGGCTTTTCACGTCGGGCTCTCTGTTCTGCTACCTAAGTGGATGTAGTTTAGTAGGGGGACAAGCTAACAGCTTTTTGACTGAGGGGACCGAATGATTGTCAGAGGCTTGGCCATCAAGGGATCGCTAACCCTTGAAATTCCACTTTATACATAGGAAGCCCTGGACAAAAAAAAGAAAGAAGCCCTTTGGTCGGGGAGAAGTGGAAAGCTGCAGGTGACTTGAGGAACCGTCAAATCCTCAGCTGCTCAGCCGGCCACCTATACCCTACCCATCTACCCATTCGGCACTCTCCAAGTTTTTTTCCTTCTTCGGTTATATGTAATATCCCATCAATGTTTTCTCATTATAATGATAAAAAATTTTTGGTTTCCTCCTATGTGTCTCTGTGTAGTGTTCAAAATGTGAGGCTTAATTTGTCATTAAGTTAGCTTTCAATGCTAAAAGATTGGTGCTGGTAGATTACAGATTTTCTGCCACTGAAAAACATACCCTACCTTCCTGTCACATGAATCCTCACTGTAACCCCAACACTAATGCTACCTGTAACCCTAATGCCCCGTACACACGATCGGACTTTCCGCCAACAAAACCGTGGATTTTTGTTCGAAGGTTGTTGGCTAAAACTTGTCTTGCATACACACGTTCACACAAATGTTGGCCAACAATTCCGAACGTGAAAATGCGGTGAAAAGGAAGTTCAATAGCCAGTGCGGCTCCTTCTGCTTGATTTCGAGCATGGGTGAACTTTTGTGCAACGGACTTGTGTACACACGATCGGACTTTCCGACAACAATGTTTTGTTGGCGGAAAATTTGAGAACCTGATATAAAACATTTGTTGGCGGAAAGTCAGACAGCAAATGTTCGATGGAGCATACACAAGGTCGGACTTTCCGACAACAAGCTCACATCCAACATTTCCCGTCGGAAAATCCGACCCTGTGTACGTGGCATAACACTAATGCTCCATGTAACCCCAACACTAACCCTCCATGTAACCCCAACACTAACTCTCACTGTAACCCCATTACTAATCCCCCCTGTAACCCCAACGTTAACCCTTCCACTAGCCATTCTCTTAACCTTTACACCAATCCTCTCTGTATTCTCAACTCCAATCTTTCCTGTAACCCCAATGCTTACCCTTTCATGTAAAACTGTCCCTCCCTGTAATAAACCAAATACCAATCCTCCCTGTAATATTGACACTGGACCTACCTGTAACCCCAACAGTAGACCTCCCCTTAACCCCAACACTAACCCTTTCTGTAACCCTAACACTAACTCCTTCTGTATTCTCAACTCTAATACTTCTCGTATTCCAATGCTGACCCTCCCAACAACCCCAACACTAACCTTTCATGTAAAACTACCCCTTCTTATAACCTTCACCAACTCTCCCTATAACAGTAAACCTGTCATGTAAAACTACCCCTCCCTGTAAACCAAATACTAATCATCCCTGTAACCTTAACACTAATCTTCCCTGTAACTTTTATGCCCTGTACACACGGTCGGATTTTCCGACGGGAAATGTTCGATGGGAGTTTGTTGTCGGAAATTCCGACCGTGTGTAGGCTCCATGGGACATTTTTCGTCAGAATTTCCGACAAAGAAAGTTTGAGATCTGGATCTCACATTTTCCGACAACAAAATCCGTTGTTGGAAATTCCGATCGTGTGTACACAATTCCGAGGCACAAAATTCCACGCATGCTTGGAATCAGGCAGAAGAGCCGCACTGGCTATTGAACTTCATTTTTCTCGGCTCGTCGTACGTGTTGTACGTTCTTGATGATCGGAATTTCCAACAAGATTTGTGCGATCGTGTGTATGCAAGAAAAGTTTGAGCCAACATCCGAAGGAAAAAAAACATGGATTTTGTTGTCGGAATGTGCGATCGTGTGTACGCGGCATTACACTAACTCATCCTGTAACATTAACACTAATCCTCCCCATAAACCTAACACTAAGCCTCCGTGTAACTCTAACACCAACCCTCCCTGCAACTTTTACACTGACTCACCCTATAACATGAACACTAGCCCTCCCCGTAAACCTTCAGTATCTCACAAAAGTGAGTACACCCCTCACATTTTTGTAAATATTTTATTTTATTATCTTTTCAAGTGACAACACTGAAGAAATGACACTTTGCTACAATGTAAAGTAGTGAGTGTACAGCTTGTATAACAGTGTAAATTTGCTGTCCCCTCAAAATAACTCAACACACAGCCAATAATGTCTAAACCGCTGGCAACAAAAGTGAGTACACCCCTAAGTGAAAATGTCCAAGTTGGGCAAAAAGTATCAATATTTTGTGGCCACCATTATTTTACAGCACTGCCTTAACCCTCTTGGGCATGGAGTTCACCAGAGCTTCACAGGTTGCCACTGGAGTCCTCTTCCACTCCTTCATGACGACATCACGGAGCTGGTGGATGTTAGAGACCTTGAGCTCCTCCACCTTCATTTGAGGATGCCCCACAGATGCTCAATAGGGTTTAGGTCTGGAGACATGCTTGGCCAGTCCATCACCTTTACCCTCAGCTTCTTTAGCAAGGCAGTGGTCGTCTTGAAGGTGTGTTTTGGGGTCTTTATAAGTGTTGGAATACTGCCCTGCGGCCCAGTCTCCGAAGGGAGGGGATCATGCTCTGCTTCAGTATGTCACAGTACATGTTGGCATTCATGGTTCCCTCAATGAACTGTAGCTCCCCAGTGCTGACAGCACTCATGCAGCCCCAGACCATGACACTCCCACCACCATGCTTGACTGTAGGCAAGACACACTTGTCTTTGTACTCCTCACCTGGTTGCTGCCACACAAGCTTGACACCATCTGAACCAAATAAGTTTATCTTGGTCTCATCAGACCACAGGACATGGTTCCAGTAATCCATGTCCTTAGTCTGCTTGTCTTCAGCAAACTGTTTTTGCGGGCTTTTTTGTGCATCATCTTTAGAAGAGGCTTCCTTCTGGGATGACAGCCATGCAAACCAATTTGATGCAGTGTGTGGCATATGGTCTGGGTACTGGCAGGCTGATCCCCTACACCTTCAACCTCTGCAGCAATGCTGGCAGCACTCATACATCTATTTCCCAAAGACAACTTCTGGATATGAATCTGAGTACGTGCACTCAACTTCTTTGGTCGACCATGGTGAGGCCTGTTCTGAGTGGAACCGTTCCTGTTAAACCGCTGAATGGTCTTGGGCCCAATTTGAACATTTTAACTAGGGGTGTACTCACTTTTGTTGTCAGCGGTTTAGACATTATTGGCTGTGTGTTGAGTTATTTTGAGAGGACAGCAATTTTACACTATTATACAAGCTGTACAATCACTATTTTACATTGTAGCAAAGTGTAATTTCTTCAGTGTTGTCACATGAAAAGATATAATAAAATATTTACAAAAATATGAGGGGTGTACTAACTTTTGTGAGATACTGTATATAGATATACATTATCTTTCAGGCTTATTTCTATGCCTGTAACCCCATTGTGGAGATTTTTCCCTCACTCCCTGTTCACGAGGACCAAATGACACAATTAGCAATAAAAACAGTGTCAGGTTTTTTTGTTGCTGTTTTTTTTTTAACTGGGTCCCTGTTGGCGAGATTTCTCTTGACTTCCTGTCCTGACAGGAAGTGAGGGAAAATTCCCTCAGTAGGTCCATGGGCAGCACTAAAAAACCTGGACATAGGCTCTCACTCTTCCCTACTCCTTTTAAAACTAAATATAAAGTTTTGGTTGGCAAATTTAAAAAAGGCAAGCATTCTAATTTTAAGTGAAACCCGCCCTAAGAAAAATAAGGGATTTGCCATTGCCTGGATGTTATAGCCTTCAATACTTCTCAGTCAACGACTTAAAATAAGCAAAATCAAAGAATAGCCAGGGGGTTGGAATAACAGGATTTTCAGGAGAAGACCAATAATCTAATGACTAATCTCCTCCCTTCAGAGACTGGGCCGCAGGGCAGTATTCCAACATGATAATGAACCTAAACACACCTACAAGATGACCACTGCCTTGCTAAAGAAACTGAGGGTAAAGCTAATGGACCTGCCAAGCATGTGTCCAGACCTAAACCCTATTGAGCATCCTCAAACGGAAGTTGGAGAAGCGCAAGGTCTCTAACATCCACCAGCTCCGTGATGTTGTCATGGAGGAGTGGAAGAGGACCTCCAGTGGCAACCTGTGAAGCTCTGGTGAACTCCATGCCCAAGAGGATTAAGGCAGTGCTGGAAAATAATGGTGGCCACACAAAATATTGACACTTTTGGCCCAACTTAGACATTTTCACTTAGGTGTGTACTCACTTTTGTTGCCAGCAGTTTAGACATTATTGGCTGTGTGTTGAGTTATTTTGAGGGGACAGCAAATTTACACTGTTATACAAACTGTACACTCACTACTTTACATTGTAGACAAGTGTCATTTCTTCAGTGTTGTCACATGAAAAGATAGAATAAAATATTTACAAAAATGTGAGGGGTGTACTCACTTTTGTGAGATACTGTATATATAATTTTTATTTTATTTTTTTATTTTTTTAGAGTCATTTTTGTATTTACTACTAAAAAAAATGTATATTCTGAATACAATATAAGATAAAAAAATGACAACTTCCGATAGGGGCTATTAATGCCAGACTTCAAGAAAGTAGCCTTTTAATGAAATGTAATATTAATATTATATTATTGTCATTAGGGATACAGTAAAAAACAAAACAAAAAAAAAACACACTTATATTAATTAAATAGGAACAGTTAGGGCTTTTGACAACATTTTTTATTGTCAGCTGTGCCTTCCTGTCCTGGTGACAAACTTTACCTCCAGGAAAATCTCCACAATGGAGTCACACAGACATAGATAAAAGCCTGAAAAGGTTGTATATATCCGTATATTTTAGTAGTAGTATCAAATACAAAAATCTTAAAATGAATTAAAATTATATTTATATATATATATATATATATATATATATATATATATATATATATATATATATATATATATATATATATATATATATATATATATATATATATTATTCACTGTATTTATATAGATAGATAGATAGATAGATAGATAGATAGATAGATAGATAGATAGATAGATAGATAGATAGATAGATAGATAGATAGATAGATTTTTTTCTTGTAAACTTATAATTATTATTTTAATTAATTAGAATTAATTAATATTAATTTTAATTAATTAATTAGAATATTTAATACGTATTTTTGTATTTATTACTACTACTAAAACTAATACTATACTATACTGTAAATACAATATAAGCAAAAAAAATACAGCCTTTTTTGGTAATTAATTTGTAAATGGCTTATTGTAATTGAGCTCCAGTGATACAGCTTGGTAAAGACATTGTTATAATAAAAAAAAGCCACAGCCAGAAATAAAAGGTTTTAATTTTGTGTCTTTGGAATTAAGATGCTTCCTTGTTTTATAAGAGTTGCTAACATAAGGCGTATTCTTTCAGAGGAGATTATTTGAGGATAAACAAATTAAAAAAGTGACCAACATGTAAAAAAAAAAAAAAATTCCTTACCCATGACGTAGCTGTTGTCAATTGAAAGAATTAGCACCAGACCCTCAATAATAGAAGCTGGCTGTCAGTCTAGCCGAGTGTGTGAAAAGATGAATTGTTTAAGGTCAGAAACAAATAAATTCTAAATAAAAAAGAGAAGCTAGAGAAAGAGATGTTAGGGGGGCCGACAGAGGGGAAGTGGCCGAAGTAGGGGAAACAGAAGCAAGACCCGAGTTAAAATTCCGACAGAGGACCGTGGCTCCTGTCTAGACTGTTATTCAAAAGCCGGGTCCCCGATTGTCCACCCGAGAACACTATTGTCTTAATTAGCCATCTTTGCTTCTAGGACGCAGACCTTTTCCCTGCCCCACAATACTACGGGACACAGACATAGGCGTCCACCATCGACTACAAGGGGGAAAGAAACCCAGGGCAACTGGATGGCCTTGTTCGAAAGGCATGAGAAAATGAATGTTGCCTTAAGAGAATAAAAAGGATTAGCAAAATGTATATCGTCAAATAAAGGACTACAAAAGCAAATAGTTGGATTCCATCAGATGGTGTTGTAATTACCGAGCAAATGGACTTTTGATGACTGTCTAATTATAGCTGCATTTTAGCTGCATTTTTGATAAATTATTCACCAGGTCATCCTTTTTTTCCTAAAAAGAAGGAAAAATACAAAATTTGAAGAGAAAATGGAGACATTGTGTTAAAATAATTTATGTTGATCTGTTTCGTGACGGGAGCATTAAAAGCCTCTTAGACCACAGGTCCTGCTTCTTAAAGGACACAAATTGAAATCAATGCTTTTATTCATCCGATTTGTAAAGATGCTTGAGTTTTCTTTTTATATGAAAAATAAATATTTTCTCTTAAATAAAACATGTTAATAAGCTGCTGTTCGTAGGCATAACTTATTTATTTTTATAAATATATAATTGCGTGCCATCACCCTTTTAAAAAACTAAATTTAGTATTTATCCTTGCTATGAGCTGTGAGTTGTTTTTTTTGAAGTTTTTAAAGAAAAAAAAAAGAAAATTTTTTAAACAGGTAATTATATAAACAATTTTATTTTTTATTTATTTTTTCTTCTTTTTGAATATCAAAGGTCACTGTTGAAAAGCCAATAATATTCATATAAAGTGTATCTAAAGCCCAAATATTTTTTTCTTGGTTTTGGCTACAGCAGTCTTTTTGAACCTTTTCAACACAGAGGAGCCCTTTAAATCTGGTCTCAGGGAACCCCTGCTAAAGATTACTATATCTACAACTCATGATACATTAGTGACATGGTCAGTGGGAAGAATGCTCCTTACACTTGTGGTCATTGGGAAGAATTACTCCCTTACAGATAGCTAAAAAAGATCAATGGTGTCAATGGGAACTTATCTGAGAGGCAGAAGTTGCTCATTGTGCACGGAACCCCCAGCAACCTTTGGAGGAACCCTGGTTGAGAAACTCTTGGCTAGAGTAAGGAAGGGTTGGAACCTGTATGAATTTTGTATTTCTGTGTGTGTTACTGCTGGGGAGACTCACCCTACTTGTCCCAGTAACCACTGTCACCAAGACTGAATTTTAGGGAAAATCCAATATTTTTAAATTGTCATCAGAACAGGAATCAAGGAAAAATATTCAAATAGAGACACTTCTTCTCGGGACTTCTGTTTAAGAGAGGATTTCCCTTATTTTGGAGAGATTTCCTCTAACTTCCTGTTGTGTCTATGTGACAGGAAGTAAGGGGAAGTCTCCTTGAAGAGACATTGATGGCAAAAATAAAAACCTGGTTTTGACCACTCTGTATAGACAAAACTTAAAAAAATAAGCAATACTTATGCTTTGCTTTTTTTTTAAATCACTGAATATTTTAGAGCAAATCAAAAACTTTTATTATACAAGGGCTGTACCAAAGGTAATGCAAAAGTGGGCATATTTTTTTTTTTAATTAACGTAGATAGGTTGTTAAAATTTCACAAGTTGGTAGAATAACTCCTCCTTTATAGTAACTTTTCTTTTTTCCATTGCAGGTAAATAATGGATTTCAACCAGAAGCAACGTGCAGAATGTTTATGGAGATGACACCATTGACCAGAGCAATGTCTTGTCATTGGTGACATTTGGACTCTTGGTTAAGGAGACGACACCATTAACCGGAGCAATGTCTTGTCATTGGTGATGCTTGGACTCTTGGTTATGGAGATGACACCATTGAACAGAGTAATGTCTAGTCATTGGTGACTCTTGGACTCTTTGTATGGAGATGGCACCATTGACCAGAACAACATCTTGTTATTGGTGACTTTTGGTAATGGAAATGACACCATTTGACCAGAGCAGTGTCTTCTCATTGGTGATGCTTGGACTCTTGGTTATGGAGATGACACCATTGATCAGAGCAACGTCTTGTCATTGTTGATGCTTGAACTCTTGGATACAGAGATGACAGCATTGACCAGACCAATGTCTTGTCATTGGTGATGCTTGAACTCTTAGTTATGGAGATTACACTATTATCCAAAGCAATGTCTTGTCATTGGTGATGCTTAGACTCTTGGTTATGGAGATGACAGCATTAACCACACCAATGTCTTGTCATTGGTGATGCTTGGACTCTTGGTAGTGGAGATGACACCATTGACCAGAGCAACGCCTTGTCATTGGTGGCTCTTGGAAATTACACCATTAACCGGAGTAATGTCTTGTCATTGGTAGCTCTTGGACTCTTGGTTATGGAGATGACAGCTTTGACCAGAGCAATGTCTTGTCATTGGTGATTCTTGTCAATAGTGTAATCTCTGTAAACATTCTGTAGCCTTCTGTGATTGTCGGACACCCTGCACCCATCTTTTGTCAAAAACTCAATGACGGCATGTGGCTTCCCCTTGGAATACATTATTTACCTGCAATGAAAAAGAAGAAGAAGAGGAGTTGTTTTAGAAGAAGATAAAGAGTTACTCTACCAACAAGTGAAATTTGAACAAACAATGTAAGTTAATAAAAATGTTTTGTACAAGTCATATAGTATGGCCTATAGCCTTACTCAATAAGCAGTTGTTCCAAAGAACAGAAACTCATGACATTATTGAGGCTTACTTCTGTCAGCTATTTTCAGGGGCAAACGAATATTTCAGAGAAAGCTTCATTGCTACGAAAACCACTGAGTAAGGCATAGCGAAGGCAGACATTTTGTGGGCTAATTATTAAGGTTCTTTACTTATCCTTGATGATAACAGCTGCCAAGCTAAGCTCTTCAACAGGAAAATCTGAATATGTTGTCCTGAGCCAATTAAACATCCTCTCTCTCAGGCTCTCATTTTTCTCTAGGAGTGTCTGGACTGGCAATCCCTCACATTTTAGTTTTTATTAGGGGAATTAAAATATGAGTGACAGGAGCGCCGGGTCAAAAGACTTGTGTGTCATGCTGACAGCAGGTTATTTTTCATGAGGAAAAACCATGTCTTTACAGTTGTGTTACTAGTTGGCTGTACTTGCTGTACCAAATGACAACTGCCTTCTTCTGCAAGGTAAGTTCCAACTGTTCCAGTACCTAAGATGGCAGATAATTAACCATCCAGGGCTTACTTAAAAATAGTGTAATGGAAACTATACTATAGCAACTAGTTTCTAGTTGCCAAATTTCTACTACAAGGTGGACAACTCAAGCTAAGAATTATTTTCTACTGGCAACAGTATGGGCTACATGCTGAGAATTGTCTTTATGGATTTATGCACAACCTTTTTTTAATAAAGAGTTCTTAATTCTTAAGTTCCTTAAGTGCAGTAACCCATAGCCACCAATAAAAAGTCACCTTGTATTGGCTGGACTTAACCAAAGTAAACTGTAATGGCTTTCTGTCCTTAGGGATTGGAGCTTAAGAATTAAAATGGAGCTTAATTCACCTCCCTTCCTACAATTTAACGCCCATGACCTCCCTCATTGGCACTGACACCTTCGCCCAGCCTACTGGGTTTGGGATCTTCAGTCAGCCCAACTCTTGTAACATAGAAGGTCTCATCTGCAATAAAAAACCTTTCTGTATACACATTTGAATTTTTTATGTAAGGTTCTACTTTAAGATTTTTAATAACTGATGCCGATAGTATCTACGGAGTCCATAATTCTCTGCAAGTTACTAGTTGCTAGTTATTCAGAAACATAAATTAAGCACGGTTGTTCCCTTAAAGGATAAGTCCAAAAGGTGTATTTTAGCTATAGGTGGAGTCTGGAGGGTTAAGATGGTCCATGGATTCTTAAATGACTTAGATACTTCAACAGATACAGTAGATTTGCTCTGCCATAATTCCTGACTCTGTTCCTTTCCACCTGGGAGCTTTAGGATGCTCTGGGCCACTTTGGTGTTGTGATTCCTCTTGGTAAATTCTCCACAATATAGAGTAAATCAAAATCCATATGGTGGGATCCCTTCATAATGGACACAGACCCAGGATCTCACCAGGTAAGAGCTCGGGAGATGGAAGAAACTGTTAAGTAAGTTACTACTCCAGCATCTGCCAAGCACCAAAATATCAGTCTTGGGTTGACTGACCCTTTTAATAGTAATCAGGGGCCACCTTTGATGTCACCTAAGCCCTAACCGGTTGACCACTTGTCAGTGGGTGTATTTATAGTCTTCCTTTGGTTGCCCCATTATGAGCCTGACCAGACCATAAGTGTAAAGCCATGTCCAGTAAAGTTGTATCCACAACCTGATCGGTTAACAAACCACCAGGAGCTATCAATCAACCTTCCAGTGGTGCTGACATCACAGAGGAGACACGACCCTAGTCACCATTGTGAGTTAGCAAGTGTCAAGCTGTGAGTTTTCCTCTGTTTAATTTAATGAGGGAATTTTATATACATTAGTCTCTAGGGATGTCCCACCTCCTCGTAATCTTGTAGAGAAAGCCACAGCGGTCCTTTTCCTCCAGAAGTCCATCTGCTAGTCGTCTCAGAGACACCTGTCAATAAAATGACCTCTTCTTTCACAGAGTTTCCTTAATTTTCATATGGGCTCACTAGCTCACTGCCTCACAGACCTTGGAGGCCTTTGTGTGGCATTGGCCTTTAGAACAATGTGAGGGTTATCACCAAGCCCTGTGATGGTATGACGGTAACAAGCAATAAACGTATTTAGAGTCATGTTCCCTAATCAAATTGTCTATCCTTCGGTACATACTCCCGTCTTGGCTACGCTTTAAACTTTTGACAATGAAGTCCACGGTATTTGTCTTTGTCACACGCCTCTTTAGAAAACACTGGGACACACAAAAGCCATAAACTAATTAAAGGAGTTTTATTATCTAACAACCAGTTCATTTGTATTCCCTCGAACATCGTTGTAAACTCTATTGGTATCCTTTGGGTCCCTGTATGATGGAAAAATTAACTTTCATTAGAGTGGGCCTGTCAGCAACTTTACAAGTCTACATGAATACATTTTTGATGTCACCAAATACATCAACAGTATAATTGTCCTAAAAATCATCACCTTTTATCATCAAAAAGCAGTCTGTAGACACCAGTCCAGTAGCTTTGACCAGATGATGCCACTAGTTTGCAAAAAGAAAGCATTTCCTCTTCACAATTATTGTAACTTTGTAGGAAGTCACATTAGTGAGCACAGCCAAGAACTGCACGAGCACCAGAATTTACATGATCATGTCATCTCTGGATCCCAGTCCAGGGAGTAGATGCTGACCTTGGATTATATCTGAACAAAGATGGTGCTATCTTTCTAGGGAGAAAACAGATAAAGGCATTATTAGGGGGAGTATTATGATCTCTGTGAGGGCTAACACATACTAGGAAATTTTACACCTACGCATGTAGGCACTTAAAACTACTAGGGAAAGGTGACATTGTGTTGATGATATCCTGCTCGTCAGCCCTGCCTACTTAAGCCGCCCAGCCCAGATGATCTCTGCCTTCGCCTTGGTCACATCTCTATAGACGCTCTCATAGGTGTGCGCAGCCTATTGCATTAGGGTGTGCACCCTTAAGCTTAAACACACATGCGTGTGCTGGTGTCTACATATATATGACCCCGTCACATTGATCTCCCTGCCGGCACAGTGAAAGAGAAGAGCATAAACACTTCTCTTATAGCAGAGCCGGTAAGAGGGAGATCTTTCCCCTGTTTCTGCTGCTACACAGTGCGATAACACTAATGTGTATGGGGTGATTAGGGTGTGCCTGGGCACACCCGGCACACCCTGTGCGCACGCCTATGGACGCTCTCCTGTGTTCCTGGTAAAGACTTGCTTGGCTGACCTTCCTTCTGGCTCCAGATCCTGCTTGCTGTTCTACTACACTCATCTCTGGCTCCCTGACGTTTTGGCTTTTCTGACTGTCCGTTCCAGTTTCTGAACTCTGGCTATGTTTTGACTACATTTACTCTGTTTACATTTTTTTTTTATTATTAAAAAAAAGTGAGATTTAACTGTACTTCTGTCTCCGTCTGATTCATGGTTTCCGACAGTATCCCCCCCCCACACACACACACACTTGTCATACTCACCTTACCAGCGATTCCTTGCCTAGCACGGGCTACTAAATATCCATCAATTGCTCCTGTACTTACATGAACAGGAAAAAGCTAGCAAGCCATCTCCTCCTTCAATTTCCCTGAGCGTGTTAATTTCAACACGTGGTTGAGCATTGCTGGTAGATGTCTCCACACAGTGTCGAAACTTTGAAGAATAAATGAAAATTTCCAATCACTTTTTGGCCTTTTGGTTAAGATCAAGAGTAGTATATGTCCCTATTAGGAAGATAGCTGGCTCCCTCTGAATGGGAGGCATTAAGTATTCCTTCTGATGTAATAAGGTGGGAACGGTGGGAGGGACCCTTTTCCTCACTGGTTGAACCTGGCCTAGTTTACCAGGCTTGTCCCTGGTCGATGGCAGGGCTCTCCCTAAGTTCTAATGGCTTCCTGATTTGAAAGGGGCTGCATTTTTCTGGCCTGGGGCAAGTAGCTTCCGATGATGTGTCCCCAAGGTGATATCCCAGAGGTGCCGGAAAAGCACCATTAGACTGCACCCCACCATTGGGGTTTCACCTGCACAAGACCCCGATGCTTCATGTTTTACTTGCACTTTGCATTTGGATGTGGCCTTTTGGCTAGCCAGGGTAGTGTTTATATTGGCCAAAAGGCCTGCTATGTAAGGCTCATGGCACCTTTTTTTGTTGTTGTTGTCCCTTTTTCGTCATGAGCACTTACACTGCATGTGTGTCAAAAATGGAGGGTGCAGGTCATCAGGGTGCCTATCCTGATGTCATGGGGAGATTCTGTAGCTTTCGGGTCTTTTGCCTCTCCCCATCCTGAGAAGACTCTCTTTGGGAGAGTCTCTCACCAAGTACTTGGTGGATCGGCTTTATCTGGTCCCTAAGGAGTGGGGTCCACCTAGCGTCTGTCTGAGTAGACCATGGTGTGCCTTGCCTCTGTCAGGGAGAGGCCCTTCCTTTTCGAAAGGTTTGGCCATTTCACAGTTCACTTTTTTTGTTTACAGGAGTTTTTGACAAAGAATACTGTGCACACTTATACAGTAGTCATTCATCCGAAATGTTCTAAAGGGTTCATATTGAAGATCCTTTCTTTATGTCCATATGTGGGTAGCCTAGGGTTGCAAATTGATGGGCAAACCTGCTAGTCATGCTAAGATTGAGCAAATCATTTGGTGGGGGGGGGGGGGGGTTATGGTGTAGGGTTTGTCTTCAGGGGTTGGGCTTGGCCTCTTAGTTTCAGTGAAGGTAACTCTTACAGCATACCAAGACATTTGTACAATTTCATGCTCCCAACTTTGTGAGAACAAAGTAAGACATAAAGACATGCATAAGTAAGTTTGGGGTGGAGGAACTTGACTGGTCCTGACCTCAACCCAATAGAACACCTTTGTAATGAATCAGAGTGAGACTGCTCGCAAAGCCTTCTCATCCAACAACAGTGTCTGACCTCACAAATGCGCTTCTGGAAGAATGGTCAAACATTCCCATAGACACACTCCTAAACCTTGTGGACAGCCTTCCCAGAAGAGTTGAAGCTGTTATAGCTGCAAAGGGTGGGCCAACTCAATATTGAACCCTACGGACTAAGACTGGGATGCCATTAAAGTTTATGTGTGTGAAAGGCTGGTGTCCCAATACTTTTTGTAATATAGTGAACACATAATAATCTGCGAACGCTAGCAGCTACAAAGGGATGAAGAAGAATGTTTCCCATGTACGCAAGGTCTTAATGAAACATCTACCTGCAAGATCCTGCCATTAGTCAGAGCTTGTTCACACATAGTCCTGTTTCTGGCAGTTTTCCGCATGGGAAGAACGCCAGTCACCACTAGGGCACATAAAAAACAATTGTTTTCAATGTGCCCCATTCGCACTGCAGTGCAACCCGGAGGTGCAATGCAGTAAGCTGCAGTAAAATGGAGACATGATTCATTTTACTGCAGCGTACAGACAGGACAGCATGTCACTGCACAGCATGTAAGAAGGACTTTGTGGTTGGCTGTATCTGGTGCCAAGAGCACAAGTCCCCACCCCCGCTCCTGTCCTGCTAGTACACTATTCCTCGTGCTGAGGCTGAATCCATCTTGTGCCTCACACCAGGCCAGAGGTCTCCACATGACATTCTCCGCCGTTGACTTTTATATCCCCAAAGGAAGGAATGTCCACATATAAAAGTAGGTTTGCTGCACTTTTCTGGTGGAATTCAGGAGATGGCATTCAGGAGTCACTTGAAATTACACAGTAGTCAATCACATTTAGTGGACAGTCCGCAGAAGTCACATGTGAAAGCATATGTAGCACTTCAGCAGCCATCTCCCTGAACAGTCTCTTCTCTGCCTGGGGTCATTGGTACTTAGAGTACTGTGCTCTCTGAAGTCACCTCCTTGCTACGTACATCTCTCCCGGGAACCCTTCAGGGAATCAGCCTCACACAGGGATCTCCAACCTGACCTCAAAGGCCTTTTGCAATCCACCCTAGCCCCCACCTCATTGAAGGACAGAAAGACTACAGCCAGCTTCCCCTGAGTACAGGTCCATTATACCTGGCCTCCATGTGCTGGCTACATCCTCATAGGTGTGGGGTGTTCAGCTCCCATGCCCAAAGACTTACTGTGCCCCTCCCTACTTGACTTATATATAGGTGCTGCCCAGGGCTTTTTTCTCAGAGAATAGGTGCAGGTAATCCTTATTCCAAATCACCACCAGTCTCTGCACCCAGTCTCTGAGCACCGTCCCTTGGTTCCACCCACTACCCGCCTCCAGGTACCGCTATTTTTAGAAAATACAGAACCAAGTATCATTTTGAATCCCCCTCAACATAAGACCCCCCTCAGCAAAAAGATCTCCCACCAGCAACAATAGACCCCCCTGCCAGCAACAAGACACCCTACCAGCAACAATATATCCACCACCAGCAACAATAGACCCCCCACCAGCAACGAGACACCCTACCAGTAACAATATATCCACCACCAGCAACAATAGATCCCCCACTAGCAACGAGACGCCTTACCAGCTACAATAGACTCCCCACCAGCAACAAGACACCCTACTAGCAACAATATATCCACCACCAGCAACAATAGACCCCCCACCAGCAACAAGACACCCTATTAGCAACAATATATCCACCACCAGCAAGAATAGATCCCCCGCGAGCAACAAGACACCCTACCAGCAACAATATAATTACGACCAGCAACAATAGACCCCCCGCGAGCAACAAGACACCCTACTAGCAACAATATATCCACCACCAGCAACAATAGATCCCCCGCAAGCAACAAGACACCCTACCAGCAACAATATATCTACCACCAGCAACAATAGATCCCCCGCGAGCAACAAGACATCCCCCGCGAGCAACAATATAATTACCACCAGCAACAATAGATCCCCCGCGAGCAACAAGACACCCTACCAGCAACAATATATCCACCACCAGCAACAATAGATCCCCCTCGAGCAACAAGACACCCTACCAGCAACAATATATCCACCACAAGGAACCATAGATCCCTGCGAGCAACAAGACACCCTACTAGCAACAATATATCCACCACCAGCAACAATAGATCCCCCGCAAGCAACAAGACACCCTACCAGCAACAATATATCCACCACCAGCAACTATAGATCCCTGTGAGCAACAAGACACCATACCAGCAACAATATACCCACCACCAGCAACCATAGATCCCCGCGAGCAACAAGACACCCTACCAGCAACAATATATAAAGCATCAGCAACAATAGATCCCCCGCAAGCAACAAGACACCCTACCAGCAACAATATATCCACCACCAGCAACAATATATCCCCCACCAGCAACAATAGCTCTCCCACCAGCAACAAGATCCCAAGACCAGCAACAATAGACCCCCCTCCCAGTGACATTAGACCCCCTAAGAGCAACAAGAGGTCCCCCCAGTAGCCAGCATCAATAGACCCTCCAGGACATTCCATCACCCCTGGCCAGTACATATATTTAGCCCCCGTTCACTCCTGTGCGACTTGTCATGTGCCATTTTATTCTCTAGGGTGTCTGAAAAAAAAAATATATATATAATGTTTGGGGGTTCTAAGTAATTTTCTAGCAAAAAAAAAAAGCTCCTGCACTACTTATTTGCAACTTGGGTGTGATTTGAATGCCATAGACTAGACTGCAATAGTAAATCACAATAGTCACAGGGACGTCACAAGGAAATTGCAAGCAAGTCGCAAGGAAGTCAAAGGGAAATCGCAAAAAAATCGCACGCCTATGGGATTGCAGCAGGATGAACCGAGCCTTACGGGGGGACCCTTTCACATGTTCTGCAAATGTGGCCTTTGCGACCCTGGTAGATCTGCCTCTGCTCTGTATATTGTGCGACTATAGGTGCTTGTTGTGCGTTTATTTATGAAAACTTCAATAAAAATGTATTGAAACAGAAAAAAAAGAAAGAGGGGGGGGGGGCTTGTGGTGTCCCGAGCGAGTCTCCAGCACGTCCTTGGCGGTGAGCTGTGCAGCATGTTGAAGATTTGCAGCGCAGTCTCGTTAAATCTGCTTTTCTAAGGATTTCTTCTTTCTCTCGGCAGGGCAGGAGCTTGGTACGGGAGGGTTGGAAATTGCAAATCGCAGGCATGTGATCAGATTAGTGGCTCAATCTCATGTATGGGGGGGGGGGGGGGAGAAATCTCCAGAGTCTAAACAAGGGGCTTAATTCTGTGGCCTGGTGGGCGATGTCCATACGGTGGAAGAGAGCTGCTGTGCACGGCCTTCCCTTCCTCCAGCTGATGACTCTGTCCTCTTTAAGGTTACAGATTCTCCAAGTGCTGCATTGCATTGCCTGGATGTAAGGGGGACTCTGGTGGGCACTCCTGATGTAAGGGGGACTCTGATGGGCAATCCTGATGTAAGGGGGACTCTGGTGGGCACTCCTGATGTAAGGGGGACTCTGGTGGGCACTCCTGATGTAAGGGGGGACTCTAGTGGGCAATCCTGATGTAAGGGGGACTCTGATGGGCACTCCTGATGTAAGGGGGACTCTGGTGGGCACTCTTGATGTAAGGGGGGACTCTAGTGGGCAATCCTGATGTAAGGGGGACTCTGATGGGCACTCCTGATGTAAGGGGGACTCTGATGGGCACCCCTGATGTAAGGGGGACTCTGATGGGCAATCCTGATGTAAGGGGGACTCTGATGGGCACTCCTGATGTAAGGGGGACTCTGATGGGCAATCCTGATGTAAGGAGGGACTCTGGTGGGCACTCCTGGTGTAAGGGGGACTCTGATGGGCAATCCTGATGTAAGGGGGGACTCTGGTGGGCACTCCTGATGTAAGGGGGGACTCTGGTGGGCAATCCTGATGTAAGGGGGGACTCTGGTGGGCACTCCTGATGTAAGGGGGACTCTGATGGGCAATCCTGATGTAAGGGGGGACTCTGGTGGGCACTCCTGATGTAAGGGGGACTCTGATGGGCAACCCTGATGTAAGGGGGGACTCTGATGGGCACTCCTGATGTAAGGGGGACTCTGATGGGCAACCCTGATGTAAAGGGGGACTGTGATGGGCAGTCCTGGGTGTGAGGAGGGGGGCTCTAATGGGCACTCCTGTATGTAGGGGGGGAACTCTGATGGGCACTCCCGGATGTGCGGGGGGGGGGGGAATCTGATGGGCACTCCAAGATTTAAGGGGGGTGCTCTGGTGGGCACTACTGGATGTAAGAAGGGACTCCTGGATGTGTGTGTGGGGGGGGGGGCTCTGATGGGCACTCCTAGATAAGATGTGGGGGGCAACTCTGATGGGCACTCCTGAATGTAAAGGGAGGGGGCTTTGGTGGGCACACCTGGACATGAAGGGGGCACTGATGGGCACTCCTCGATGTATGGAGGGACTCTGACGGGCACTCCTGGATGTGCGGGGGCCCTAATGGGCACTCCTAGATAAGATGTGGGGGGGACTCTGGGCACTCCCTGATGTTAGGGGGGATTCTGGCAGGCACTCCTGGATGTGAGGGGGGATCTGATGGGCACTCAGGGAGGTAAGAGAGGACGCCTGAAGTGCTCTCGTGGGTACTCCTAGATAATATTTAGGAGGGGTTACTCT
The DNA here is from genome assembly GCA_037952925.1 of Lithobates clamitans. NCBI lineage: Eukaryota > Metazoa > Chordata > Amphibia > Anura > Ranidae > Lithobates > Lithobates clamitans. Next base: position 129,645 of record JBBGZY010002780.1, on the reverse strand, counting down.
GATGGACACCCCTAAATGTAAAGGGGGTGGGGGGGGGGTCCGGTGGGCACTGCTGGATGTGGGGGGGACCTGATGTGAATGACACTGGCTGGGAAGGGGTTAAACATCTAGGATTATCAAAGGGTTAAATGTGTGCCTAGCCAGTGTTTATGCGTGTACACTGCGTGTGCTGTTCTTACTAAGCAATGTGATGGGTTTTATTTCCTGCATTTCAGGGAAAGAAAATCCATCAGATCCCCGATGACAGAACAGAGTTCTGCCTTGTTAACATAGGCAGAGCTCTGTTCTGTGTCTCTCCTCACCGATCAGCGGGTGGCGGCGGACATCCATTGGCTGACACTCGCTGATCGGCTTGTGCTGTGTCTAAGCACAGCACAGCCATGGCACCCTGTGGCGCACGTGCACACCCCCTACCTGAAAGTGCCAGATCACGTACTGGGTACGTGATCTGGTGCAGGAGAGCCGCCCTGCCGCCGTATAACTAAGTAACCCCTTGCCAACCACATAAAAGTTGAATAATGCTCTTGCTATAGGTGTAGGCCAATTACGTATCTCCTGAAGCCTGGCTGAAAAACTGCCAGTTGTCATCATCTCGGCCTGTCTTGTTGCCAGGACATTGCTAATACTCTCCCAGCCGTTACTGCTCACCACCACCACCCCAGGAATAAGCACTCGATCGCCCCCACTATCTTCTCTGTCGCAGCATCGCTGAGCTCAGAACTACTGTGATGGGGCGGATTGTGTCCATGCTAGGGGGGTGTTGAATCAGAGAAAGAGCTTGCTCCTGTGATGGTGGGGGTGAGCAGTAACGGGTGGGAGTGTCTTAGCAATGCCCTAGCAACAGGACAGTACAATAACACTGACGACGGCGTCCGGCCACGACGCTCGTGAACTCAGGTGAACTAAAAACACGACGCCGAGTGTCACTCGGGTGGAAACAGGGCCTTAAAGTGCAATAACGCTGACAACGGCGTCCGGCCACGTCGCTCGTGAACTTGTTTGAACTAAAAACACGACGCCGAGTGATGCTCCGGTGCAAACGGGGCCTTAAAGTGCAATAACGCTGATGACGGTGTCCAGCCACGTTGCTCGTGAACTCGTTTTAACTAAAAACACGATGTCGAATGATGCTCAGGTGCAAATGGGGCCTTAAAGTGCAATAATGTTGACGACAGTGTCTGGCCACGTCGCTCGTGAACTCGGTTGAACTAAAAACACGACACCGAGTGTTGCTCGGGTGCAGACGGGTCCTTAAAGTGCAATAATGCTGACGACGGCATCCGGCCACTTAGTTGATTAACTCGTTTGAATTAAAAACACGATGCCGAGTGTCGCTCAGGTGCAAACAGGGCCTTAAAGTGCAATAGCGCTGACGACGGCATCTGGCCACGACGCTCGTGAACTTGGTTGAACTAAAAACACAATGCAGAGTGTCACTCAGGTGCAAAGGGGCCTTAAAGTGCAATAACGCTGACGACGGCGTCCGGCCACGTCGTTCATAAACTCGGTTGAACTAAAAACACGACGCCGAGTGTCGCTCGGGTGCAAACAGGGGCCTTAAAGTGCAATAGCGCTGACGACGGCGCCCGGCCATGATGTTCCTGAACTCAGTTGAACTAAAAACACAACGCTGAGTGTCGCTCGGGTGCAAACAGGGCATTAAAGTGCAATAGTGCTGACGACGGCGTCCAGCCACAACGCTCGTGAACTCGGTTGAACTAAAAACACGACGCCGAGTGTCGATCGGGTGCAAACGGGGCCTTAAAGTGCAATAACGCTGATGATGGCGTCCGGCCACAACGCTCGTGAACTCAGGTGAACTAAAAACATGACACTGAGTGTCGCTCAGGTGCAAACTGGGCATTAAAGTGCAATAGCGCTGACGGCGCCCGGCCATGACTTTCCTGAACTCAGTTGAACTAAAAACCTCGACGCCGAGTGTCGCTCGGGTGCAAAAGGGGGCCTTAAAGTGCAACAGCGCTAACGACGGCGTCCAGCCACATCGTTCGTGAACTCGGTTGAACTAAAAACACGACGCCGAGTGTCGCTTGGGTGCAAACAGGGGCCTTAAAGTGCAATAGCGCTGACGACACCGTTTGGCCACGTCGTGCGTGAACTTGGTTGAACTAAAAAGATGAAGCCGAGTGTTGCTCCGGTGCAAACGGGGGCTTTAAAGTGCAATAGCGTTGACTACGGCGTCCGGCCATGTTGCTCGTGAACTCAGTTGAACCAGGTTAAATTAAAAAAAAAAAAACACCCAGAGGAGTCAAAAGAGAAAAGCAAATGGAAGCTCATCTGTAGTTTCCGGCCGTGCCGAGCCCGAACAATCCCGTCTGCGCCCCCAAAGTGACGTCTCCCGGAGCCCCGCTGTGGCCCCCCGCTCAATTGAATACTAATTTAACCCCATGAAAAACAGATGTGGGCTTGTTTCCTGGTGTCTGGATGGCGGGGCCCTTTCCGCCCGGCCCCCCGATCAGTTTTGTACACAGCTGTCATGGGCGATTCATTCGGCGGCCTCGGTCGCCGGGGCAGCCATGAGCCAGACTCGTCTTTCTTCCATTTTGTGTGTGTGTGTGTGTGTTTTTTCTTCATTCTTAGTGTCTTATTTACAGTCTGACAGAGAAACAGTATCCTTTACAAGCTCCTCCAGAAGCTTTAATGGTGGGGATAATGGGGGCTGTCTGGGGATGAATGGACTTTAGTGGACAGATTGTTCCACCGTCGCAGGTTGGGGGTAATTTATTTCTGTGAGCGCTTGTCAGGCACAGAATGGGAAGGCAGATCAGTATGCGGGGAGGATGGCGGCCGAGCTGAAAGGGCCCGGCGGAACAGAGAATTGAGTCAAATACCCCCAGACTGGCTCTGTGTCTTTTCTCTTCTGTCAGGTGCCGGTGAAGCAGAGCGAGCTGGGGGAGCCGTTCCCAGGCCCCGCTTCCCTCACAGAGGCCAACTTCGGCCTAGTCTTCTGGGACGAGGCCTAAGGCTCTGCTCCAGATGGTCCTAGTCAGGATTTCCACACCCCCCTCCGCATAGCGACGGCATACTGAGAGCGTCACATAGCAACCGTACAGTACATGCCGCCCAGCGGGGGTCTGGGAAATGAGACAAACACCTTAACGCACGCCGCCGAGATGTGCCATTATATAGGATACAGTGAGGGAAGGAGGCCACCGATATACTAGGGAGCACCTTCCTATATACCCTATAATGTGTGTGTGTACATATATATATATTTATATTTATTTATACAGCTTACACTGTATTACTGTATGTATTATATTTCCACATATGAATATATATATATATATATATATATATATATATATATATATATATATATACATACATATATGTATATATACAGAGTTTGTACATTTTTGGAAATATTTTCCTGCATACTTAATGTATAAAAATATTTCCATATATTGTATAAAAAATATTCTATATATATAATATATTATATATATATATTTATTTATACAGCATACACTGTATTACTGTATATATTATATTTCCACATATGAATATATATATATATATATATATATATATATATATATATATATATATATATATATATATATATATATATATATAATATATATATAATTTTTTACATAGTTTGTACATTTTTGGAAATATTTTACTGCATACTTAATGTATAAAAATATTCCCATATATTGTATATTTAAAAAATAGAATATATCTATATAATATATTATATATATATATATTTATACAGCATACACTGTATTACTGTATATATTATATTTCCACATATGAATATATATATATATATATATATATATATATATATATATATATATATATATATATATACATATACATATGTATATATATATACAGAGTTTGTACATTTTTGGAAATATTTTACTGCATACTTAATGTATAAAAATATTTCCATATATTGTTATATAATATATTATATATATATTTATATATACAGCATACACTGTATTACTGTGTATATATATATATATATATATATATATTCATATGTGGAAATATAATATATATATACAGAATTTTTGGAAATGTTTTACTGCATACTTTATGTATAAAAATATTTCCATATACTGTATATTTAAAAAATATTCATGTATGCAAAGAAAGGGAGAGAGACAGAGAAAATTTTATATATATATATATATATAATATACTGTATATACAAAAATATTTTCATTATACAGTGCCTTGAAAAATACCCCTTGAAATTTTCCACATTTTGTCATGTTACAACCAAAAACGTAAATGTATTTTATTGGGATTTTATGTGATAGACCAGTGAGATGGCGAACCATGCCCCCCCCCCCCGGATGTTTTGGAACTATATTTCCCATGATGCTACATGAACTACACTGCAGAGTGCATGAGCAGAGGTTGAAGGGGTGGGGGGGTCAGCCTGTCAGTGTTCAGACCATACGCCGCACACTGCATCAAATTGGTCTGCATGGCTGTCGTCCCAGAAGGAAGCCTCTTCTAAAGATGATGCATTTTCTCACAAAAGTGAGTACACCCCTCACATTTGTGTAAATATTTTCTTCTATCTTTTTATGTGACAACACTGAAGAAATGACACTTGTCTACAATGTAAAGTAGTGAGTGTAGAGCTTGTATAACAGTGTAAATTTGCTGTCCCCTCAAAATAACTCAACACACAGCCTTTAATGTCTAAACCGCTGGCAACAAAAGTGAGTACACCTCTAAGTAAAAATGTCCAAATTGGGCCCAAAGTGTCAATATTTTGTGTGGCCACCATTATTTTCCATCACTGCCTTAACCCTCTTGGACATGGAGTTCACCAGAGCTTCACAGGTTGCCACTGGAGTCCTCTTCCACTCCTCCATGATGACATCACAGAGCTGGTGGATGTTAGAGATCTTGCGCTCCTCCACCTTCTGTTTGAGGATGTCCCACAGATGCTTAATAGGGTTTAGGTCTGGAGACATGCTTGGCCAGTCCATCACCTTTACCCTCAGCTTCTTTAGCAAGGCAGTGGTCATCTTGGAGGTGTATTTGGGGTCATTATCCTGTTGGAATACTGCCCTGCGGCCCAGTCTCTGAAGGGAGGGGATCATGCTCTGCTTCAGTATGTCACAGTACATGTTGGCATTCATGGTTCCCTCAATGAACTGTAGCTCCCCAGTGCCGGCAACACTCATGCAGCCCCAGACCATGACACTCCCACCACCATACTTGTCTGTAGACAAGACACACTTGTCTTTGTACTCCTCACCTGGTTGCCACCACACATGCTTGACACCATCTGAAGCAAATAAGTTTATCTTGGTCTCATCAGACCACAGGACATGGTTCCAGTAATCCATGTCCTTAGTCTGCTTGTCTTCAGCGAACTGTTGGCGGACTTTCTTGTGCATCATCTTTAGAAGAGGCTTCCTTCTGGGACGACAGCCATGCAGACCAATTTGATGCAGTGTGTGGCGTATGGTCTGAGCACTGACAGGCTGACCCCCACCCCTTCAACCTCTGCAGCAATGCTGGCAGCACTCATACGTCTATTTCCCAAAGACAACCTCTGGATATGACGCTGAGCACGTGAACTCAACTTCTCTGGTCGACCATGGTGAGGTCTGTTCTGAATGGAACCTGTCCTGTTAAACCGCTGTATGGTCTTGGCCCACCGTGCTGCAGCTCAGTTTCAGGGTCTTGGCAATCTTCTTATAGCCTAGGCCATCTTTATGTAGAGCAACAATTCTTTTTTTTCAGATCCTCAGAGAGTTCTTTGCCATGAGGTGCCATGTTGAACTTCCAGTGACCAGTATGAGAGAGTGAGAGCGATAACACCAAATTTAACACACCTGCTCCCCATTCACACCTGAGACCTTGTAACACTAACGAGTCACATGACACCGGGGAGGGAAAAATGGCTAATTGGCCCTATTTGGACATTTTCACTTAGGGGTGTACTCACTTTTGTTTCCAGCGGTTTAGACATTAATGGCTGTGTGTTGAGTTATTTTGAAGGGACAGCAAATTTACACTGTTATACAAGCTGTACACTCACTACTTTACATTGTAGACAAGTGTCATTTCTTCAGTGTTGTCACATGAAAAGATAGAATAAAATATTTACAAAAATGTGAGGGGTGTACTCACTTTTGTGAGATACTGTATATATATATATATATAAAGGTTTTACAGAAATAAATAAATAAATAAATAAAAGCTGATCATTGTAAGCACCCCTGGTGGTTTTAAATTGTTTGTCCCAGCTCACACATTAATACATATTAACACATTATGCTGTAGAGCTTGTTCTTTTTAAAAACAACAGATTTACTGGCTGGATCACCAGATGAAAATAGAAAAGAAAAACCTAAAAATGAAAACGAATGCAGCCATCACATTTAAGAATTGATAAGCTGCAATATAATAAATGTTTGCTTTAGGGTTTAATACCGCTTTAATTTGAATGAAAAAAAAAATGTAACCACTTTACAAGAGAAAGCTCCATAACCTTGACCCTAACACTTAACCTTAACCCCTTAACCTCTGACCATGTAATCACCCCTATCCCTTGTGTTAAGGAAATCCTGAAATGCCATCAGACAATGGAGCTGTCAGCACATAGAGTCCCGTTCTGAACCCTTACAGCTGTAATTTCATATACAGTCTATATATATATATATATATACTGAATATAATACACTAAATGTAATAAAAATACCTTGGTGCTCCACTCAAAACAATTGTTTTAATTAATGTAGCAACAGGTATAGTAGGCTCGTGTTTGACCATGGCCACAAAGCAAAGCATTTCCCCCGTGGTATATCTATGGCAAACCCTGAGCATTTAGTTTAGGTGGGTGGTGGTAGTGGGGGTGCTAAAACCGTGGCTCGGCCACCTGCTTTTACCACTCCTCCAGCCGCCCATGTGAACAGGCCCTAAAGAGAAAGGAGAAGCTGTGATTTGCTAAAACATTGATACAATCAAGCCATTGTACTGTCCTCTTTGTTCATCTGTGGAAGCCCTTTAAGTGCCCACTATACCTGATGATATATATATATATATACACTGTATTACCAAAAGTATTGTGACGGCTGCCTTTACACGCACATGAACTTTAATGGCATCCCGTCTTAGTCCGTAGGGTTCAATATTGAGTTGGTCCACCCTTTGCAGCTATAACAGCTTCAACTCTTTTGGGAGGCCTGTCCACAAGGATTAGAAGTGTGTCTATGGGAATGTTTGAGGTCAGGCACTGATATGGATAAGAAGGTCTGGCTCGCAGTCTCCGCTTTAATTCATACCAAAGGTGTTCTATCGGGTTGAGATCAGGCCAGTCAAGTTCCTCCACCACAAACTCGCTCATCCATGTCTTTATGGACCTTGCTTTGTGAACTGGTCCAAACCATTTGGTGGAGGGGGGATTATGGTGTGGGGTTGTTTTTCAGGGGTTGGGCTTGGCCCCTTAGTTCCAGTGAAGGTAAGACCCCATACACACTATAAGATTTTCTGTAGATGTTTTTCTTCAGATTTACCAAAACCATGCAGTACAAGGGTCTGCCTGATTGCATATAAATTGAAACTCTTTAAGATTTGACCTCATATTATATGGCTTTGGTCAATCTGCAGACAAAAATCTAATAGTGTGTATGGGGCTGAACTCTTAAGGCGTCAGCATACCAAGACATTTTGGACAATTTCATGCTCCCAACTTTGTGGGAACAGTTTGGGGATGGCCCCTTCCTGTTCCAACATGACTGCAAACCAGTGCACAAAGCAAGGCCCATAAAGACATAGATGAGAGAGTTTGGGGTGGAGGAACTTGATTGGCCTGCACAGAGTCCTGACCTCAACCCAATAGAACACTTTTGGGATGAATTGGAGCAGAGCCTTCTTGTCCAATCAGTGCCTGACCTCACAAATGCACTTCTGGAAGAATAGTCAAACATTCCCATAGACACATTCCTAAACCTTGTGGACAGCCTTCCCAGAAGAGTTGAAACTGTTATAGCTGTAAAGGGTGGGCCAACTCAATATTGAACCCTACGGACTAAGACCGGGATGCCATTAAAGTTCATGTGTGTGTAAAGGCAGGTGTCCCAATACTTTTGATAATACTGTGTATATACAGTGCCTTGAAAAAGTATTTATATATATATTATCATTGGGTGCTGCAATCCATTGCCATTTAGACTCCTGTTCTAGATTGGCCAAGTGGGAAGACTACTAACACATGGCATTGCCATGACCTAAAATAATACTGTATATGTACAGTGACATTATATATATATATATATATATACTTCAACATACACACATCCATAAAGCCCAGTTGCTTTCAGTATTGTCCAGTTGCTTAGCGACAATCTGTCGGTAACGCATATTGAGTCCCTCCGATAGGCTGTTGATATAATCCGTAAATGTCCTCTTCTCTGTCCCAAATTGTCAAGCTTTGTCTCCAGAGATTTTGGGAAAGACTGAACTGAAGACTTGACTGAAAGCTGATGAACTTGGCAATAAAACATACATATGTATTTTTTTTTTTAGAAATATTTATACCGGTCATTGAGAATTTTAAACTGAAGACCAGCTCTGGGTTCTCCTGATAGTACAGAGCCGTGGGGACACTCTGCACATGCTCAGTTTGGTGTGTATTGCTAGAGAGTGCATGTGATCAGCACAGAGCAAATTAGCACTGTCCAGACAGAAGGTCAGGGGTCCTGCAGCCTCATAGGACAATCAGGGGGAAATGAAAAAACTCCTCCTACAAGCTTTAACCAGACACTGATAGAAGTCACAAGACTGCTCTAACTGCTGATGAGAAAAGGTATTTAGCAGTTTATATTTACTAAAACTATTGTATTTCCATGTTCTGTGTACTGTGGGAGACCAGATATAATGAATGCAGGGTCCTGGGTTTAAAGCTTCTGGTGCCATAAGGGCACCTTCCGGTGCCCTTGACCGCTGGGGCCCTTTCATTCGGTCCCAAGGCCTTCCCACTGATCCCGGGGGGCCCTTTACGCCCATCATAGGACCCTTAATAAGCTACGGTTCACACTGCTGCGATTTATCATGCGACCTGCGACACATAGTCACATGACATGTCAAAACACGTTCAATGGGTGCCGCCTTAATCAATGCGACTCAAGTCGCAGCTACAAAAAGAAAAATAGGCCCCTGCACTACTTTTCTGCGACTTTGGTGCGTTTTCGAGTGCCATAGACTGCAACGTTAAATCACAAAAGTTGTAAGCAAGTTGCAAGGAAATTGCAAGCAAGTCGTAATGAATTTGCAAAGAAATCACAAACAATTTGCATTACTTTAGGGTTGCAGCAATGTGAACCAACCCATATGGTCCTGCAGCGGGACCCTTTCACATGTTCTGCAGCGGGACCCTTTCACATGTTCTGCAGTGGGACCCCCTTGTACCCCATATTTTCCAATGATAACCATTCCGATATGTGCGACTTAAAGTCGCAGCAACTTCAAAGTAGTGCACTACTTCGGTTCAACTTTCATGCAACTTGAGGGCCATAGGCTTCAATGTTAACCCCCTAAAATTGCATGAACATTATACCTGAATGTTTTCCATGCAACAGTGGGCCGAACTTTGCAGAGAGATAACAAGTCACATCCTAGTCGCACCCATCCAAAGTTGCGTCAAAGTTGCACCAAATTTGCACACCAAAGTCGCATGACTTTGGAGTCATACAAGTGTGAATGGGGCCTTAGTCTTAAGTGTTATACTGAGGGGCCTTTCCCAGGGGCAGACCTCAAAAATGGACAGGTGGACCCGATTGGACCATCAGTTGCACTCTATGGAGCGACATCTAAACTGATCCTATCTGATAAAAACAGATGGATGGGGGGGTGTAAACGGACAGGCGGTTCATTTACATCTGACCGCCCATAGAGGAGAGGGGGCTGTGTCTGTGTCTGTGTCTGCTCTGCATAAGCGGAGCGGACACGGACCAGCCACCCGTCTGCTCAGCAAGGGTCAGCGGACAGATTCCCATGTCAAAGGGGCCTTAAATGCTCATTCCCATGAGTTAACTAGGGTCATTCTAGCTCTCCAGGTCTGTGGCTTAAAAAGTACCAAGGCCAGAGACTCCCAGGAAACTGGTAATTTCAGATGTTCAACAATTGTAGAGATGAGGAAGGGATAGAACTTCTATCTATGTTATGGTCAGGGGTCAGGCTCAAAGACCAGTAGCTATAGCAGCAGAGACACTCCCACTGACCAGCAAGTCACCCTGGTGGATGATGCAGGGTCAACCGAAGTTTGGGGTCTAAACACTAGCCGGTATTCACCAGAGCTCCTGATGCTGGAGATGCATGTTAGTACCAGGTTGCGGTCCTCGGGATTGCCTCACCAGGAGGTGAGCAAGCCAGGGTACAGTAGCAGGTATAGCAAGTATGGATCAAGCACAAGCATAGTCAGTAAACAAGCCAAAGGTCGGTAATAAGTAGTTGCAGGTTGGAATCAAGCAGAAACATAGGCGAGGAACAAGCCAAAGGTCGTTAACGAGCGGTAGTGATGATACGGCCTTCAGCAGTAGCGACAAGAGTGAGATATTGGCTGGAGAGAGCACAGTAATCTGGCAAACAGGAAGTGCAAAGGCGTGGCTCAAATTGGAAGTTCATGGGAGAAGCAATGCGTTCAAGGTTCAACAGTAACATGGTACAAGGCAAGATTGTCCAATGAATTGTTCAAGGAGCTTTTCAGCTTCTCAGGTAAGAGGCTTTTCTCCTTGGTCTGTCTGACCTATCACCTGGAGAGGAAGTGAGGCGCTCAGGGCCATCTTAATGCAAGGGCACTCCTGGGTACTGCCCAGGGGCCCCAGGTATATGGGGGCCCCACAATAATCTTGCATTGCATCATATTTGTCAACTGTCCCGTATTTGCTGGGATAGTCATGCTTTTTACTAAACTGTCCCGATATGGTCGTGTTCCGGGAAGCGTCCCAGAACCTATACTGTGCTCTCCTGATCCCAGTATTGTGCCCTCCTGACCCTCCCTGTACTGTGCCATTCTGCATTCCCTCCCTGTACTGTCCCCTTTGTGTTGACTAGTCTTTGATTTATGGAATGTTTTCCTTTTGTAAAATCGATTTTCTAATGAATATATGTTTAATTATATCAACTATTTATACTTTATTTTTTGAAAGTAGCTGTGTATATTGGGGCACGCGTTTCACACTGTAGTCAGTGCTTAATCATAGCTGATTGAGCTATGAGCTATGATTAAGCACGGACTACAGTGTGAGACGCGTCAGGTTTCCTGCTTTGTGATGCTGTGGCATGTATTTTTATGATTATACTTAAATAAAAATCGAAGATTACTTTTGAGTGCGGCTGTCCAGGATTTCTCGTTTACCTCTCCCGGTGAGCACTACCCATAGTGGAGGAACAGACTGCACCTGCCTACAAACTGCCTGCAAATGGGCTTTAAGGTTTTGAAAAGGTCAGTCCCAAGGCCCATTGCTGCTCTCTGTAGACCTAGGTTGAATAAGCTTCATGATAAGATGTCATGGGTGACATCATGGTAGGGTGACATTGAGTAACGTAATGTCCAAATCAGACCCCGTAATGAAATCCATATATATATATATATATATATATATATATATATATATATATATATATATATATAAAAACTCAGCAGCCACTTTATTAGGTACACCTGTTCAATTGCTTGGTAACACAAATTGCTAATCAGCCAATCACATGGTAGCAACTCAATGCATTTAGGCATCTAGATGTGGTGAAGACGATTTGCCGAAGTTCAAACAGAGCATTAGAATGGGGAAGAAAGGGAATTTAAGTGCGTTTGAACGTGGCATGGTTGTTGGTGCCAGACAATAGAAGATTGGAAAAATGTTGCTTGGTCTGATGAGTCTCAATTTCAACTGTGACAATCAGATGGGAGGGTCAGAATTTGGCATAAACAACATGAAAGCATGGATCCATCCCGCCTTGTATCAATGGTTCAGGCTGGTGGTGGTGGTGTGATGGTGTGGGGTATATTTTCTCTGCACACTTTGGGCCCCTTAGCAGGGGCGGGACTGATAACTCATGGGGCCCCCGGGCAATAGGAGATTAATGGGCCCCCAGGCAATCAGAGATTATGGGGCCACACAGTATACACACACACAGTATACAATCACACAGTATACACATACATGTACACACAGTATACACAGACAGATGTAAAAAAAAACACAGATTTATACATACTGTCCCTGGTTTTACTGAGGCTGGCAACCCTGATGGGGCCCCCTAGTGGCCCAGGGCCCTTGGGCAGTGCCCGACTCGCTTAATGGTCAGTCCTTCCCTGCCCCTTAGTACCAATTGAGCATTGTTTAAACGCCACGGCCTACCTGAGTATTGTTGCTGACCATGTCCATCCCTTTATTACTACAGTGTCCTCATCTTCTGATGGCTCCTTCCAGCAGAAAAATGTACCATGTCACAAAGCTCCAATCATCTCACCACTGGTTACTTGAACATGACAATCAGTTCACTGTACTCTAATGGTGCAGCAACTGCGTTATGCTATCATGTCAATAGGGACCCAAATCTCTGAGGAATGTTTCCAACACCTTCTTGAATCTATGCCACAAAGAATGAAGGCAGTTCTGAAGGCAAAAAGGGTCCAACCCAGCAAGGTGTACCTAATAAAGTGGCCAGAGTGTATATACAGTATCTCACAAAAGTGAGTACACCCCTCACATTTTTGTAAATATTTTCTTCTATCTTTTTTTTAATGTGACAACACTGAAGAAATGACACTTTGCTACAATGTAAAGTAGTGAGTGTACAGCTTGTATAACAGTGTAAATTTGCTGTCCCCTCAAAATAACTCAACACACAGCCATTAATGTAAACCATTGGCAACAAAAGTGAGCACACCCCTAGGTGAAAATGTCCAAATTGGGCCCAATTAGCCATTTTCCCTCCCCGGTGTCATGTGATTCGTTAGTGTTACAAGGTCTCAGGTGTGGATGAGGAGCAGGTGTGTTAAATTTGGTGTTATCGCTCTCACTCTCTCATACTGGTCACTGGAAGTTCAACATGGCATCTCATCACATGGCAAAGAACTCTCTGAGGATCTGAAAAAAAGAATTGCAGCTCTACATAAAGATGGCCTAGGCTTTAAGAAGATTGCTAAGACCCTGAAACTGAGCTATAGCCCATACAGCGGTTTAACGGGACAGGTTCCACTCAGAACAGGCCTCGCCATGGTCGACCAAAGAAATTGGTCTGCGTGGCTGTCATCCCAGAAGGAAGCCTCTTCTAAAGATGATGCACAAGAAAGCCTGCAAACAATTTGCTGAAGACAAGAAGACTAAGGACATGGGTTACTGGAACCATGGTTTGAAACAGGAAAATCTGGATGCCGCACACCGGATAAAGTTAAAAACATCTTCTTTATTGTAAAACTTGGATCATAAAAAACAGGACAATCAGGCGGGTGGTACAGACACAGCTGACGCGTTTCGCGCTCTAGTTCGAGCGCTTACTCATAGCTGACAAATATTGGGATGACTGTCTTATATATCTTAATAAGAGATACCACATGACTTCATGGTCACTCATTTAATGGATATCAGCTGAAAGCTGATTGTGCAAAGTCTCGGCATCTGCTATCAAAGACATGTGCTACCCAATAAGAAAAAAACTCTTATGGATATGACTTTTTAAAACAACAACGAATACATAGGAAAATATATATACATATATATATACATACACACATACATATACATATATATATATATATATATATGCACATACACACACACGTATATGCATACACATACACATGCACACACATATACGTATGTGTCTGAATATGTGAGTGAAGTAAGATAAACACACAATATGTATGAACAAAGGGGGAGTGTGATGCAACTTGATTGTGTTAAAACAAAATGCAAAAAAGCACAGCAACAAATGAGTGAAAAATTAGTGAGTGGAAAAAACTGTATATATGTGAAAAAGGTGTAAAAGTGTGTGGACCTGAATTTAAATGTAAAACGCATGACTACAGCAGTGTATGTGCACTACTAGTAAAAAAAAAATAAAAAAAAATATATATATAATAAATACATAAATAAGTAAAAATGAAAATAAATAAATGTGTGCATTAATAATTGATAGTGAAAATTGAATATGTGCACCAATAGGTAATGCAATGTAGCCATATGCATTAAAAGAGGACAATAATGAAAAAATATTAATAATAATAAAAAAGTGAAGATGAAAATAGAATAGGATATAGTGAAAGAAATTAATGAGATTGAATTTGAAAGATAAAATCCAAATTGTAATTGTATATGTATACAAGCTGTTTAAATGTCAAAGTATGGGATGCATAATGAAATAAATAGCCAAAATATTTGGTCAAACCAGTGTATATACATGAACGTGGTTACTGGAACCATGTCCTGTGGTCTGATGAGACCAAGATAAACTTATTTGGTTCAGATGGTGTCAAGCGTGTGTGGCGGCAACCAGGTGAGGAGTACAAAGACAAGTGTGTCTTGTCTACAGTCAAGCATGGTGGTGGGAGTGTCATGGTCTGGGGCTGCATGAGTGCTGCCGGCACTGGGGAGCTACAGTTCATTGAGGGAACCATGAATGCCAACATGTACTGTGAAATACTGAAGCAGAGCATGATCTCCTCCCTTCAGAGACTGGGCCGCAGGGCAGTATGCCAACATGATAACGACCCCAAGCACACCTCCGAAACGACCACTCCCTTGCTAAAGAAGCTGAGGGTAAAGGTGATGGACTGGCAAAGCATGTCCCCAGACCTAAACCCTTTTGAGCATCTGTGGGGCATCCTCAAACGAAAGGTGGAGGAGCGCAAGGTCTCTAACATCCGCCAGCTCCGTGATGTCATCATGGAGCAGCGGAAGAGGACTCCAGTGTCAACCTGTGAATCTCTGGTGAACTACATGCCCAAGAGGGTTAAGGCAGTGCTGGAAAATAATGGTGGCAACACAAAATATTAACACTTGGACATTTTCACTTAGGGGGTACTCACATAGGTGGCCAGCGATTTAGAGTTAGAGTGTGTTGAGTTATTTTGTCAAAAGTATTGGGACACCTGCCTTTACACGCACATGAACTTGGCATCCCAGTCTTAGTCCATAGGACCTTGCTTTGTGCACTGGTGCGCAGTCATGTTGGAACAGGAAAGAGCCATCCCCAAACTGTTCCCACAAATTTGGGAGCATTAAATTGTCCAAAAGGTCTTGGTATGCTTACGCCATAAGAGTTCCTTTCACTGGAACTAAAGGGCCAAGCCAAACCCCTGAAAAACAACCCCACACCATAATCCCTCCTCCACCAATTGATTTGGACCAGCGCACAAAGCAAGGTTCATAAAGACATGGATGAGCGAGTTTTGGGTGGAGGAACTTGACTGGCCTGCACAGAGTCCTAAACTCAAACTGATAGAACACCTTTGGGGTGAATTAGAGCGGAGACTGCAACCTTCTCATCCAACATCAGTGCCTGACCTCACAAATGCCCTTCTGGAAGAATGGTCAAACATTCCCATAGACACACTCCTAAACCTTGTGGACAGCCTTCCCAGAGGAGTTGAAGCTGTTATAGCTGCAAAGGGTGGGCTAAATCAATATTGTACCCTACAGACTAATGCCCTGTACACACGGTCGGACATTGATCGGACATTCCGACAACAAAATCCATGTATTTTTTCTGACGGATGTTGGCTCAAACCTGTCTTGCATACACACGATCACACAAAGTTGTCGGAAAATCCGATCGTTCTGAACGCGGTGACGTAAAACACGTACGTCGGGACTATAAACGGGGCAGTAGCCAATAGCTTTCGTCTCTTTATTTATTCCGAGCATGCGTGGCACTTTGTCCATCGGATTTGTGTACACACGATCGGAATTTCCGACAACGGATTTTGTTGTCGGAAAATTTTATAGCGAGCTCTCAAACTTTGTGTGTCGGAAATTCCAATGGAAAATGTGTGATGGAGCCTACACACGGTCGGAATTTCTGACAACAAGGTCCTATCACACATTTTCCACCGGAAAATCCTATCCTGTGTACGGGGCATTAGACTGGGGTGTCATTAAAGTTCACGGGGGGGGGGGCATTGATAGTTTTGATAGTTTCAAGAAACTATTAGATAAGCACCTGAACGACCGCAACATACAGGGATATACAATGTAATACTGACATATAATCACACACTTAGGTTGGACTTGATGGACTTGTGTCTTTTTTCATAATGTAACTTATGTAACGTGCGTGTAAAGGCAGGTGTCCCAATATTTTTGACAATATAGTGTATATATGTATATATATATATATATATATATATATATATATATATATTATTTGTACAAATAGTAACAAGCTTAAAGCATCAAGGTTGTCCTTGCAGCACGCAGCTGCCGATTGACACAGTTTCCCATCCTCCTTCTCCCCGACTTTCCATGAGACGCTGGTCAGTCTATGTTCTCGAGCAGAAGCCGGATTAGAATTTCACGGACATTCCATAAGAATAGCTGACAATGGGCAAAGGGCGAGATCACTTAGACCGACTTAAGTCTGAGAAGACCACAGAGGACGCCTATATTTACTGATCTCTAGGATAATCCTGCCTTCGTCAATTGGCGTTGAGTTTAATCTGTTTAAAAAACCTCTTCACCTTGTTTCGTCTTATTAATATTATTTTTTTTTTTTTTTAAGTTTTTTATTTATTTTTTTTTCCTCCCTCTTTTTCCCACTTCTCCAGTCCAAATCACCCTTCTGCCAACAAGTCGAGAGCACAATGACCATCTTTGTTTGTGACAAAGGGTAGCGAAGGGAGGGGAATCAACACCCAAAACAATTAGGAGTTTGTGAATCGTCCAGACCACTGCGAAGGTCTGTCTCAGCTGTGTTTCATTAATAATAGTCGCTGTCTATCAGAGGACCTAATCATTTTCCATCCTGTCTCTTTCCCACCATTGGCACAAGCACAATATACATAGACACATGGGTGTTTAGGCAATCAGTGCATACATAGACGTGTCTAGCCGTACGCTTACACGCGTTATGAATAGACCCCTACTATATTACACAAATAAACAAATTGACACTGTCAGCCATATCTCTTAACGTCATAGTGAGTGGCATTTATGGGAATGTTTTCTTGCCCCTATACAATCATTGCTGCCCGATGGTTCCAGAAGCTCTCCCTGGAATTTGGTAAAATATGCCCTGTTGTCTTAAATTTTAGAGTTATTCCATTTATTTTTAAATTGTAATCATCTGATGTTTTAATATATCATCATCTCATTTTTATTCTTTTTTGTTTGTATGTATTTTTGCATGTATCGATTTATAAAAGCAAACGTAAAATATATCATATTCATCTTATTTTTTATTTTTTTTTCAATATTTTGAATTTCTTAATTCGATTTTCTCATCTATTTAAATTTTTAAAAAAGGGAATATAATAAATTCTTCATCATTTTTGTTCTGTTTCTTAAGTGGTTGCTTGAATTTTTAAAATGTTTGAATAATAATGGACGTATTAGATGTAGGTCATAGGATGATATTATTATTATTATTATTATACAGGATTTATATAGCGCCAACAGTTTACGCAACGCTTTACAATATAAAAAAGGAGACAATACAGTTATAATACAATAAAATACAAGATGATTAAGAGGGCCCTGCTCAGAAGAGCTTACAATCTAATAGGGTGGGGCAGGTGGTACAAAAGGTTGTAACTGTGGGGAATGAGCTGATGGAAGTGGTAAGAGATTAGTTGGAGAGGCTTTCCTGAAGAGATGAGTTTTCAGGGATCACCTGAAGGTAGCAAGAGTAGGTAATAGCCGGAACCGGTGGAGGTAGCGAGTTCCAGAGGATGGGAGAGGCTCTGGAGACGAGCATGGGAGGAGGAGACGAGAGAGCTTGAGTGTAGGAGGTCTTGAGAAGAGCGGAGAGGACGATTTTGGGGATATAAAAGTTTGGTTGAAGTGTATGCCCCGGGCCCCAAATCATAGAGACCAAAAATACATTTTTTGGCCATGGCGCCCAGCTTGTTCAAATATTCACCCACCTAGTATGTCAACCAAGTCACTAACCTGGCAATTGTTTCGAATTTTTGTTTTGTAAGGGAGGTCTACTGTTTCTGTGTCCTTGTTCAAGACCCTTCCTTACGTCCTGTCTGGTAAAACCACAGTAGGTCAGCAGGACAGAAAATCAGGGGAAATCTTTCGAGAGGTGCCGACGATAACAGTAAAAACCCAACAAGGGTAAAAAAAAAAAGTTTTAACTAATCAACAGACCCTGTCATGGCAGGAAGGCCAGTCACTGTCGTGCACTTTAGCACTCTTCTGATAAGTGGGGTGTAGGTCCTCAGATTGTCCTGAAAGCCTTTGGGGAGGACATGTGGTCTTATGGACAAGTTCTCACCCTCCCATGGAGTCTTTCGTTGGGGAAGTCCTACCTATTACTTGGGTGGACTGGACCTTGCCTCGGCAGGTCCCCTGAAGAATGGGGTCCATCATGCTTCAGCTGGGTGGACCACAAGTACCCAAAAATCCCTGTCATGTAATAAAACCCTTTATTCAAAGCACAAACCTGTCTTTCACTTTAGTGCCCTGAAAGCATTTATTTTGCACTTTTTTGCACAGCACTATGCACTTTACTTACCGTACTTCTGATTAGGGGGGTGTAGGTCCTCAGACTTGTCCTGAATGTCTTGGTGGAGTACACATGGCCTTATGGACAGGTTCTCACCCTCCCATGGGGTCTTTAGTAGGGATGAGCCGAACACCCCCCTGTTCGGTTCGCACCAGAACATGCGAACAGGGAAAAAGTTCGTTCGAACACGCGAACACCGTTAAAGTCTATGGGACACGAACATGAATAATCAAAAGTGCTAATTTTAAAGGCTAATATGCAAGTTATTGTCATAAAAAGTGTTTGGGGACCTGGGTACTGCCCCAGGGGACATGGATCAATGCAAAAAAAAGTTTTAAAAACGGACGTTTTTTCAGGAGCAGTGATTTTAATAATGCTTAAAGTCAAACAATAAAAGTGTAATATCCCTTTAAATTTTGTACCTGGGGGGTGTCTATAGTATGCCTGTAAAGGGGCGCATGTTTCCAGTGTTTAGAACAGTCTGACAGCAAAATGACATTTTGAAGGAAAAAAGCCATTTAAAACTACCCGCGGCTATT
Organism: Lithobates clamitans; assembly: GCA_037952925.1. Taxonomy (NCBI): domain Eukaryota; kingdom Metazoa; phylum Chordata; class Amphibia; order Anura; family Ranidae; genus Lithobates; species Lithobates clamitans. The sequence continues at coordinate 110,425 of JBBGZY010002780.1, read as the reverse complement.
GTATTGCCGACAATACACATAGAAGTTCATTGATAAAAACGGCATGGGAATTCCCCAAAGGGGAACCCCGAACCAAAATTTAAAAAAAAAAATGACGTGGGAGTCCCCCTAAATTCCATACCAGGCCCTTCAGGTCTGGTATGGATATTAAGGGGAACCCCGAACCAAAATTTTTAAAAAAAATGACGTGGGGTTCCCCCTAAATTCCATACCAGACCCTTCAGGTCTGGTATGGATTTAAAGGGGAACTCCGCGCCAAAAAAAAAAATGGCGTGGGGTCCCCCCAAAAATCCATACCAGACCCTTATCCGAGCACGCAACCTGGCAGGCCGCAGGAAAAGAGGGGGGACGAGAGTGCGGCCCCCCCCTCCTGAACCGTACCAGGCCACATGCCCTCAACATTGGGAGGGTGCTTTGGGGTAGCCCCCCAAAACACCTTGTACCCATGTTGATGAGGGCAAGGGCCTCATCCCCACAACCCTGGCCGGTGGTTGTGGGGGTCTGCGGGTGGGGGGCTTATCGGAATCTGGAAGCCCCCTTTAACAAGGGGACCCCCAGATCCCGCCCCCCCCCCTGTGTGAAATGGTAAGGGGGTACCCCTACCATTTCACAAAAAAACTGTCAAAAATGTTAAAAATGACAAGAGACAGTTTTTGACAATTCCTTTATTTAAAAACTTCTTCTTTCTTCTATCTTCCTTCATCTTCTGGTTCTTCTGGTTCTTCTGGCTCTTCTGGTTTTTCCTCCGGCGTTCTCGTCCAGCATCTCCTCCGCGGCGTCTTCTATCTTCTTCTCCTCGGGCCGCTCCGCACCCATGGCATGGGGGGAGGCTCCCGCTCTTCTCTTCATCTTCTTCATCTTCTTCTCTTCTTCTTTTCTTCTCTTCTTCTCTTCTTCATTTTCTTCTCCGGGCCGCTCCGCACCCATGCTGGCATGGAGGGAGGCTCCCGCTGTGTGACGGCGCTCCTCATCTGACAGTTCTTAAATAACGGGGGGCGGGGCCACCCAGTGACCCCGCCCCCCTCTGACGCACGGGACATGACGGGACTTCCCTGTGGCATTCCCTGTGACGTCACAGGGAAGTCCCGTCAAGTCACCGTGCGTCAGAGGGGGGCGGGATCACCGAGTGGCCCCGCCCCCCGTTATTTAAGAAGTGTCAGACGAGGAGCGCCGTCACACAGCGGGAGCCTCCCTCCATGCCAGCATGGGTGCGAAGCGGCCCGGAGAAGAAAATGAAGAAGAGAAGAAAAGAAGAAGCGAAGATGAAGAAGATGAAGAGAAGAGCGGGAGCCTCCCCCAATGCCATGGGTGCGGAGCGGCCCGAGGAGAAGAAGATAGAAGACGCCGCGGAGGAGATGCTGGACGAGAACGCCGGAGGAAGAACCAGAAGAGCCAGAAGAACCAGAAGATGAAGGAAGATGAAGGAAGATAGAAGAAAGAAGAAGTATTTAAATAAAGGAATTGTCAAAAACTGTCTCTTGTCATTTTTAAAATTTTTGACAGTTTTTTAGTGAAATGGTAGGTTACCATTTCACACAGGGGGGGGGGGCCGGGATCTGGGGGTCCCCTTGTTAAAGGGGGCTTCCAGATTCCGATAAGCCCCCCGCCCGCAGACCCCCACAACCACCGGCCAGGGTTGTGGGGATGAGGCCCTTGTCCTCATCAACATGGGGACAAGGTGTTTTGGGGGGCTACCCCAAAGCACCCTCCCAATGTTGAGGGCATGTGGCCTGGAACGGTTCAGGAGGGGGGGGCCGCACTCTCGTCCCCCCCTCTTTTCCTGCGACCTGCCAGGATAAGGGTCTGGTATGGATTTTTGGGGGGACCCCACGCCGTTTTTTTTTTTTTTTTTTGGCGCGGGGTTCCCCTTAAAATCCATACCAGACCTGGTATGGAATTTAGGGGGAACCCCACGTCATTTTTTTAAAAAATTTTGGCCGGGGTTCCCCTTAATATCCATATCAGACCTGAAGGGCCTGGTATGGAATTTAGGGGGACTCCCACGTCATTTTTTTTTTTAAATTTTGGTTCGGGGTTCCCCTTTGGGGAATTCCCATGCCGTTTTTATCAATGAACTTCTATGTGTATTGTCGGCAATGCAATAGCCGCGGGTAGTTTTAAATGAGTTTTTTCCTTCAAAATGTCATTTTGCTGTCAGACTTTTCTAAACACAGGAAACATGCGCCCCTTTACAGGCATACTATAGACACCCCCCAGGTACGAAATTTAAAGGGATATTACACTTTTATTGTTTGACTTTAAGCATTATTAAAATCACTGCTCCTGAAAGAACGGCCGTTTTTAAAACTTTTTTTTGGATTGATCCATGTCCCCTGGGGCAGGACCTGGGTCCCCAAACACTTTTTATGACAATAACTTGCATATTAACCATTAAAATTAGCACTTTTGATTTCTCCCATAGACTTCTAAAGGGTGTTCCGCGGCATTCGAATTTATCGCGAACACCCCAAATTGTTCGCTGTTCGGCGAACTTGCGAACAGCCAATGTTCGAGTCGAACATGAGTTCGACTTGAACTCGAAGCTCATCCCTAGTCTTTAGTCAGGGGAGCCCAACCTATTACTTGGGTGGACTTGAGCTCGCCTCAGCAGGTCCCCTGAAGAATGGGGTTCACCTGGTTTCGGTTGGGTGGACCACAAGTACCCCAGAGACCATGTCATGTACTAAAACTTTTTAATCAAAGTGCAAACCTGTCTTGCACTTTAGCGCCCCCAAAGGACTTATTTTGCACCTTTGTGCACAGAACATATGCACTTTACTCACTTCTGAGTGTACAGCAGGTCCTCAGACCTGTCTTAAAAATCTTAAGGATAGGGTATGTGGCCTTATGGACAGGTTCTCCCCCTCCCATTGGGTCTCCCTTCGGGGGAGTCCCACCTAGGACTTGGGTTGACCTTGCTTTGGCAGGTTCCCATGAAGAATGTGGGCCACTTGGTTTTGGCTAGGTGGACCACAAGTACCCCAGAGACCCTGTCATGTAATAAAACCCTTCATTCAAAGCACAAACCTGTAAGAAGAGACTAGATGAAATCGTTGACGCTAATAATTTTATCACAGGTACTAATCAGAAGCCAATCTGCCTTGGAGGCAGTGTCATTACTAAAACCTTCAGGGCCCCGGTGCAAGAAGCCATGAAGGGCCCCCCTGATGTTCCACCTTTGAGACAGAGAAAGAAGATTGAGGACACAGCCCTTAATCCCCATGAATGGACAGAAATAGCTCTATACAGAGCTTCCCCTCCATTCACAAACTAAAACATGGTAAACACAGTTAACTACAGGGCTTTTTTTTCTGCTGGAACGTGGCGGAACGCTGTTTCGGCACCTATGGCAGCCCTCTCTGCTCCGACATGTAACAAAATAGCAGGTAGAGGAAGTTTTCGGCACAACTTACTTCCTCTACCGGCTTCCCTGTGCTAGCCCACGTGAGTCCTGCCCTCGATCGGGTTCGGGTCACAGCACTGCAGCTGCTTGTGGCAATCCAAGAGGCAGCTTACATCCCCGCCTGCCGCTACTTTGACAGTTCCGATGGGCGGAGCTCTCCGATCGTCACTTTACTGTGACGAGTTTGAAAGAAAAGAGCCTGCGCATACCATACAGCAGTGGCTGCTTTCCAGAAGAGGTGAGGGAGCTGTGAAAGGGGGGAGGGGAAGAGCTTTTGGGAGAGTGAACATGGACAGAGAGAACGGGGAAAGAGGGGTTTTGGGGAATTTGTACAGAGGAGAAATGGGAGGGGGGGGGGGGGTCTGTGCAATGAAGAGAGCTGGGGGAGAATTTTAGCAGAGAGGAGAGCTTAGGGGTGTGGGGGGGGGATTTTGTCCAAGAGGAGAGGTGGGGGGATTTTAGCAGAGAGGAGATTTGGGGGGTGGGGAATTAAGCAGAGAGGGAAGCTGGGGGGGGGGGGGGTTGCAGAGGGGAGAAATGGGAAAGTGTGTGAGGAGGGGGATTTATGCAGATAGGGGAGCCGGGGGCAAATTAGCAGAGAGGAGAACTGGGAAAGGGGGAGATTTGTGCAGAGAGAACTGGGAAAGGGGGTGATTTGTGCAGAGAGGAGAGGTGGGAAAGGGGGTGATTTGTGCAGAGAGGAGAGCTGGGAAAGGGGCAGATTTGTGCAGAGAGGAGAGCTGGGAAAGGGAGAGATTTGTGCAGAGAGGAGAGCTTGGAAAGGGGGAGATTTGTGCAGAGAGGAGAGCTGGGAAAGGGGGGATTTGTGCAGAGAGGATAACTGGGAAAGGGGGAGATTTGTGCAAAGAGGAGAACTGTGAAAGGGGGAGATTTGCAGAGAGGAGTTGTGGGAAAGGGGGAAATTTGTGCAGAGAGGAGAGCTGGGAAAGGGGGAGATTTGTGCAGAGAGGAGAGCTGGGAAAGGGGCAGATTCGTGCAGAGAGGAGAGCTGGGAAAGGGAGAGATTTGTGCAGAGAGGAGAGCTTGGAAAGGGGGGGATTTGTGCAGAGAGGAGAGCTGGGAAAGGGGGGATTTGTGCAGAGAGGATAACTGGGAAAGGGGGAGATTTGTGCAAAGAGGAGAACTGTGAAAGGGGGAGATTTGCAGAGAGGAGTTGTGGGAAAGGGGGAAATTTGTGCAGAGAGGAGAGCTGGGAAAGGGGGAGATTTGTGCAGAGAGAAGAGCTGGGAAAGGGGCAGATTTGTGCAGAGAGGAGAGCTGGGAAAGGGGGAGATTTGTACAGAGAGGAAAACTAGGAAAAAGGCAGATTTGTGCAGAGAGGAGAGGAGAGCTGGGAAAGGGGGAGATTTGTACAGAGAGGAGAGCTGGAAAAGGGTGAGATTTGTGCAGAGAAGAGAGCTGGGAAAGGGAGAGATTTGTGCAGAGAAGAAAGGTGGGAAAGGGGGGGATTTGTGCAGAGAGGAGAACTGGGAAAGGGGGAGATTTGTGCAGAGAGGAGAACTGGGAAAGGGGGAGATTTGTGCAGAGAGGAGAACTGGGAAAGGGTGAGAATTGTGCAGAGAGGAGAGCTGGGAAAGGGGGAGACTTGTGCAGAGAGGAGAGGTGGAAAAGGGGGGTATTTGTGCAGAGAGGAGAGCTGGGAAAGGGGGAGATTTGTGCAGAGAAGAGAACTGGGAAAGGGGGATATTTGTGCAGAAAGGAGCACTGGGAAAGGGGGTATTTGTGTAGAGAGGAGAACTGGGAAAGGGGGGGGGGTTGTGCAGAGAGGAGAGCTGGGAAAGGGGGGAATTTGTGCAGAGAGGAGAACTGGGAAAGGGGGAGATTTGTGCAGAGAGGAGAGCTGGGAAAGGGGGAGATTTGTGCAGAGAGGAGAACTGGGAAAGGGGGAGATTTGTGCAGAGAGGAGAGCTGGGAAAGGGGGAGGTTTGCAGAGAGGAGTTGTGGGAAAGGGGGAGATTTGTGAGGAGAGGAGATCTGGGAAAGGGCGAGATTTGTGCAGAGAGAAGAGCTGGGAAAGGGGGATATTTGTGCAGAGAGGAGAACTGGGAAAGGGGAAAATTTGTGCAGAGAGGAGAACTGGGAAAGGGGGATATTTGTGCAGAGAGGAGAACTGGGAAAGGGGAAAATTTGTGCAGAGAGGAGAACTGGGAAAGGGGGAGGTTTGCAGAGAGGAGTTGTGGGAAAGGGGGAGATTTGTGCAGAGAGGAGAACTGGGAAAGGGGGAGATTTGTGCAGAGAAAAGAGCTGGGAAAGGGGGATATTTGTGCAGAGAGGAGAACTGGGAAAGGGGCAGATTTGTGCAAAGAGGAAAGCTTGGAAAGGGAGGATTTATGCAGATAGGGGAGCTGGGGGAAAATTAGCAAAGAGGAGAACTGGGAAAGGGGGGGATTTGTGCAGAGAGGGGAAAGGAGGAGATTTGTGCAGAGAGGAGAACTGGAAAAGGGGGAGATTTGTAGAGAGGAGTTGTGGGAAAGAGGGAAATTTTTGCAGAGGGGAGATCTGGGAAAGGAGGAGATTTGTACAGAGAGGAGAGCTGGGAAAGGGGAGATTTGTGCAGAGAGGAGAACTGGGAAAGGGGCAGATTTGTGCAGAGAGGAGAGCTGGGAAAGGGGGAGATTTGTGCAAAGAGGAGAGGTGGGAAAGGGGGAGATTTCTGCAAAGAGGAAAGCTGGGAAAGTGGGAGATTTGTGCAGAGAGGAGAGGTGGAAAAGGGGGGTATTTGTGCAGAGAGGAGAGCTGGGAAAGGGGGATATTTGTGCAGAAAGGAGAACTGGGAAAGGGGGAGATTTGTGCAGAAAGGAGCACTGGGAAAGGGGGAGATTTGTGTAGAGAGGAGAACTGGAAAAGGGGGAGATTCGTGCAGAGAGGAGAGCTGGGAAAGGGTGAGATTTCTGCAGAGAGGAGAGCTTGGATAGGGGGAGATTTTTGCAGAGATGAGAGGTGGGAAAGGGGGGGGGGGGTTGTGCAGAGAGAAGAACTGGGAAAGGGGGAGATTTGTGCAGAGAGGAGAACTGGGAAAGGGGGAGATTTGTGCAGAGAGGAGAGCTGGGAAAGGGGGAGATTTGTGCAGAGAGGAGAGGTGGAAAAGGGGGGTATTTGTGCAGAGAGGAGAGCTGGGAAAGGGGGAGATTTGTGCAGAGAGGAGAACTGGGAAAGGGGGAGATTTGTGCAGAAAGGAGAACTGGGAAAGGGGGAGATTTGTGCAGAAAGGAGCACTGGGAAATGGGGAGATTTGTGTAGAGAGGAGAACTGGAAAAGGGGGAGATTCGTGCAGAGAGGAGAGCTGGGAAAGGGTGAGATTTCTGCAGAGAGGAGAGCTTGGATAGGGGGAGATTTTTGCAGAGATGAGAGGTGGGAAAGGGGGGGGGGTTGTGCAGAGAGAACTGGGAAAGGGGGTGATTTGTGCAGAGAGGAGAACTGGGAATGGGGGAGATTTGTGCAGAGAGAACTGGGAAAGGGGGTGATTTGTGCAGAGAGGAGAACTGGGAAAGGGGGTGATTTGTGCAGAGAGGAGAACTGGGAAAGGGGGAGATTTGTGCAAAAAAGAGAACTGGGAAAGGGGGAGATTTGCAGAGAGGAGTTGTGGGAAAGGGGGAAATTTGTGCAGAGAGGAGAGCTGGGAAAGGGGGAGATTTGTGCAGAGCGAAGAGCTGGGAAAGGGGCAGATTTGTGCAGAGAGGAGAGCTGGGAAAGGGGGAGATTTGTACAGAGAGAAGAACTGGGAAAGGGGGAGATTTGTGCAGAGTGGAGAGCTCGGAAAGGGGGGAATTTGTGCAGAGAGGATAACTGGGAAAGGGGGAGATTTGTGCAGAGAGGAGAACTGGGAAAGGGGGTGATTTGTGCAGAGAGAACTGGGAAAGGGGGTGATTTGTGCAGAGAGGAGAACTGGGAAAGGGGGTGATTTGTGCAGAGAGAACTGGGAAAGGGGGTGATTTGTGCAGAGAGGAGAACTGGGAAAGGGGGAAATTTGTGCAGAGAGAACTGGGAAAGGGGGTGATTTGTGCAGAGAGGAGAACTGGGAATGGGGGAGATTTGTGCAGAGAGAACTGGGAAAGGGGGTGATTTGTGCAGAGAGGAGAACTGGGAAAGGGGGTGATTTGTGCAGAGAGGAGAACTGGGAAAGGGGGAGATTTGTGCAAAAAAGAGAACTGGGAAAGGGGGAGATTTGCAGAGAGGAGTTGTGGGAAAGGGGGAAATTTCTGCAGAGAGGAGAGCTGGGAAAGGGGGAGATTTGTGCAGAGCGAAGAGCTGGGAAAGGGGCAGATTTGTGCAGAGAGGAGAGCTGGGAAAGGGGGAGATTTGTACAGAGAGAAGAACTGGGAAAGGGGGAGATTTGTGCAGAGTGGAGAGCTCGGAAAGGGGGGAATTTGTGCAGAGAGGATAACTGGGAAAGGGGGAGATTTGTGCAGAGAGGAGAACTGGGAAAGGGGGGATTTATGCAGATAGGGGAGCTGGGGGAAAATTAGCAGAGAGGAGAACTGGGAAAGGGGGAGATTTGTGCAGAGAGGGGAACTGGGAAAGGGGGGATTTATGCAGATAGGGGAGCTGGGGGAAAATTAGCAGAGAGGAGAACTGGGAAAGGGGGGGATTTGTGCAGAGAGGGGAAAGGGGGAGATTTGTGCAGAGAGGAGAACTGGGAAAGGGGGAGATTTGTTGAGAAGAGTTGTGGGAAAGAGGGAAATTTTTGCAGAGGGGAGATCTGGGAAAGGAGGAGATTTGTACAGAGAGGAGAGCTGGGAAAGGGGGGTATTTGTGCAGAGAGGAGAACTGGGAAAGGGGAGATTTGTGCAGAGAGGAGAACTGGGAAAGGGGCAGATTTGTGCAGAGAGGAGGGCTGGGAAAGGGGGAGATTTGTGCAAAGAGGAGAGGTGGGAAAGGGGGAGATTTGTGTAAAGAGGAAAGCTGGGAAAGGGGGAGATTTGTGCAGAGAGGAGAGCTGGGAAAGGGGGAGATTTGTGCAGAGAGGAGAGCTGGGAAAGGGGGAGATTTGTGCAGAGAGGAGAGGTGGAAAAGGGGGGTATTTGTGCAGAGAGGAGAGCTGGGAAAGGGGGAGATTTGTGCAGAGAGGAGAACTGGGAAAGGGGGAGATTTGTGCAGAAAGGAGAACTGGGAAAGGGGGAGATTTGTACAGAAAGGAGCACTGGGAAATGGGGAGATTTGTGTAGAGAGGAGAACTGGAAAAGGGGGAGATTCGTGCAGAGAGGAGAGCTGGGAAAGGGTGAGATTTCTGCAGAGAGGAGAGCTGGGAAAGGGGGGGATTTGTGCAGAGAGGAGAGCTTGGATAGGGGGAGATTTTTGCAGAGATGAGAGGTGGGAAAGGGGGGGGGGGGGTTGTGCAGAGAGAAGAACTGGGAAAGGGGGAGATTTGTGCAGAGAGGAGAACTGGGAAAGGGGGAGATTTGTGCAGAGAAGAGAGTTGGAAAAGGGGGAGATTTGTGTAGAGAGCAGAGCTGGGAAGAGGGGAGATTTGTGCAGAGAGGAGAGGTGGGAAAGGGGGAGATTTGTGCAGAGAGGAGAACTGGGAAAGGGGGGATTTGTGCAGAGAGGAGAGCTGGAAAAGGGGGTGATTTGTGCAGAGGAGAACTGGGAAAGGGGGAAATTTGTGTAGAGAGAACTGGGAAAGGGGGTGATTTGTGCAGAGAGGAGAACTGGGAATGGGGGAGATTTGTGCAGAGAGAACTGGGAAAGGGGGTGATTTGTGCAGAGAGGAGAACTGGGAAAGGGGGTGATTTGTGCAGAGAGGAGAACTAGGAAAGGGGGAGATTTGTGCAAAAAAGAGACTGGGAAAGGGGGAGATTTATGCAGAGAGGAGAACTGGGAAAGGGGCAGATTTATGCAGAGAGGAGAGCTTGGAAAGGGGGAGATTTGTGCAGAGATGAGAGGTGGGAAGGGGGGGTGTGCAGAGAGAAGAACTGGGAAAGGAGGAGATTTGTGCAGAGAGGAGAACTGGGAAAGGGGGGATTTGTGCAGAGAGGAGAGCTGGGAGAGGGGGAGATTTGTGTAGAGAGCAGAGCTGGGAAGGGGGAGATTTGTGCAGAGAGGAGAACTGGGAAAGGGGGAGATTTGGCCAAAGAGGTGCGGTGGGAAAGGAAGAGATTTGTGCAAAGAGGAGAGCTTGGAAAGGGGGAGATTTGTGCAGAGAGGGGAGGTGGGAAAGGGGGGGTTGTGCAGAGAGAAGAACTGGGAAAGAGGGAGATTTGTGCAGAGCGAAGAGCTGGAAAAGGGGCATATTTGTGCAGAGAGGAGAGCTGGGAAAGGGGGAGATTTGTACAGAGAGAAGAACTGGGAAAGGGGAAGATTTGTGCAGAAAGGAGAACTGGGAAAGGGGGAAATTTGTGTAGAGAGAACTGGGAAAGGGGGTGATTTGTGCAGAGAGGAGAACTGGGAATGGGGGAGATTTGTGCAGAGAGAACTGGGAAAGGGGGTGATTTGTGCAGAGAGGAGAACTGGGAAAGGGGGTGATTTGTGCAGAGGAGAACTGGGAAAGGGGGAAATTTGTGTAGAGAGAACTGGGAAAGGGGGTGATTTGTGCAGAGAGGAGAACTGGGAATGGGGGAGATTTGTGCAGAGAGAACTGGGAAAGGGGGTGATTTGTGCAGAGAGGAGAACTGGGAAAGGGGGTGATTTGTGCAGAGAGGAGAACTAGGAAAGGGGGAGATTTGTGCAAAAAAGAGAACTGGGAAAGGGGGAGATTTGCAGAGAGGAGTTGTGGGAAAGGGGGAAATTTGTGCAGAGAGGAGAGCTGGGAAAGGGGGAGATTTGTGCAGAGCGAAGAGCTGGAAAAGGGGCAGATTTGTGCAGAGAGGAGAGCTGGGAAAGGGGGAGATTTGTACAGAGAGAAGAACTGGGAAAGGGGAAGATTTGTGCAGAAAGGAGAACTGGGAAAGGGGGAGATTTGTGCAGAGTGGAGAGCTGGGAAAGGGGGGAATTTGTGCAGAGAGGATAACTGGGAAAGGGGGAGATTTGTGCAGAGGAGAACTAGGAAAGGGGGAAATTTGTGCAGAGAGGAGAACTGGGAAAGGGGGAGATTTGTGCAGAGAGAGGAACTGGGAAAGGGGGAGATTTGTGCAGAGAGGAGAACTGGGAAAGGGGGAGATTTGCAGAGAGAAGTTGTGGGAAAGGGGGAAATTTGTGCAGGGAAGAGAGCTAGGAAAGGGGAGGAGATATGTGCAGAGAGGAGAACTGGGAAAGGGGGAGATTTGTGCAGAGAGAAGAGCTGGGAAAGGGGGAGATTTATGCAGAGAGGAGAACTGGGAAAGGGGCAGATTTATGCAGAGAGGAGAGCTTGGAAAGGGGGAGATTTGTGCAGAGATGAGAGGTGGGAAGGGGGGGTGTGCAGAGAGAAGAACTGGGAAAGGAGGAGATTTGTGCAGAGAGGAGAACTGGGAAAGGGGGGATTTGTGCAGAGAGGAGAGCTGGGAGAGGGGGAGATTTGTGTAGAGAGCAGAGCTGGGAAGGGGGAGATTTGTGCAGAGAGGAGAACTGGGAAAGGGGGAGATTTGGCCAAAGAGGTGCGGTGGGAAAGGAAGAGATTTGTGCAAAGAGGAGAGCTTGGAAAGGGGGAGATTTGTGCAGAGAGGGGAGGTGGGAAAGGGGGGGTTGTGCAGAGAGAAGAACTGGGAAAGGAGGAGATTTGTGCAGAGAGAACTGGGAAAGGGGGAGATTTGTGCAGAGAGGAGAGCTGGGAAAGGGGGAGATTTGGGCAGAGGGGAGAGCTGGGAAAGGGGGAGATTTGTGCAGAGAGGAAAACTGGGAAAGGGGGATTTCTACTTATTACCATTATTTGGTGCCACTGTACTTCTCAACCCTAAGGAAGGCGTGGTTGGGGGTAGAGTTTGGGTGTGGTTGGGGACGGGTTTCGGTGTATTTGGGGGCGGGAAGTTGGCTGGGAGGGAGAGTTCCTGCAGCTTTTCTCTGAGAAAAAATGCCCTGGTTAACTATGTTTCAATTATGAATGGACAGAGCCAGTGATCGATACGGATCACTGACTCTCCATTGAGAAAAGGAAGGAGTTCTTCCATTTGTGTCATTTGCCCCTTCCCCACACTCCACTCTGACAGATCCCCGACAGCAGCCAACAGGAGAGGTGAGGGGGGAACCCAGCAGAGCTTCATGGGACGAGGGGGGGGCAGGAGACAGCAGGGGGCCTGGACAGAGCTCAGGGGGGCAGGAGCACACATGGGGGCAGCAGAAAAAAAACAGGATAAGAGGAGCGGCGGGGGCAACTACATATAGAGAAACTGATCTTTCCATTTTCCTCCTGCAGCCACTGATTGTCCGCTTCTCCACCTCTCCCTCCCGAAGGCATTCTGCAGGACTAAAATGGAGAGATCAGTTTCAGTATGCAGTTGCCCCGCCATTCCTCCAATCCAGGCGTATGGGGGGGCTGCACTGGCCCCCTGCAGAATATTGCTGGGTTGCAATTGCAACCCCTGTGACCCCTGTAGGTACGCCCCGGCTTGGAGAACTGAATGTGATTGGTAATAAAGAAACTTACACTGAACAGCCTTCAAGACGTTCTACTCACCATTTATGGATGGTGAGTAGAAGGGTTATAGTCTCTGCTACTTTAGATCTATAATTGTATTTGCTTGTTGCCCAGAATGGTTAAAAAAATACCTTAAAATGTTCAATCCACATATCTACTGTATCTATAGTATAGCTGCTGCTGAAGAGCAGCCATAGAAATGACCCGTTAATACAAGTGCTACTTCACGCTGCCTGATGTTATACGTTTAGGTCAATTTATTATTGCTGCTTCGCCCATCCATCCATCTTCATAGCATAATTTTAATCTAAGCAAATCACGTACACCACAATCAGATTGTATGTCCCTTTTACACGTGAGTTTAATTTGATTCACGCACTGCAGCTCCACAATTACACATCAAACCCCTTGGAATCCAACCCACCAGCATACTTAGAACACTGCAGGGGGAAAAATGGTGGCAGTTGAGTCAATGCTTATTAAGAAGGTTCTCTGTCAATTCAAAGGTTGCCAGCTTAACACTTTAATTATTAATCAAGGTGAGATACATAGGTTGTGTCTGTTCAAGTGCATGTAAGATAGGGCAGTAATTAGAGGGTTGTATTGATGGCCCTGGTGCTTCCTTTAAAAGTGTGTTTTGAGAGCAGAGCAGTATAAATAAAGTTACTAATCTTATCTTATCTTTATGTCTTTGGCAAACGTAGAAGTCATTTTTGGTCTTCTACGGTGCTTCTGAGGTCCATGTTGACAGTGATTAACTGACCTGACCAAGCCCACCGTGCAAGCAAAGCCAGTGATGTCATCCATATCCTTCGACATTGGGTTACACTCCAATTTGCTTGTATTGTGGAAAGGTCTATCACACATGCTACTGCTTTGGCAAATGTAGAAGTAATTTTTTGTCTTCTATGTTGCTTCTGAGGTCCATGTTGACTGTGATTAACTGACTTGACTAAGCCCACAGTGCAAGGAAAGCCAATGATGTCATCCAAATCCAATGACATTGGGTTACACTCCAACGCACTCTTGTTGTTAAAAGGTCTATCACACATGCTACTGTTTTGGCAAATTTAGAAGTATTTTTTGGTCTTCTATGTTGCTTCTGAGGTCCATGTTGACTGTGATTAACTGACTTGACCAAGCCCACAGTTCAAGCACAGCCAATGATCTCATCTATATCCGTTGACATTGGGTTACACTCCAACGCTCTTTATCCCTAGCCATCTATCGCACATGCTACACCTAAGGGAGGACATTGAGGGATTGTAAGGAGGACAAAAAGGAAACTGAAGTATAAATGGATGTCCAGAAAGAGTTGTAGAAAAGGACATGTCCTTTAAAAAATATTCATTCATTTCCTATCACATATATATGTAGCTCACCCCCTAGAGAGTCGCTGGTGAATTTTGGTCCTATTTCACCCTTAGAGCACACACAGTCAGACACACAGCATTTTATACATTCTTCCACTGGCTCATAAAACAGTCTAGGGGTTCTTTTTAAGGTTTTTATTGGGAATGATGAACTGGGACAGGAAGAGGGAGCATGTATACCCTTAAAACTGCAGAACTGGGCAGCTTGGGGACTCCTCAGTTTCTGGCGGCACTGCGCGAACTGCTAAATGTCCCACAGGATCTCAATGCTGTTGGTGACCTGTACTCTTTGTAGTGTTAAAGCTACACACAGTCACTTTCCTTCAGAACTGGGGGTCATCCAGTCACTCAGCCACAGGATCATCAGTTGCCTCCTGCTGATATTCACCCAGCTGTTGATAGTGAGAGAGATGTAGACTCACACCACCATAGGACTGTTGGACTCTTTCCCATCAACTTCCTCCTGGCCCTCTCCAGTGAGCTCCTCCAGACCCAACTTGATCTCTGCACACAGATTTGCAAAATAGCCCCCCCCCCAGCCCCCCCCCCAGCTAAGCCTAGCTGGGACCTCTGTGTCTTCCTCGTGGCTAACTCTAGGATCTTGCACCAGGGGGCAGAGCTTTCCTTTTGGGCACACCGCTACAGGGATTGGCTGGAGTTCCATAAATATTCAGGCTGCTTGTTCTGTCCTTCCTCCCACTATACTTCTAGAATCCACTAAAACGTGGGGGAAGTAACAGAACAGCAACCCATCAAACACAGAGCAGCCCTAAATAATCAACCTTTGCTCCACTGGTTACAGGGGAGACAGACTAAATTTACCCTGCAGCCTGCTGTACATTAGGAAAAGAGGGTGTTTTATATATATATATATATATATATAACACATGTTTTGGGGGCAGATATGGAAACAGCTGAGAGAGAAGCCCAAAACTGTCAAACAGACAGAGCGTCCAACGCGTTTAGAAAAAAAACAGTGCAGATCTTCTTCAGGGACTAAAGGGGTTGAAACTTCCAAAATGGTGGCTTAAGTCCACAATGGTAGAATACAAGTAATCAGAAATATGCAGGAATGCAGAGATATAAATGTTACAATCATCTTACATTTCATACAGAAAAATCATAAATGCATATTGTGACAGAACCAATAAAGTAACAGCTGAAAATACTAACCCCAAGTGTAAATGCTCCACCTGAACAGCAGAAAATCGTAACTTAACAAGTGAAGAAAGAAAATGATCCGTCAGAGCCACGCATGAACAACAGTTCAGGGTATCACCGACCAACACTGATTCACGTAAGGCACAATGAGCACTCAGAAGGAGTGCGGCTGGCCGAAGGAGTGCAGACACCATAGCACCTAATGCTCTGATCCAGGTGTCTGCAATTATCCCTCATTGTCTCACACGCATATATAGTGTCTGGTTCCTTCTGGCAGGCTCTTTTCCACCTGGCAGACAGAAGGAGCCACACCATTCCACTCAAACTACAAGGTGAGTCCCTCATGCGGCGAGAATGTTACAGCTCTGTACATTACTGGCTGTGGTCCCTGCACCGCTACTCTAGCAGTGGCTGGGACTATGCCTCATATCTTGTTCTTTATAATTTTTGTAGTTAATAGTTAACTTTTGCTGCCACTTTCAGACTACATGGTTATCCCAGCCCTCTGGTAGACTCCTGTATCAATATATGGCCGGTGATATTTTGGACGCTTATATATAGACCGAGACTGTGTCTGTTATTGACATGATATGCCTCTGGAGGACAAATATTTTTTGTTCTATTTGAAGCCCCTGTGAATTGAGGTATGGCGATTCTCTTTGACTATTTGGATTGTGTTCATTCATTATTTGAACATATTTCATCACCAATAATTCAAGATATTTTATCTGAACTAATCGGTGGAATAATATTTATACCCATTTAGATATATCACAGTCAAAATTATATTGGCCAGCTGCACTCCTTCTAAGTGCTAATTGTGCCTTACGTGAATCACTGTTGGTCGGTCATACCCTGGCCTGTTGTTCATGCGTGGCTCTGACGGATGATTTTCTTTCTTCACTTGTTGAGTTATGATTCTCCGCTGTTCGGGTGGAGCATTTACCCGTGTGATCACTGGAAACCAGTTTGTCACACACAGACCTCGCTCTGCAAAAAGTAAACGCTAGACCTTCCGGCAATAGTGGTCCAACTATGGGATCCAGTGCCAGAACATGCCAGTATTTATGCAAGATATTTTTAAATCGTTCTTGTTGATTCAAAAAACAAGTGATAATTCGTAACTGGTTACCATCAGTTTTATGAATCTTGGTTCCATACAATAGTTCTTTCCTAGTTTTTGAGGTTGCTTTCTTAAATGCTTTTTTGAGGCATTTATTCGAGTATCCACGTGCATGGAGTCTTAACCTGAGTTCATCTGCTTCCTTCTTAAAAGTAACCTCATCCGAACAGTTGCGTCTAATGCGCAAGTATTGGCCAAATGGTATCGATTTAACTAGATTGGCTGGATGAAAGCTGGTGGCATGTAGAATGCCATTCCCAGCCTTTGGCTTTCTGTATAGGATACTTGATAGTACACCATTTTTAAATTGTTAAATTTGTGGGCGGCACAGTGGTGCAGTGGTTAGCACTCTCGCCTAGCAGTAAAAAAGGGTCGCTGGTTCAAATCCCAACCACGACACTACCTGCCTGAAGTTTGCATGTTCTCCCTGTGCCTGCGTGGGTTTCCTCCGGGTACTCCAGTTTCCTCCCACACTCCAAAGACATGCTGGTAGGTTAATTGGCTTCTGTCTAAAATTGGCCCTAGTATATGAATGGGGACCTTGGATTGAGGGTAGGGACTGATGTGAGTGTGCAATGTACAGGGTTAGGGACAAGGGTCAGGGTTGTAGACACACACTCACTCAGGTTGAACTGGATGGACTGGTGTCTTTATTCAACCTTACTAACTATGTAACTATGTAACTATGTAACCATTTTTATCTTTATGCATATAAACATCCAGAAATTCAATCATGTTGGTATTGGATGCCATGGTGAAAGTAAGATTAAATTTATTAATGTTCAATTGTTGCACAAAAGTCTGCAACAACCCATCAGTGCAGCTCAATATTAGTAGTATGTCGTCGATGTAACGAAACCACACTACCACGTGGTCCAAAAATGGGGCCAGATTATCCGAAGTGTTGATCATTCGTTCCCATTCCCCCAGGTACAGATTGGCGTAGGAAGGGGCACAACAGGTGCCCATAGCTACGCCCTTTACCTGGAGGAAATGGGAACCATAAAGACAAAATAGTTGTGGCATAGAATATCACATTCAAAATTATATTGTGCCTTACGTGAATCACTGTTGGTTGGTGATATCCTGGCCTGTTGTCCATGCGTGGCTCTGACGGATCATTTTCTTTCTACACTTGTTGAGTTACGATTTTCTGTTCGGGTGGAGCATATACACTTGGGGTCAGTATTTTCAGCTGTTACTTTATTGGTTCTGTCACAAAATGCATGTATGATTTTTCTGTATGAAATGTAAGATGATTGTAACATTTATATTTTTGCATTCCTGCATATTTCTGATGACATGTATTCTATCATCGTAGACTTAAGCCACAGTTTTGGAAGTTTCAAGCCCTTTAGTCCCTTAAGAAGATCTGCACTGTTTTTTTTCGAAACGCGTTGGACACTCTGTCCGTACGACAGTTTTGGGCTTCTCTCTCAGCTGTTTCCATATCTGCCCCCAACACATGTGATTATTTTTATTGTCTTTTGAATATTTTTTACTGTCATATATATTAATACATTTGTATATTTTTTTACGATTACTGTTTGTGGTCCGTTTAAAATCCCAACTTGAGGAACTTGTTTTTTACTATACTGTATATATATATATATATATATATATCGAGAGAGAGAACATTCAGAGGGACTATCTATCTATCAATCCCTTCACATATTTATTTTTTTATTGTCAGCACATGTTTGCGTACAATATTTGAGTAACTATAACATTCACCTGAAAGGTGAGCACCCTCTCTGAGCTGCTGAGATAAAACCAAATACCCAGCCCTTCTATTCAACAGTGAGAGCTGAAAATAATGCTCATTTACAAAGTATACACACCAGGATCAGGATACTTATTTTTTTAAAAAGTGACAGTTATTTTCAGCTCAGTCCCAATGAGATTTGAAAATAACCATCAAATAGATAAAATAAAGATCCTCGTGTTAATGGTATGTGAATTGAGCCCATTATTTCTGATACTGCGTGTGTCATAGCTTAGTGAATTGAGCCAGTGTTGCCTTTTTCTTGAAAACACCTAAGCAGATGCTCAAACTATATTTCATGGGCAAATCACAGGCCTGCAGAGGAGACAGCATCTTGATGTGCCTGAACCCTGAATAAGAAGGGGCTTTGTTTAAACGATCGACAGGAGAGAAAGAAGTCATTCCAGTCCATAACAAACAACCAAGTGGTGGCTTAATTTTTCTTCATTGTAAAATACCACTGCAGTCTAATTGGCTGCTTAAGGAAGTACACTGGTCCTGATTCATCAACCACATTGGCTTTTAAGGTTTGCTAAAGAGTGCTTAGACCAGGGGTCTTAAACTGGCAGCCCTCCAGCTGTTGCAGAACTACAAGTCCCATCATGCCTCTGTCTGTGGGAGTCATGCTTGTAACTGTCAGCCTTGCAATGCCTCATGGGATTGTAGTTCTGCAACAGCTGGAGGGCCACCAGTTTGAGACCCCTGGCTTAGAGTGTCACTAAACCCACATCATAAAAAAAAAATCAATAAATGGTGTATTACATGCTGTTCATACTCAGTCACTATGAGATTAATTTTCTGTATTCTGCAAAAAACCTGCTTGATCCTGCTGCTCTCTATCTCCCCCTTCTGTCCATGTCCCAAAAATAACCTAGGGATTTTGCAGCTGTGGTGGCAACTCTGCACATGCTCAGTTTTCAGCGAGTTTCTATGCTGAGCATTTCTGCTATCACATCTGAACATCCCATGTGACACACATGTGGGCATATACACTCCCTCCCTTCTCCTCCATGCCCACTAACCAGCTAAACACAATGGGGGTGGGATATTACATATAGCTTAATAGAGGCTTCATCTGCCTCTTATTCTAAGACACAGGCTGGAGGGGCACGACAAAGCCTTGTGACTGGCACCCACACCATGGTATTGTCAAAAAATAATAAAGATTTAATTTTAAATATATATTTGGATGACAATTTAAAGCTGATATTAATTTTATAATTTTGTATTCTAAAAGCTGTTTTATTTTTTTATTTTTTTTTTTATTTTGAACATGCGACGAGCAGCAGAGAATTAGAAGCTCCTCCTGCATATATATTTCCCTGCAGACAGGCTGGGAGAAGGCTGGGTCATGTGGCAGCTATATATTGATTAGGAAAAAGGTACTTATATATTTTTTTTATTATAATAACTACAGTGCCATCATCCTCATACAGAAACAGAAGGGACAATGTGAAAAAAAAGTATGAGTTTAGTATCCCTTTAAGACATACTAAAATGAAAAAAAGATAATACTAACTTAGAGGCCACTTTAGTATGAGGTAGGACATTCTGGAGAGAGTGCCAGGGAGTGCTGTTATAGAAAAGCCTTAAAATTCTTCTGGTCATCTGATCTGTGTATGATGGATTTGTGAAGCCCAGTTAGATACCTTCACTAAGGCTAAGTTTGTGCTAACGTTTGGAAGGCACCCAGGCAACTTGTGCTGAAGCGAGCTCAGCCTCACCACAGGAATCCAACCAATCCAGGTTCCACCATTCCTATGTGCACAGATCAGATGATTAGAGGCACTTTAAGGCTTTTCTTAATTGGTACCCTGTGACACTATCTTCAGAAGGTCCTACCTCACACATTCAAACCTCTGTACCTCAACAGCTGTCAAAAGAATGTCCACCTCCATGGTTTGAATGTGTGAAGCAAGACCTTCTGGAAAGAGTGTCGGGAAGTGCTGTTAAAGAAAAATCTTAACGTGCTTCTGGTCATCTGATCTGTGCATGGTGGATTGTTAAAGCCTGCTTAAATACCTTCACTGAGGCTGAGGTTTGGAAGGCACCCAGGCAAATGGTGCATGAATTCAGCCTCACCACAGGTATCCAACCAAGTCTAGGTTCTATCAGTCTACAGTGCACAGATTCAGATGACTAGAGGCACTTTAAGGCTTTTCCTTAATGGCACTCCCTGACACTCTCTCCAAAATATCCTAACTCACACATTCAAACCTGTGAACAGCTGTCAACAGAATGACCATCTCCATGGTTTGAATGTGTGAGGTAGGACTAGAGTGCTGGGAAACATGTTTTTAAAAAAAGCCTTAAACTGCTTCTGGTCATCTGAGCATGGTGGATTGTTGAAGCCCAAATAGATACCTTCACTGAGGCTGAACTTGTGTTGAGGTTTGGAAGGCATCCAAGCAAATGGTTCACAAGCTCAGCCTCACCACAAGTATTCAACCAATCTAGGCTCCACAAATCCACCATGGACATACCCAAGTTTCCAAGCCTTTAGCCCAGAAGGAGGAACCTGACCCCAAAACACATTGGCTATTTTATGTACAGTATACACACTTCCAAATAAACCAGACTTTTAATAATCAATAGCACCTTGAAGCTCCTCACCCATCGTAACAAAAACTATACCTCAATGTCACACATAGTGTTGTGCAAGATGGTGGCACTCAGCAGCTGCCAAGTGGTCATTCTAGAACCCTAAAATCAACCCCAGAGAAAATGCAACTTTCTCTTTAAGAAGAAAACCTTTCTTAATTCTTAATCCTTTGAATTAATCCCCTCAATTATAAATCGATGCAAGAAGAAAAAAAATCTCTTTTTTGGTCTACGAAACGCGATCAAACAAAGAATCGTCACTCTTATCATTCTCGTTTATCTCATAAACCTCCAGCGTGATATAACGCACAGTATTTTTGTTTCAGGAAGGGTGCAGAGAATGTGGGGGGGGGGTTGTGGAGAAATTATCATCGCCCACGCCGCTTATCTCACTAGCTAATTGATGCCTGACAATTAAAAACCGAGGAATGTCTCCGCAGACTGTTCCATGCAAATGAATTATCGGGCTCTTGGCAAGTTCAGCCGGGTAGGATACGATATCATTCAGCTGGTGAACTGCATAATACGGCGCCATTTTATACCCCTGCCTGCCTAGCTAAGGGAAGGAGGGTCGTGCCTCCCCCTTCAGTACCTGTGCGAGAGTTCGGCCATCTTGTCGTTTTTTTTTTCCCCTCTGCCTACTTAAAATGGTGGAGGTCCTAGAGCCAATCCCAATCAGATGGAACATTTCTGGAGGCGCGCGAGGTGAACAGGGAGACACATTTATCGCCTTTGCTCGTTTTCTTTGTGACGGGCGGAAGGAAGAGGACTCAGAAAGGGGAACGTCGTCCTTTTTTTTCTTCTCGGGGACAGAAACAAAAACACACACACATTCTTCTGCAAAACAAAATCCCCCTTTTACTTCTCCCATACAAGTAGCCAACCTCCAGGAATGCAAATGACATTCATTATGCAAATGCATGCAAATCAGGTTTAACTATTGGATGAGGGGCTCCATTTTCCTAATGGTTTAACTCTTTGTTACGCCGCCAGGGGCACGCTAGTAAAATGCCGTGTGTAAGCCTCTCTTGGCCTTTTCTCACAAGCAAATTATACAACCCCATAAGGTAAGGGCGAAAGGGGGAGGAGGGGGGGCGTTAATTGGTGCCAATTGAGTGCCACGGCTTTCTTCGGCAATCTGCTATGTTGGTAACACCCCTATACCACTCGCAGCTGAGCTAACTATAGGGTGAAAAACCGACGCTGGAAGGAGCGTAAATCCCAAAGCTTTAAAGCCTTTAAAAAAAATCAAAGTAAAGCCAGGCGGCCATCTTGTTCAGCTGGGAGCCATTCTATCGACAGAGCGGTTCCCGCGTAGGGCTTATCAATGTTTTTCACCTTAGAATGTTTTTTTTTCAGTAAACATTTTCTCATTATTCGGTCGTTATTGTAATTAGCAGTTGCTGTTAGCCAGGCTTTGATGTGCCTTGTGGAGAACCGAAAGAATATTTAGAATGGCAGCAGTTCACTAATTAGGTGCAGTAACATATTTGTCAGCATTTCCTTAAAGGGTTAGTCCACCCTAAAGTGATATTTTTCTTATAGGTGGGGCCTGGTGATTCAGCCCCTGACTTCTTATATGTCTTGGGTACTC
This sequence comes from Lithobates clamitans, assembly GCA_037952925.1. Lineage (NCBI taxonomy): Eukaryota > Metazoa > Chordata > Amphibia > Anura > Ranidae > Lithobates > Lithobates clamitans. The sequence continues at coordinate 88,896 of JBBGZY010002780.1, read as the reverse complement.
CAATAGCGAGATCTCCCTGCCATAATTCCTAACTCTGTTCATGTTCACAGGGGATAATTGGGTGTTCCCACTGACCTATGTGCGTTACAGCTCTTCCTGTAATGTTAAATGAATAAAGAATCTAGAAGGGATGGTGGTGGGAGCCCCTCATCATAGGCTCAACAGGTGTACAGACCCAATAACTAAGCGTAGGGATGGTTGGAACCCCTCATAATGGGCTCAGCAGGTGTGTGACCCAGGAACTCAGTGCCGTAATGGTGGGAATCCCTCATATTGGGCACAGCAGGTGTCCAGAACTGGGAACTCAACACAGGGGTGGTGGGAACCCCTCACAATGGGCACAGCAGATGTACAGACCCAGGGACTCAACACAGGAATGGTGGGAACTCCTCATAATGGGCACAGCAGGTGTACAGACCAAGAATCTCAGCACAGGGATGATGGGAACTACTCATAATGGACACAGCAGTTTTACAGACCTGGGAACTCAACACAGAGGTGGTGGGAACCCCTCATAATGGGCATTACAGGTGTCCAGAACAATGAACTCAACACAGGAATGGTGGAAACCCCTCATAATGGGCACAGCTGATGTACAGACCCAGGAACTCAACACAGGAATGGTGGGAACCCCTCATAATGGGCACAGCAGGTGTAGAGACCCAGAATCTCAGCATAGGGATGATGGAACTCCTCATAATGGGAACAGCAGGTGTACAGACCTGGGAACTCAACACAGCGATAATGGAAGCCCCTCATAATGAACACAACAGGAATGCAGACCTGGGAACACAGGCAATGGATGGTGGAAACCCCTCGTGATGGGCACAGCAGGTGTGCAGGAACTCAGCACAGGGAATGTGGGAGCCCCTCATAATGGGCACAGCAGGTGTACAGACCTGGAAACTCAACACAGCACTAATGGGAGCCCCTCATAATGAACACAGCAGGAATAAAGACCTGGGAACACAGGCAATGGATGGTTGAAACCCCTTGTGGTGGGCACAGCAGATGTGCAGACCCAGGAACTCAGGACAGGGAAGGTGGGAGCCCCTCATAATGGGCACAGCAGGTGTCCAGAACTGGGAACTCAGCACAGGGGTGGTGGAAACCCCTCATAATGGGCACAGCAGATGTACAGACCCAGGAACTCAACACAGGAATGGTGGGAACCCCTCATAATTGGCACAGCAGGTATACAGATCAAGAATCTCAGCACAAGGATGATGGGAACTCCTCATAATGGGCACGGCAGGTTTACAGACCCGGGAACGCAACACAGCGGTGGTGGGAACCCCTCATAATGAGCATTACAGGTGTCCAGAACAATGAACTCAACACAAGAATGGTGGAAACCCCTCATAATGGACACAGCAGATGTACAGACCCAGGAACTCAACACAGTAATGGTGGGAACCCCTCACAATGAACACAACAGGAATGCAGACCTGGAAACACAGGCAATTGATGGTGGAAACCCCTCGTGATGGGCACAGCAGGTGCACAGGAACTCAGCACAGGGAAGGTAGGAGCCCCTCATAATGGGCACAGCAAGAATACAGACCTGGGAACACAGGTAATGGATGGTTGAAACCCCTTGCGGTGGGCACAGTAGGTACTCAGCACAGGGAAGGGGAGAGACCCTCATAATGGATACAGCAGGTGTACAGACCCAGGAACTTAGCACAGGGAAGGTGGGAACCCCTCAAAATGGGCACAGCAGGTGTTCAGACCTGGGAACTTAGCACAGGGATGGTGGGAACCCCTCATAATGGGCACAGCAAGTGTGCATAGCCAGGAACTAAGTGCAGGAATGGTGGGAACTCCTCATAATGGTCACAGCAGGTGTACAGACCTGGGAACTCAGGCAAGGGATGGTGGGAACCCCTCATAATGGGCGCAGCAGGTGTACGGACCCAGAGACTCAGCACATGGATGATGAAAAACCCTCATAATGGGCACAACAGGTATATAGACCTGGGAACCCAGCATAGGGATGATGAGAACCCCTCTTAATGGGCACAGCAGGTGTGCATACCCATGAACTAAGTGCAAGAATGGTGGGAACTCCTCATAATGGGCACAGCAGGTGTACAGACCTGGGAATTCAGGCCAGATATGGTGGGAACCCCTCATAATGGGCACCGCAGGTGAACAGACCAGGGAACTTAGCACAGGGAAGGTGGGAGCCCCTCATATTGGGCACAGCAGGTGTACAGACCTGGGAACTCAACACATCGCTAATGGGAGCCCCTCATAATGAACACAGCAGGAATACAGACCTGGGAACACAGGCAATGGATGGTGAAAACCCCTTGTGGTGGGCACAGCAGGTGTGCAGACCCAGGAACTCAGCACAGGGAAGGTGAGAGCCCCTCATAATGGGCACAGCAGGTGTACAGACATCTCAGAGATTACTCTCAGTACAGGTACACCACTGGGTATTCCCATGCTGTAAATTTGCTTTCACTATAGGTATGTCATTGGGTGTACCCATCTTGGGGCTTTACATTCACTGTAGGTACACATTTGGGTGTTCCTATCTTCAGATTTATTCTCACTATTAGTACACAATTGGGTAATTCCATCCTGGAAATTTACTCTCACTATAGGTACGCCATTGGCTGTTCCCATTTTAGAGACTATCTTTTGCTATACACACACCATTAGGTGTTCCTATCCTGGACCTGTACTCTCACTATAGGTAAACCATAGGGTGTTCCCATTGTAGAGATTTACTTTCACATCCTGTCTTTATGAAAATCTATATGTTCACAGTTGTGATTGGTACAGGAATTGAGGTGAAATCTTATCTTGAGGACATCTCTCCCTAATACTTTCCAAAGATTGGAATTCCCCTCACTATGTCCTCTGTCTTTCCGTGTCTACAGGACCAGGACAGAGCGGATATCCCTCCAATGGGGGCTCCGGCAGGGATACTACCTGACAAGACTTCTATCCCTTTATTATCCTATAAAACAAATGTTTCCACGTTAAGATTTTTCATTTTTAATAATTTATAATGACCCAAATTTCATTAGTATCGATTTACAAAACTAAAAGTACTTTTATGTACAATTAGAATAATTTATGGGTTTAGCTAACACCAAGCTGTCATGGTTTACCCAGGAACCAAGTGAAAGAACTTGCCACCAACAAAGATCCACTCAACGTAACATACTTCTAGACCTAAGGCCCACAAGAACACCCAAAAGTACAAACGTACGCAGCATGGACTGTCACTGTATATTATGGCATGCAGATACATAGGCTGCTCTCTCTCAATTTATATATATAAATATATATCTATATATATATCTATAGATATATATAGATATATATATATCTATATATATCTATATATATCTATATATAGATAGATAGATATAGATATATATAGATATATATGTATATATTTATATAAAGCTATATATATATTAATATATTCTGTGACAACCCAAGGCTGCAGAAAATAATAACATCATCTCATTATTAATCATGAAGCACCCCCTATGGCAGTTATCAAGAAAAAAATTACTATGCAAAACCAAAAAGTGAAAGTATTCTACAAGGAACTGTTTTATACACACGTTACCTTTTTCTAAATATACTGATATGATACTAAGAAAGCTGTATGAAATACAGTATATGTTATATATACAGTATATATATATATATATATATATATATATATAGCTTATAGATAGATAGATAGATAGATAGATAGATAGATAGATAGATAGATAGATAGATAGATAGATAGATAGATAGATAGATAGATAGATAGATAGATAGATAGATAGATAGATATGAAGAAATAGATAGATAGATAGATATTGATTAGGGCGAGATCTGGGTAAAGATAGAGAAATAGATAGATAGATAGATAGATAGATAGATAGATAGATAGATAGATAGATAGATAGATAGATAGATAGATAGATAGATAGATAGATAGATAGATAGATAGATAGATAGATAGATATGAAGAAATAGATAGATAGATAGATAGATAGATAGATAGATAGATAGATAGATAGATAGATAGATAGATAGATAGATAGATAGATAGATAGATAGATAGATAGATAGATATTGATTAGGGCGAGATCTGGGTAAAGATAGAGAAATAGATAGATAGATAGATAGATAGATAGATAGATAGATAGATAGATAGATAGATAGATAGATAGATAGATAGATAGATAGATAGATAGATAGATAGATAGATAGATAGATATTGATTGGGCAAGATATGGGTAAATATAGATAGATAGATAGATAGATAGATAGATAGATAGATAGATAGATAGATAGATAGATAGATAGATAGATAGATAGATAGATAGATAGATAGATAGATAGATAGATATGAAGAAATAGATAGATAGATAGATAGATAGATAGATAGATAGATAGATAGATAGATAGATAGATAGATAGATAGATAGATAGATATTGATTGGGCAAGATATGGGTAAAAATAGATAGATAGATAGATAGATAGATAGATAGATAGATAGATAGATAGATAGATAGATAGATAGATAGATAGATAGATAGATAGATAGATAGATAGATAGATAGATAGATAGATAGATAGATAGATACCCCCCCCCCCCCTCTATTTTCCCTATAAATGAGGTCCCAGCTGACCCCGGCCCCATTGTCAGGCGTTGATATACACACTTTGGGGGTCGGTATTGTCCTATCACCTCCGGCACGGAAATGTTGGGCCCCTTTACGAGTCTATAAATGGGAGATGTCTGTGTGTCGGGGGCTGGGATCCTCCTGCATCTGCCGGATTTACAAAGCTTATTTGTTTTCCGAAAAAAAAGAAAAAAAATTGGATGTAACCAACCGGCTGAACCCTCGGTCAGGAGCTCTGAGGAACACTAAATCACAGCAGCCAGTGAAAGGAAAGGAGGCTTTTTTGGGGGGCGGTGTGGCCATAAAGATGAGCCGGCGGTGTCCCAAGTGCACAACCAAAAATGTTCCTCATTCCTCATATGCTGATCTTTATTATGGAGACAAAGGAGTCGGGTCACACAATGGTGGGGAGCCCATAACTTGCTGTGGAAGTATCTAAAGGGGGGATGAGTCAGTGCACAGGGCTCCACCTAGAACTAGAATCAACATTTGGGTGGAATGGCCCATTTATTACCGGCATAGCACTTGTTTGTCAGTTCCGGCAAGTCCCCGCAGGGTTATATTCCACGGTCCAGCACTAGGCTCGGAAGCTGAATCAGAATTGTACTACAGATTGCTCAGGAGCAACAAGCATACAATTGTGTATAAAGATGAAATGCTGTGATGTCATCAGTGATGGAATTTTCTAGAAGCTCTAGATAGAAGCTGTTCCATCCTGCTTACCCCCTACAGCAACAGATCACCGCAATGGGGATCTATTTCTCTATTGTTCAATGAAAGCACTCTGTAGCAAAACCAAGCACACAAGTGTATTAAAATAGTATATTATAATATTAAAATGCATATATTAAAATATTAATATTAAATCAAATTAAATATTAAATAAAATATTAAAACTTTATATAGAATGTTAAAATGATTACATAAAATATATTTATGTATGTATGTGTATATATAAACATATATTATATATACATATATCAAATCAAATTAAATAATAAATGAAATATTAAAATATTATTTTAAAAAATGCTAAAATTATTATATAATATATATTAAAATATTAAATCAAATAAAGTATTAAATAAAATATGAAAATATTAGATTAGAAATGTTAAAATTATTATATAAAATATATTAAAATATTAAATCAAATTAAACTATGAAAATACCATATGGAATGTTAAAGTATTATATAAAAAATATATATGTATATACAGTATCACACAAAACTGAGTACACCCCTGACATTTTTGTAAATATTTTATTCTATCTTTTTATGTGACAACACTGAAGAAATGACACTTTGTTACAATGTAAAGTAGTGAGAGTACAGCTTGTATAACAGTGTAAATTTGCTGTCCCCTCAAAATAACTCAACACAGCCATTAATGTCTAAACCGCTGGCAACAAAAGTGAGTACACCCCTAAGTGAAAATCCCCAAATTGGGCCCAAAGTATCAATATTTTGTGTGGCCACCATTATTTTCCAGCACTGCCTTAACCCTCTTGGGCATGGTGTTCACCAGAGCTTCACAGGTTGCCACTGGAGTCCTCTTCCCCTCATCCATGACGACATCACAGAGCTGGTGGATGTTAGAGACCTTGCGCTCCTCCACCTTCTGTTTGAAGATGCCCCACAGATGCTCAATAGGGTTTAGGTCTGGAGACATGCTTGGCCAGTCCATCACCTTACTCTCTGCTTCTTTAGCAAGGCAGTGGTCATCTTGGAGGTGTGTTTGGGGTCGTTATCATGTTGGAATGCTACCCTGCGGCCCAGTCTCTGAAGGGAGGGGATCATGCTCTGCTTCAGTATGTCACAGTACATGTTGGCATTCATGGTTCCCTCAATGAACTGTAGCTCCCCAGTGATGGCAGCACTCATGAAGCACCAGACCATGACACTCCCACCACCATGCTTGACTGTAGGCAAGACACACTTGTCTTTGTACTCCCCCCATGGTTGCCACCACACACGCTTGACACCATCTGAACCAAATAAGTTTATCTTGTTCTCATCAGACCACAGGACATGGTTCCAGTAATCCATGTCCTTAGTCTGCTTGTCTTCAGAAATTTGTTAGTAGGTTTTCTTGTACATCATCTTTAGAAGAGGCTTCCTTCTGGGACGACAGCCATGCAGACCAATTTGATGCAGTGTGCGGCGTATGGTCTGAGCACTGACAGGCTGACCCCCCACCCCTTCAACCTCTGCAGCAATGCTGGCAACACTCATACGTCTATTTCCCAAAGACAACCTCTGGATATGACGCTGAGCACGTGCACTCAACTTCTTTGGTTGACCATGGCGAGGCCTGTTCTGAGTGGAACCTGTCCTGTTACACCGCTGTATGGTCTTGGCCACTGTGCTGCAGCTTACTTTCAGGGTCTTGGTAATCTTCTTATAGCCTAGGTCATCTTTATGTAAAGCAACAATTCTTTTTTTCAGATCCTCAGAGAGTTCTTTGCCATGAGGTGCCATGTTGAACTTCCAGTGACCAGTATGAGAGAGAGAGAGTGAGAGCGATAACATCAAATTTAACACACCTGCTTCCTATTCACACCTGAGACGTTGTAACACTAACAAGTCACATGACACCGGGGAGGGAAAATGGCTAATTGAGCCCAATTTGGACATTTTCAATTAGGGATGTACTCACTTTTGTTGCCAGCGGTTTAGACATTAATGTATTTGTGTGTGTTGCAATACTAGATCAATTTAAATATTAAATAAAACATTATCATATTATATTAAAGAATGTTAACATTTTAATAATAAAATATATTAAAATATTAAATCAAATTAAATATGAAATAAAATATGAACATATTGTATATAAAAATGCAAAAACTCTTATACAAAATATATTAAAATACAGTTAAAATAATATGATATATTAAATAGTAAATACAGTTAAAGAATAATTATAGGCAAAACTTTTTTTTTCATTCTAGATAGAGTAAGGGCGGGTTATAACCCCTGTTTGATTTTTTTTCGCCATCTCCCATTGCAGAGATTTCCCTTCACTTCCTGTCCCTTAAACAAACAGGAAGTGAGAGTAAATCCCTGCAAATGAAGGGAATTCCTTGGGGACCCCCAGGTCACCAGAACTAGTGTCCCCATTGGGGACAACCCAACATTTGGGATTTTCTTTTACTTTCACTTTCAATATTAATAGTAAACAGGACAAATCGAGGGGGGGGTCTCCTTAGCGGGGCACAGACAGCAATAAAAACCTGACAGGGGCTCTAATCTTTCTCCACTCTATCAAAAAAAAAAAAGACTATAAATGCGTTTTAATTCTATTATATTCTTTTATATGTTTTGCATTTACTTTGTATTCAGTACAATGTTTATATTATATACATTGTTATATTGTTTTCTCATCCATCCATCCATTTCTCAATCCATCTCCATCTCAGCAGCAATAGATCACCTCCAGTATAATACACTGTAACATATAACACATATATCAGCAAGAAATAGAGCATCATTGCAGTGATCTATTGCTGGAGGGCAAAACAGAATGGAACAACTTCCGGAGTTCACAGAAAATTCTGATGACATCACAGATGACATCACAGCGTTTCTGCTTTAGACCACTTTTATGGGCATCCAGCATATTTTTTATGCCCTTAAACACAGTTGGCCATGCACAATTTAATCCGTATTTTAATTTCGAAACATAAAAATGCTCCAAAGGTTCATTCAAAGAGAAGTCTATGAGCATAGGTTACACGCGTATGCGCCCAATTCCGCGCATGAGCGTACATTTATTCCAGTGGCTAGAATAAATGAATGAGTAAGCAGCACAGTGATGGGGGTCATTTCTCTGTCACTCTGCTCTCTCCTCCTATCAGCATGCTTCTTCTCAGCAAATCAGTTGATTGGCTCCTTGTGCTGCTTCTTCCTCTCACACCTGAGCCCTTCTGTACATGCCACACTCAGGTACTTAGCCTGGTTGTATTGATTTTGCTGCACACTGTGAGCTATTCACATTGTGCATTAGAAGCTGCAGCAAGTCAGATAGAACCCACCTCATTACCTGGCTGGAGGACACCCGGCATCATTTAGACTTTTCTCCCCAGCCTGTCCCTCTCCCCATCTCTTTCATTCAATCATGCAGGCTCAGCATCACATGTGACCTGCATGCAAATATAGCCTGCATAGGAGCGCCTACTGCTCCAAATTGACTTCCATCCATCAAGGCATTTTAATATTTGCATAACTCCTCCCACTGCTTGCATCAGGGGTCTTCAGAGGGGTACTGAGGTGGGGTGCTGGGCCTCTGTGCTTCTCTATGCAATGCAGGTAGATCATGGCTGGTAGCAGGGTGCTGCACATAGCTTCCTGAAATGATCACCAGTATTCCTCTCCAGAGCCCTCAGCCCAGATGGAAGCGGTGGGAGGAGTTATGCAAATATTAATTTCAATAGGCTGTACTACACACAACGAAAATGGCAAAGTAGCTCCTGCGACGTTTTAATTGTCGAGTTTCGCACGATTTTGTGGCACGTTACAGAAATGTAAGGGGTGAATGGTCTTTAGGTTGCGTTCCCACCCGAGCATTTTGTGAACGTGTGCAAAAGAGCACCTTTTTGGCACGTGCTCATGAATCACGTGCCATGCTTGGGGAGCATACATTGTTAATGGCACCCCAAAACCCAGCAAGCAAACACGCATTTTTGCTCAATGCCCAATACATGAGCTGCTTTTGGTGCTTTTGTCATGTGTAAGGCAGCCCGTAGCATGTAGCACAAAAACGTGCACAAAAACATGCATTCACAAAACGCTAGTGAATCTTGGTTGCTAGAGGATACTGCACATCATTACCGCTCACTGATTGGTTGCTAGAGGATATTGCACATAAGTGCTGCTCACAGATTGGTTTCTAATGGTTACTGCACATCATTATCGCTCTCTGATTGGTTGCTAGAGGTAAGCACATCATTACCGCTCACTGACTGTTTGCTAGAGGTTACTGCACAAATCATTACTGCTCACTGATTGGTTGCTAGAGGATACTGCACATAAGTATCGCTCACAGATTGGTTGCTAATGGTTACTGCACATCATTACCGCTCACTGGTTGGTTGCTAGAGGTAAGCACATCATTACCGCTCACTGACTGTTTGCTAGAGGTTACCGCATATCATTACTACACATCATTGCCACGCACTGATTGGTTGCTAAAGCTTACTGCACATTATTACCGCTCACTGATTGGTTGCTAGAGGTTACTGCACATCGTTACAGCTCACTGGTTGCTGAAGTCTACAGCACATCAACTCACAACATCCACAGCTCACCTCTGAACCCCCCCATCACCAGCTCAGCTCTGCACCCTCCCATCCCCAGCTAACCTCTGAACCCCCCTCATCCCCAGCTCAACTCTGTACACCCCCCAGCCACAGCTCACCTCTGTACTCTCTCATCCACCGCTCACCTCTGTATCCCTCATCCACAGCTCATCTTTGTATACCCCGACCCACAGCTAACCTCTGTACTCTCCCATCCACAGCTCACCTCTGTATCCCCCCATCCACAGCTCACCTCTGAACCCCCCTCATCCCCAGCTCACCTCTGTACACCCCCCCAGGCACAGCTCACCTCTGTACCCTCCCATCCACTGCTCACCTACGTATCCCTCATCCACAGCTCACTTTTGAATACTCCTATCCACAGCTCACCTCTGCACCCTCCCATCCACAGCTCACCTCTGTACCCCCAACCACAGCTCATCTCTGAACCCCCCTCCTCCCCAGCTCACCTCTGTACACCCCCCCAGCAACAGCTCACCTCTGTACCCTTCCATCCACCGCTCACCTCTGTATCCCCCCATCCACAGCTTACCTCTGTACCCCCCCATCCACAGCCCACCTCTGTACCTCCTCATCCACAGCTCACCTTTCTATCCTCCCCAATCCACAGCTCACCTCTGTATCACCCATCCACAGCTCACCTCTGTACCCCCCCATCCACAGCTCACCTCTGTACCCCTCATCGACAGCTCACCTCTGTATCACCCATCGACAGCTCACCTCTGTACCCCCCCATCCACAGCTCACCTCTGTACCCCCCATCCACAGCTCACCTCTGTATCAGCCATCCACAGCTCACCTCTGTACCCCCCATCCACAGCTCACCTCTGTACCCCCCCATCCACAGCTCACCTCTGTACCCTTCCATCGATATGTCACCTCTGAACCCCCTCATCCCCAGCTCGCCTCTGTACACCCCCCTTCAGCCACAGCTCAACTCTGTACCCTCCCATCCACAGCTCACCTCTGTACCCCCCATCCACAGCTCACCTCTGTATCCCCCATCCACAGCTCACCTCTGTACCTCCTATTCACAGCTCACCTCTGTATCCCCCATCCATAGCTCACTTCTGTATCCCCCATCCACAGATCACCTCTGTACCCCCCATCCCAAACTCACCTCTGTACCCCCCATCCACAGCTCATCTCTGTACCCCTCCCATCCACAGCTCATCTCTGTACCCCTCCCATCCACAGCTCACCTCTGTACCCCCCCATCCACAGCTCACCTCTGTACCTTTCCAATTCCATAGCTCACCTCTGAACTCCCCTCATCCCCAGATCACCTTTGTACACCCCCCCCAGCCACAGATCACCTCTGTACCCTCCCATCCACAGCTCCCTCTGTACCCCCCATCCACCGATCACCTCTGTACCCCCTCACTCACAGCTCACCTCTGTACCCCCCATTCAAAGCTCATCTCTGTACTCCCCATTCACAGCTCACCTCTGTACCCCCCATCCATTGCTCACCTCTGTACCCCCCATCCGCAGCTCACCTCTGTACCCTCCTCTTCCACAGCTCACCTCTGTACCCCCCCATCCACAGCTCACCTCTGTACCCTCCCCATCCACGGCTCATCTCTGACCCCCCCATGCACAGCTCACCTCTTTACCCCCCCATGCACAGCTCACCTCTTTACCCCCCCATCCACAGCTCACCTCTGTACCCCCCATTCACAGCTCACCTCTTTACCACCCCCATCCACAGCTCAATTATGTACCCCCTTCTACAGATCACCTCTGTACCCCCCTTTCACAGCTCACCTCTGTACCCCCCATTCACAGCTCACCTCTGTACCCACCATCCACAGCTCGCCTCTGTACCCCCCATCCACAGCTCAACTCTGTACCCTCCTCTTCCACATCTCACCTCTGTACCCTCCCCATCCACGGCTCACCTCTGAACCCCCCATGCACAGCTCACCTCTTTACCCCCCATCCACAGCTCACCTCTGTACCCCCCCCCATCCACAGCTCACCTCTGTACCCCCATCCCAAGCTGACCTCTGTACCCCCCTACCATCCACAGCTCATCTCTGTACCCCCTCCCATCCACAGCTCACCTCTGTACCCTCCCCATTCACAGCTCACCTCTGTATCCCCCATCCACAGCTCCCCTCTGTACCCCTCATGCACAGCTCATCTCTTTACCCCCCTATCCACAGCTCACCTCTGTATCTCCTATTCACAGCTCACCTCTGTACCCCCCATCCACATCTCACCTCTGTACCCTCCCCATCCACAGCTCACCTCTTTACCCTCATCCACAGATCACCTCTGTACCCCCCCCCACACAAACACACAACGCTCACCTCTTTTCACACATTCTCCCCTGCATTACCCGCATTATACCTCCACACCTCACTAGAGCTGATTCTCTGCACAAGCTACCCCCTCCCACAGCCACAATTTTTTTTCACCTGCTTCACCTCTGTAACCCCCATCCACAGCTCACCTCTGTACCCCCCATCCACAGCTCACCTCTGTACCCCCCATCCACAGTTCACCTCTATATCCCCCATCCACAGCTCACCTCTGTACCCCTCATCCACAGCTCACCTCTGTACCCCTCATCCACAGCTCACCTCTGTATCCCTCATCCACAGCTCTCCTCTGTACCCCCCATCCACAGCTCTCCTCTGTACCCCCCATCCACAGTTCACCTCTATATCCCCCATCCACAGCTCACCTCTGTACCCCTCATCCACAGCTCACCTCTGTATCCCCCATTCACAGCTCACCTCTGCACTCCCCATTCACAGCTCACCTCTGTACCCCCCCATCCACAGCTCACCTCTGTACCCCCCATTCACAGCTCACCTCTGTACCCCTCATCCACAGCTCACCTCTGTACCCCCCATTCACAGCTCACCTCTGTACCCCCCATTCATAGCTCACCTCTGTATCCCCCATCCACAGCTCACCTCTGTATCCCCCATCAATAGCTCATCTCTGTATCCCCCATCCACAGCTCACCTCTGTATCCCCCATCAACAGCTCATCTCTGTATCCCCCATCCACAGCTCACCTCTTTATCTATCCCCCATCCACAGTTCATCTCTGTATCTCTCCCCCATCCACAGCTCACCTCTGTACCCCCCATTCACAGCTCACCTCTGTATCTCTCCCCCATCCACAGCTCACCTCTGTAACCCCCATTTACAGCTCACCTCTGTACTCCCCATTCAGAGCTCACCTCTGTACCCCTCATTCAGAGCTCACCTCTGTACCCCCCATTCACAGCTCACCTCTGTACCTCCCATCCACAGCTTATCTCTGTACCCCCCCACTCACAGCTCACCTCTGTACCCCCCACTCACAGCTCACCTCTGTACCCCTCATTCACAGCTCACCTCTGTACTCCCCATTCACAGCTCACCTCTGTACCTCCCATTCACAGCTCACCTCTGTACACCACATCCACAGCTCACCTCTGTACCCCCCATTCACAACTCACCTCTGTACCCCCCATTCTCAGCTCACCTCTGTACCTCCCATTCACAGCTCACCTCTGTACACCCAATTCACAGCTCACCTCTGTACTCCCCATTCACAGCTCACCTCTGTACCCCCCTACTCACAGCTCACCTCTGTACCTCCCATTCACAGCTCACCTCTGTACTCCCCATTCACAGCTCACCTCTGTACCCCCCATTCACAGCTCACCTCTGTATCCCCCATCCAAAGCTCACCTCTGTACCCCCCATTCACAGCTCACCTCTGTACCTCCCATTCACAGCTCACCTCTGTACTCCCCATTCACAGCTCACCTCTGTACCCCCCATTCACAGCTCAACTCTGTATCCCCCATCCACAGCTCACCTCTGTACCTCCCATTCACAGCTCACCTCTGTATCCCCATCAACAGCTCACCTTTGTACCCCCCATTCACAGCTCACCTCTGTACCCCCCATTCAAAGCTCACCTCTGTACCCCCCATTCACAGCTCACCTCTGTATCTCCTATCCACAGCTCACCTCTGTACCTCCCATTCACAGCTCACCTCTGTACCCCCCATCCACAGTTCACCTCTATATCCCCCATCAACAGCTCACCTCTGTACCCCTCATTCACAGCTCACCTCTGTAACCCCCATTTAAAGCTCACCTCTGTACCCCCCATTCACAGCTCACCTCTGTACCCCCCATTCACAGCTCAACTCTGTTTCCCCTATCCACAGCTCACCTCTGCACCTCCCATTCACAGCTCACCTCTGTATCCCCATCAACAGCTCACCTCTGTACCCCCCATTCACAGCTCACCTCTGTATCCCCCATCCACAGCTCACCTCTGTACCTCCCATTCACAGCTCACCTCTGTACCTCCCATCCACAGTTCACCTCTATATCCCCCATCAACAGCTCACCTCTGTACCCCCCATTCACAGCTCACCTCTGTACCCCCCATTTAAAGCTCACCTCTGTACCCCCCATTCACAGCTCACCTCTGTACCCCCCATTTAAAGCTCACCTCTGTACCCCCCATTCACAGCTCACCTCTGTATCCCCCATTCACAGCTCACCTCTGTATCCCCCATTCACAGCTCAACTCTGTTTCCCCTATCCACAGCTCACCTCTGTACCTCCCATTCACAGCTCACCTCTGTATCCCCATCAACAGCTTACCTCTGTACCCCCCATTCACAGCTCAACTCTGTATCCCCCATCCACAGCTCACCTCTGTACCTCCCATTCACAGCTCACCTCTGTACACCCCATCCACAGTTCACCTCTATATCCCCCATCAACAGCTCACCTCTGTACCCCCCATTCACAGCTCACCTCTGTACCCCCCATTTAAAGCTCACCTCTGTACCCCCCATTCACAGCTCACCTCTGTACCTCCCATTCACAGCTCATCTCTGTATCTCTCCCCCATCCACAGATCATCTCTGTACCCCCCTTCCATCAATAGCTCACAATTCTTTCTCATCTGCTTCACCGCGGTGCAACACAGTGCAGTCTCTGCCTATCAGACCTGTTAACCATAACACTTCACTCGGCTCTGTGCCATACAAGTCTGACAGGCAGGGGACACTTAGTGCTCTGGACTGAGACAAGTGCACAATATAGAGGGATATGCTTTGTTCATATTTCATGTCTGAGGTTTACAACCACTTTAACACTAACAGAGGTACTTACAAGGTTCAATTTTATTTATTTATTTATTTATTTATTTATTTATTTATTTATTTATTTTTATGTAAAACCTTTATCTTAAAAGGAAAAAAAAAACTTTATGCTATAACTGATTATAAAGTGTGAGTTGGAGTTTGGCTTCAATTTGTTAGTGTATTTAAATCTGCTAATACATCTAACACACCCCTCCCCCCAGCCTGACAATGCTGCTGTCTGCTGTGCCTCCTTTTCTCTTTCATCCAGAGTGGGGACCTAATACAGGAGGGGTGTTACTGGTGTGTTACCAGGGAAACTGGTTGCTTTTGTCTCCCTTTTTTGGGTTGTGTTGCTGTTGTTTATTTGCTATAAAAACTTTAAGAGTAAAATCTGAATTTAAAAAAAAAAAGAAAAAGAAAACGAATGCAGCTAATGATTGGGAAGCTGCAATAAATTACATTTTTGTTTTTTCGTTGATATAAAAGTCAGTCCCTGCACACGGGAACTTCTCCATACATATCAAGGACTGGGGGTCTGTAATTTTGTTTTAATAGGATTAATACATTTTTTCCCCCCTCATTGATGCCCATTCTTTTTTTTAATTGGATGCTTTTGGTTCCCTTTTTTATTTTTATTTTTATTTTTTTTATTGGTTGCTTTTGTTTCCCATTTTTTGTGTTGTTTTGTTGTCGTTTATTTGTTATGACAATAAAAACATGTAATCTGAATTAAAAAAAAGAAAAGAAAACTAGTGTTTGAGAAGCTGCAATAGATTACATTTTTGGGTTTTGGGATTTAATATAAAAGTTAGTCCCTGCGCAGTACGGAAACTTTTCCATAGGTACCGAGGACTGGGCTCTGTAATTTAGTTTTAATGGGTTTAATACTTTTTTTTCGCCCTCATTGATGCCTTCGCTCTGCCTCCCGTCCTTTTTTAAAAAAATTTTATTGTTTGTTTTCCCTTTTTTCTTTATTGTGTTGTTATTTATTTGTTATAAAAACTTTAAAAATAAAATATGAATAAGAAAAAAACTAATGCAGCCACATCTAATGATCGGGAAGCTGCAATAGATTACATTTTTTGATTTTGGCTTTAAAACAAAAATCAGTCCCTGCACAGTAGGGGAACTTTTACGTATGTATCGAGGACTGGGGCCTGTAATTTAGTTTTAATGGGTTTAATACTGTTTTCCCCACTCATTGATGCCCTCGCTTTGCCTCCCGTTCTTTTTTTTAGTTATTTTTTTTTTCTATTCTATTCTTTCTTTTTTTTTTTTTTTCTATATTTCTTTTTTTTTTATTGGTTGCTTATGTTTCCCTTTTATTAATTAATTTATTTATTTATTTATTTTTAATGATTGCTTTTCTTTCACCCCCCCCCCCCCTTTTTTTGGTTGCTGTTGGTGTTTATTTGTTATAAAAACTTTGCAAATAAAATCTGGATTAAAAAAAGAAAATGAATGCAGCAGCCACATCCAATGATTGGTAGGCTACAATAGAACTTTTCTGTACATATGGAGGACTGGGGTCTGTAATTTAGTTTTAATGGGTTTAATTCTTTTTTTTCTGCCCCTCATTGATGACCTTGCTTTGCCTCTCGTCCTTTTTTTTTTTTATTGGTTGTTGCTTTTGTCTCTTCCATGTTTTTTTGGCTTTTTTGGGTTGTGTTGTTTATTTGTTATAAAAAACATATCGAAGACTGGGGGTCTGTAATTTAGTTTTAATGGGGTTAATTCTTTTTTTTTTTTGTTTATTCCCCTCATTGATGCCCTTTGCTTTGCCTCCCGTCCTTTTTTTTTTTTTTTTGTTAACCCTACGACTGCCAGGAGGACTTCTTCACCAGGCGGCGGGTTAAGAAAACGAAGCGCACCATCCCCTCCTCGGAAAGCAAACAGGAACAAAGAGTCTATTGAGAGGCGTCCAGACTGAAACCCTCCAGCTCAATTAGTTAGGCACACACAGTCACAAGAATAGGGGAAGCAAAAAAAAAAAAAACCTTCGCTTTCAGGCCACCGGCTGGCCGCAAAGGACACGGAAGAAGAAAAGATCGCTCTCTGCCGCTTTCGCGGGGTGTCAAAACAAGCGCAGAACGCCTCATTGTTACATTATTGGAGCTAAGAGCTCGCCGGAGGGGTTGGGACGGGATCTGACATTGCGTACGCCGGAGGTGAGGCAGGGGGTGGTTCCATGTTAGCGGGACCGCCGGCTTGTGTCCTACAAGGCTCAGCATTCACAAGCATGAAAGAGGCCATGTAGATGGAGGGGGGGGCCCAGGACATCGTGTGCTTGGAGTGTCGCTTGGCGCAACGGGCGACAGTCTAGATGCCGTTTTAGCGCCTGCTGCCATTGGAAACCAATCTGAAGACAGTTTCAAGTCGATTTAAACCCAATCACCTATCAGCTTTGGCTCTTTTGGTAAAAATAATTCCTGGTGATCCTTCCATTAAGGCCCATTTTCAGGCACTTCCTGTTATGCGGTGACAACGCCGTGTCCCCTTCTCCCAGTTGTGCTCCTGTGTTGTCACCTAATCACACAAGCTTCTGACGGACATTACGCAGGAATGGTCCACTATGGCTGCCATCAAGAGCCATGGATGGAGTGGACATAGACAGGAAGTGAACGCAAAGAGGAAAAAATAGCAAAAAAGGAAAATATTTTTCTTAGCAATAAGGCTCGACTCACACTAGTGCTGCTCTAAAGTTGCGGGATTTCCAGTGCAACTTTCATGCAACTTAAATACGACTGATTGCACTCTATGGCACTCAAGCAAAGTCAAGAAAGTCGCATCAAAGCAGTGCAGGAACCTTTTTAAAGACATTGCGACTTCAGTCGTATAGATTGGAATGGGTGCCATTCAAATAAATGGGTTTTGACTCGACATGCGACTTTATGTGTCTCAAGTTGCGTGACAAGTCCCACTAGTGTGAACCGAGAATTAGTTAGTATATACATCTACTTTTTTTTTTTTACTTACACGCTACTTTTCTTTTTATTTAATTTTTCATTTTCTTATTATTCAATTTATTTATTCAACTTATTGGTCAAAAATGTGATTTTGGGGTCAATCGTAGTCAGAAACCCCAACCCTAAGACTCCATTTACACTTCAAAATTGTGCAATTTCCATTGCGATTTTTATGCGATTTTGATGTGACTTTGGATGAGTGCAACTCTGTTGCGACTTTGGCTTTCACCAATGATAACATACATGGCGTGGCATAATTCCTTTTCCTTCCATGGCCATGGCTAGGGTAGGCTAGGGATAGGGTTATGACTAGGGTTAGACTAGGGATAGGGTTAGGCTAGGTATAGAGTTTTGGCTAGGGTTAGGCTAGAGTTAGAGTTATGGCTAGGTTTAGGTTAGGGTTAGGGTTATGGCTAGGTTTAGGCTAGGGTTAGGGTTATGGCTAGCTTTAGGCTAGGGTTAGGGTTAGTCTAGGACTGGGAAATGGCTAGGGTTATGGATGGGGTTAGGGTTGGAGCTCATTTCTCTTGCAAAAGGGACACCAGGAATCAAGATGGATGGACAATTTGCTTGGGGCTTCTTTACAGAAGGGATAGGCTGGTACAGAGGTCAAAAAGCAGACTATGTTATATTTGTGCTTTACAAAGCCCCACACAAGTCGCACACACGTCACATATATCACATGCCAGTGAGACTTTCATGCGGCTTTTGAGGGTTCACATTGAAGTCTATGGCACTCAAGTCACATGAAAGTTGGACTAAAGTAGTGCAGGAACTACACTGCGACTTTAAGTCACGCAGATATGAACGATACTCATTGGAAAACATAGGGTGCGACTTGTCATGCAACTTTGGGGTCCAAAGTCTCATGACAAGTCACACAAATGTGTGAATGGGGCCTAAATCAGAAATGTAGGGGTGGCCCCAAGATTTGAAACATCTAATGCCCCGTACACACGGTCGGACTTTGTTCGGACACTCCGACAACAAAATCCTAGGATTTTTTCTGACGGATGTTGGCTCAAACTTGTCTTGCATACACACAGTCACACAAAGTTGTCGGAAAATACGATCGTTCTGAACGTGGTGACGTAAAACACGTACGTTGGGACTATAAACGGGGCAGTGGCCAATAGCTTTCATCTCTTTATTTATTCTGAGCATGCGTGGCACTTTGTCCGTTGGATTTGTGTACACACGATCGGAATTTCCGACAACGGATTTTGTTGTCGGAAAATTTTATATCCTGCTCTCAAACTTTGTGGGTCGGAAAATCCGATGGAAAATGTGTGATGGAGCCTACACACGGTCGGAATTTCCGACAACAAGGTCCTATCACACATTTTTCGTCGGAAAATCCGACCGTGTGTACGGGGCATAACAGTTTACTTTTCTGTTTTTCTGTGATTCTAATGGTTGGATCTCTTTGATGAGTTTCTGGGTTCCCATCATCCCTGATAACATGTTTAATAATGGAGAATGGCAGAAGGAATGGTAGCATCCAGGTCTTCAAGGAGAATATATGAGAATTGTTATTGGGAGGTCTTGCTGTTGGAGATTCCAGGATATAAGAAACCATAGGCTGACTCATCTCGCTAGGCTCCATCCATAACTTTTTGGGTCAACTGATCTTTTTCACATAAAATGTTAGCAAACTACAAAGATCAGGTGGTCTGTGACCAGTTCCATGCCTAGTGTCAATGAATTAGTCTCATTGTCCTCAACAAATGATTGGGAACATCCAAATATCCTAGGAGGACAGGAGAAGATACAGTCAGGTCCCTAAATATTGGGACATCGTCACAATTCCTCTCTTTTTGGCTCTATACACCACCACAATGGATTTGAAATGAAACAAACAAGATGTGCTTTAACTGCAGAGTTTCAGCTTTAATCTGAGGGTATTTACATCCAAATCAGGTGAACAGTGTAGGAATCACAACAGTTTGTATATGTGCCTCCCACTTTTTAAGGGGCCAAAAGTAATGGGACAATTGGCTGCTCAGCTGTTCCATGGCCAGGTGTGTGTTATTCCCTCATTATCCCATTTACAAGGAGCAGATAAAAGGCCCAGAGTTCATTTCAAGTGTGCTATTTGCATTTGGAATCTGTTGCTGTCAACTCTCAATATGAGATCCAAAGAGCTGTCACTATCAGTGAAGCAAGCCATCATGAGGCTGAAAAAACAAAACAAACCCATCAGAGAGATAGCAAAAACATTAGGTGTGGCCAAATCAACTGTTTGGAACATCCTTAAAAAGAAAGAACGCACCGGAGAGCTCAGCAACACCGAAAGACCCAGAAGACCACGGAAAACAACTGTGATGGATGACCGAAGAATTCTTTCCCTGGTGAAGAAAACACCCTTCACAACAGTTGGCCAGATCAAGAACACTCTCCAGGAGGTAGGTGTATGTGTGTCAAAGTCAACAATCAAGAGAAGACTTCACCAGAGTGAATACAGAGGATTCACCACAAGATGTAAACCATTGGTGAGCCTCAAAAACAGGAAGGCCAGATTAGAGTTTGCCAAACAACATCTAAAAAAGCCTTCACAGTTCTGGAACAACATCCTATGGACAGATGAGACCAAGATCAACTTGTACCAGAGTGATGGGAAGAGAAGAGTATGGAGAAGCAAAGGAACTGCTCATGATCCAAAGCATACCACCTCATCAGTGAAGCATGGTGGTGGTAGTGTCATGGCGTGGGCATGTATGGCTGCCAATGGAACTGGTTCTCTTGTATTTATTGTTGATGTGACTGCTGACAAAAGCAGCAGGATGAATTCTGAAGTGTTTCGGGCAATATTATCTGTTCATATTCAGCAAAATGCTTCAGAACTGATTGGATGGTGCTTCACAGTGCAGATGGACAATGACCCGAAGCATACTGCGAAAGCAACCAAAGAGTTTTTTAAGGGAAAGAAGTGGAATGTTATGCAATGACCAAGTCAATCACCTGACCTGAATCCGATTGAGCATGCATTTCACTTGCTGAAGACAAAACTGAGGAGAAAATGGCCCAAGAACAAGCAGGAACTGAAGACAGTTGCAGTAGAGGCCTGACAGAGCATCACCAGGGATGAAACCCAGCGTCTGGTGATGTCTATGTGTTCCAGACTTCAGGCTGTAATTGACGGCAAAGGATTTGCAACCAAGTATTAAAAAGTGAAAGTTTGATGGATGATTGTTAATCTGTCCCATTACTTTTGGTCCCTTAAAAAGTGGGAGGCACATATACAAACTGTTGTAATTCCTACACCGTTCATCTGATTTGGATGTAAACACCCTCAAATTAAAGCTGAAAGTCTGCAGTTAAAGCACATCTTTTTCGTTTCATTTCAAATCCATTGTGGTGGTGTATAGAGCCAAAAAGATTAGAATTGTGTCGATGTCCCAATATTTTATGGACCTGACTGTACATGAATTATTACTGGAAGGTCTTGCTGTTGGAGATTCCAAGATATAAGAAAACATAGGCTGACACATCTCATTCCATCCATAACTTTTTGGGTCAACTGACCTTTTTCAAAAAAAATGTTAACAAGCTACAGGGATCTGTTATTTGATAGTATCTTGAACACTCAGGAGTTCAAAGACTGTGTCTGAGGTCAGACAGTTGACAAGACATCAACTATAATGCCCCGTACACACGATCGGATTTTCCAACGGAAAATGTGTGATAGGACCTTGTTGTCGGAAATTCCAACCGTGTGTAGGCTCCATCACACATTTTCCATCGGATTTTCCGACACACAAAGTTTGAGAGCAGGCTATAAAATTTTCCGACAACAAAATCCGTTGTCGGAATTTCCGATCGTGTGTACACAAATCCGACGCACAAAGTGCCACGCATGCTCAGAATAAATAAAGAGATGAAAGCTATTGGCTACTGCCCCGTTTATAGTCCCGACGTACGTGTTTTACGTCACTGCATTCAGAATGATCGGATTTTCTGACAACTTTGTATGACCGTGTGTATGCAAGACAAGTTTGAGCCAACATCCGTCGGAAAAAATCCTAGGATTTTGTTGTCGGAATGTCCGATCAATGTCCGACCGTGTGTATGGGGCATTAGACTTCAGATAGCCTCTGACCAGTCCCCTGACCAGTACCAATGCATTAGTCCCATGGTCTTTGCAAACTAAAAGTCATTAGTTACATTTTCTTTTTTACGTACACTCTACTTTTCTTTATTTTTCTATTTTCAATTTATTTATCCAAATTATTGGTCATAAATATATTTGGGGTCAATCGTGGTCAAAAATCCTAACTTTAGCCCTTAATCTGACCCTAAATGAGAAATGTAGGGGTGACCCCAAGATAGGAAACATCTAATGCCCCGTACACACGGTCGGACTTTGTTCAGACATTGCGACAACAAAATCCTAGGATTTTTTCCGACGGATGTTGGCTCAAACTTGTCTTGCATACACACGGTCACACAAAGTTGTCAGAAAATCCGATCGTTCTAAACGCGGTGACGTAAAACACGTAGGTGGGGACTATAAACCGGGCAGTGGCCAATAGCTTTCATCTCTTTATTTATTCTGAGCATGCGTGGCACTTTTTTCCGTCGGATTTGTGTACACACGATCGGAATTTCCGACAACGGATTTTGTTGTCGGAAAATGTTATATCCTGCTCTCAAACTTTGTGTGTCCGGAAAATCCGATGGAAAATGTGTGATGGAGCCTACACACGGTCGGAATTTCCAACAACAAGGTCCTATCACACATTTTCCATCGGAAAATCGGACCGTGTGTACGGGGCATTACAGTATCCTTTCCTATCTTTATGGGATTCTAGTGGTTAGATCCCTGTGAAGAGTTCCTGGGTTCCCACCATGCTTGATCATATTTTTGATTATTTTCAATAATGGAGAATGACAGAAGGAATAGGAGTATCCACATCTTCAAGGACAGGAGAAGATATGGTAATTATTACTGGAAGGTCTCACTGTTGGAGATTCCAAGATATAAGAGATCATAGGCTGACTCATCCCACTGGGCTCCATCCATACGTTTTTGGGCTAACTGACCTCTTTCTCAAAAAATGTTAACAAGCTACAGGAATCTGTTATTTGATATTATTTTGAACACTCAGGAGTTCGGAGTGTTTGAGGTCAGACAGTTGACAAGGCATCAACTATAAGACTTCAGGTGGCCTCTGACCAGTCCCATGACTAGTGCCAATGCATTAGACCCATTGTATCTAAAAGATGAATAGGAACAATAAAATTTCCAAGGAGGACTGGAGAATATACGTGAATTGCAACTGGAAGATCTCACTGTTGGAGATTCCAAGATATGGAAAACCACAGGCTAACTCATCTCACTGGGCTCCATCCATAACTTTTTGGGTCAACTGACCTTGTTCACATAAAATGTTGTCAAGCTACAGAGACATGTTATTTGATACTATTTTGAACACTCTGAAATTTGGAGACAGTATTTGAGGTCAGACAGTTGACAAAGTATCAACTATAAAAGTTCAGGTAGCCTCTGGCCAGTCCCATGACTAGTGCCAATGCATTAGTCCCATTGTACTCAGATGAATGGGAACATCCAAATTTCCAAGGAGGATAGGAGAAGATACGTGAATTACAACTGGAAGCTCTCACTGTTGGAGCATCCAAGATAAAATAAATCATTGGCTGACTCATCTCACCGGACTCCATCAAAAACTCTTTGAGTCATCTGACCTTTCTTGCATAAAATGGTACCAAGCTACAGAGATCTGTTATTTGATACTATTTTGAACACTCTGGAGTTCGGAGACAGTATTTGAGGTCAGACAGTTTACAAGGTATCAACGATAAGACTTAAGGTGGCCTCTGACCAGTCCCATGACTAGTGCCGATGCATTAGACCCATTGTATCCAACAGATGAAAAAGAACATCCAAATCTCCAAGGAGGACAGGAGAAGATATGTGATATAAACCTGGAAGATCTAGTTGTTTGAGAATTCAGGATTTAAGAAACCATAGGCGGACTCATCTCATTGAACTCTATCCATAACTTTTGAAATTGACTGACCTTTTTAGCATGAAATGTTAACAAGCTACAGAGATCTGCAATTTTGAAGCAATTTTGAACACTCGGGAGTGTGGAGACACTCCTGAGTTTGAGGTCAAGCAGTTGACAAGGCAGCAACTATAAGACTTTAGGTACTGTAGCTTCTGGCCAGTCCTGTGACCAGTGCCAAAGCATTAGTCCCGTTGTACTCAACAGACGAATGATAACATCCAAATCTCCAAGGGAGACAGGAGAAGATACACAAATTTTAACTGGAAGATCTCACTGTTGGAGCATCCAAGATATAGGAAACAATAGGCTGACTCATCTCACTAGCCTCCATCTATAACTTTTTGGGTCAACTGAACATTTTGTACAAAAATGTTTATGCTTGCTACAGAGATCTGTTATTTGATACTATTATGAACACTCAGGAGTTCAGGGACAGTGTTTGAGGTCAGACAGTTGACAAGGAGGACAGGAGAAGATACGCAAATAATAACTGGAAGATCTCACTGTTGGAGCATCCAATATATAAGAAACCATAGGTTGACCTATCTCCTTGGGCTCCATCCATAACTTTTTGGGTCTTTTGACCTTTTTTGCATAAAAGGTTACTATTATGAACACTCAGAAGTTCGGAGACAGTGTTTGAGGTCAGACAGTTGACAAGGTATCAACTATAAGACTTCAGGTGGCCTCTGACCAGTCCCCTGACCAAACCAAACCCCTCCCCCATCACTCGATCATCAGCCCACCAGCCTAGCACTTACCCTATCTAGATCACGAGCTGCTCTTCTTCCACGGTGGCTTCACCCTGCATCTCCTCCTCCTCAGTGGCCAATAAGATCGCTTCTCGGCCAATCAGGTCTCAGGACCCGCTTCCTGATTGGTCAGGAGGAGAATCCGGAAGACAATAGCGAATATTAATTTGTTATTGTCACATCCTGAGCCCACCCTTTTTTGAAGCCAATTAGGCCTAATGTACACGGGACGTTTTTACAACCTCTCCTGAATGATTTAACTTGACAGATAAAAACCCATGTTTAAAATGTCCGTTTTGTTGCGTTTACATGCCACGTCTAGTGGCGTTTTGCCGTGTTTGCGTTTAAAAGCGTTTGGAAAAAAAAATTTTTTTTTCAAAATAGCCAAAAATTAAAAACGCCTGTAAACGAAACGCAGCTAAACGACAGTACCGCGTGTAGCCGCGTTTAGCGCCTTAAACGTCAGAAACTTCGGCGTCTGAACTAATTTTTTGCCTTCAAAGAAAAGCCTCTAAATGCAAATGCCTAAAAACGACATTAAACGAATCTGTGTCCATGTACACATAAGATAACATTGGATGAGTTCAGGGTCAGCTGAAAAAAGCAGCCAACTGCCTCTGAATGTCCGTTTACCAGCAACAGTGTACATGAGGCCTTAGAGCTTCAGTCTCTAACCATGTGCATAAAAAAAAAAAAAACATTGAAATCCATGCACCCGGCGCCCTGCATGTAGATTAGGGTCTGGGAGCATGGATTAGGGGGGCAGCGCCCCAGTGCCATTTATGGACAGGCCGCCACTGAATGTCAGTATTCAGGCTAAGCTTTGAATTTTCACCACCGAATGCCAGTCCCTTTGGCAGAGACCATGGGATGGTGGTAAATTTAACATTTAGGCCTGGTTCTGTTTTAAGTGGCAACTGATGATAGATAGATCGCATAACATCTTCCAAGTTACTAGAGTCTTCTAAGTCATGCAGATGGGTCGTAGATTATGGGTGGTACACATAGAGGCGCCATGTTTGATGTCATTACTGTGCTTTTATTGAAATTGTAAAGTTTGCCTAAAAGGTAAAGCAAATAACATCCCCAATCACCAAACGACATTCTAAACATTGAAAGGAGAATATCAGTAATAGCTTCCTCAATCAAGTTCCATCGTGACCGTCTTCCTTGACTTTTCATCAAGCACTGACCTTTCTTGAAGACAAAATCAGGGATTATTGATTTAGACTGATAAAAGTTCTGTTCTCTAATCAATATCTGTTAGCCGTGTCCAGACAATGCCTGCCAGGTCTACTATTTTGTGAATTGACCCATTTGTCCTTTACTGATTGCCCAATTAAGAGGACATGTCGTTACATGGCCTTAAGGCTGGAGATGGCTCTAAATGAAAGAAATGCCGGGCTTGATAATATACGAGTCAGCATCGAGGTGAGAGGCAACTCAGGTGGAATTTTCTCAAAGGATATTGTAAATCTTCCACTATGGAACCTATGTTATTTCAGGATACATCAATTCAGGGTACCCAGGCCAAGAAACAGCAAGCCTAGAGATTGGTGAAGACCATAATTAAATAGTTGTCTATAATTTGTTACAGTAACACTTCAAATTTCTAAATTTGTTTTGTACAGAGGGACAAGGGTGACTCGGTCCCTAATGATTGGATCAAAAGATTTGAGCACCATACTGAAAAGTTAAAAACCAAAAAGGAGGTTTTATTCCAAACATGTAGTAAGTATAATAGCCAATGCAGTTCAGGGGCCACACTCCATCCCCTTCATTAGGGCTGATTTCATACTCATGAAAGGTAAAGTATATTATCATGCCTTGATTTCTTTTAATCTTCCACAACAAATTTTAAAAGGAAATGAAAAAGAGAGCCATCCGTGAGATCCTAGGGCTTGGGAGGACATCATCTAGATCCAATTGGCTTACGCATTTTGAGGGTCATACCCTCTTCCTCAGAGCCAAAATCTCAGAGGAAGAGGGTATTATCCTTGAAACTCGTAAGCCAGGCATGGTGGGCTTACATCTACAGCCAAGAAACGGATGTGTAGGAAAATTTTGTGTTAGACCACCACACTCACTGGCTTACGAGTTTCGAGGACGCTCCTTCTCAATACCCTTCTTCTCAGAGCCAAAACCTCAGAGGAAGAGGGTATAACCCTTGAAACTCGAAAGCCAGTTAGATCTAGGTGATGTCCTCCCAAGCCCCCTAGGAGCTCGCAGAGCGGGCAGAACACTTCTTTCACTTTGAGGTGCTTTGTCTGTTTTATCGTTTCTAAGTAAGTAGATACATGCTTATTTTTTACAAAGAAATGGTTATTGGGATAATGCACTAGGCTGGTGCGCCCTCTCTTTCTTGTGTTTTTTTCAGTATGTTGATGGCTCCCCCCCCCCAGTCCTGGGAGTGCAGCAAGGCATGGTGTGCTTAAATCTAAAGCCAAGAAACAGATGTGTAGGCAGATTTTGTGTTAGACCACCACTAACAGGGAACATGCTAAAAGAAGGAGAAAGCAGAGTGACAGAGAGGTTAACTCGGCAGTGTGCTTTTTCTCCTTTCACTGTCTAATCTCAGGCTGGATTGGGAAGAATGGAACCTGCAAGCGAAAGTGAAACTGCAGCAAAGAAGGATCAGGGCTGTGCTGTGTGGCAGAGTTGTGTAAATCTCAGGACTGAATGGATAGGAATACAAATCCTTTGACAGGTCAGAAAGCCCCCATATATGAATTTTATCTGTGCATTTAGCTATTTGCCTGGAGATGCCAATCCAGAAATACTGTATCTGTCCAGATCAATTTTATTTGTCATCGCATTTGATCAAAACAACGTGTTTCAAAGCTCCAAAGGCCCCCTTCATCAGGGCTGTAAAACATAGATCACAAAAATGATTCATTAAAATAATTTTATACCCTTTTGAAACATTAGTTAAACCATCAGATACTATCGGCTATTATTATTATAACAACATTGATAGTCTTATATAAATATTTACTGCTAGCATCTGAAGTTTTAACTAATGTTTTAAAATGGTATAAAATTATTTTAATTACTCATTTTTGTGATCTATATTTTTATAGCGCTGATGAAGGGGGCCCTTGAAACATGTTTTTGTCAACTGGCATGACAATATTTCTGGATTGGCGCTTTCCTTAAAGCTAAACTTTTGTTGACTAATTTTGTGTGATCTATATTTTTTTAAAGTAAAATCTTTATGTCTTTATTAATATTGCACAATTGTGCATTTGTGATTTACCGGTATGTTTGATAGCTTTAGTTAAGGGGAGCTCTGAGCTCTGGAGCCCTGAAACACGTTGTCATTTTTACCAAATTTGATGACAAATTGAGTTGATTCGGGCAAAAGTTTCTGGATTGAGGCTCCCTTCCGTATACTGTATTTTTCTGGCCGTGGTGACTTGGCAGGAATTAAAAAGAAGCCTCACCAAAGTGAGAGGTGATCCTACCTTTGACAACTAGTGCGTGTGTGTGTCAGATAGTGCTGGACCAATGGGAGAAGGATAATGGTACTTTTGGGTTTAAACCAGGTAAGTCCTTCTTCAAAGGGACTGCCAAACTGTGCAGTAGTACAGTATAGAAAAGTCCTTGTTTGTTTCAGTCTTGGGCTGTTAAACCTTTCTGATAGTCTCCAAGAGGACATACAGGAAATAGCAAATTTGGGATGAGTACTCAGGAGTGCTCAGTACAAAAGTTTGTGACACCTTAGACGTGTTAGTCAAAATTTGTATTAAAAAGAGCATTAAGAAAAGCCAACGCATTTTGGGGGAGATGCCTTACATATCCTTGGGGCTATGAGATCTTCTTGCACTTGCATGGTTCCATCGGGAGGAAGGGAGTAGGCCTCTCCCCTGAAACATGTTGGCTTCTCCTGCTGCTCTTTATTAATAAAAATTTGGACTTCTGAAGAGTCATGAAGCTTTGACAACTATCAATTGAGGAAATTTTGCCAAGTTCCTTTGCTGGTCATCTCTTACTTTGGCCGAATTCCAATTACTTGCTCTTGCATCAGCAGGTCATTACCTGTGAAAAATATTTTGATATACTCAATAGGGAAGAAGAGAGAAAAAAAACATTTTTTTGAGAACCCTGATGGCCTAGAATCAATTTGAGCTGATGACTGAGACAGCAAACAATGGTACATTTCTCCTTACAGACGATCAAACCTTCCACCACTTTATCAAAATCTAAAAAAGAAAATAATTTATTTGCTGAAGGCAATTATGAACTGGTATCGTTTAACATTGTCAACAATAAGATTTCCTGGCGCCAACATTGAAGCATACTACCACGTGTATGCTGCCATGAACTGGCACCAGAAGAGGAAAGTTACAGTAAGTAGTTAAGGCAATTTTTGGTTTTCCCAGCGCCAACATGGCAGCCTACATACGGTAGTATGCTGTCATTGATTAGCACCAGGAAATGAAAACTAAGATAAGTATTTGATACAATTTTCCATTTTTTAAGTGCATTTAAAGCAGAACTTCACCCAAAAGGGAAAGTTCAGCTTGTTTGCATCCTCCCCCCTCCCCTGCCACATTTGGCACTTTTTTTTTGGGGGGGGAGTGGGTACCTGGTTTTGACAGGAACCCGCTCCCACGTCTGGTCAGATGCAATGCGGCGATCTGAGCAAAAGGTCCGGCCCCCCTCCTTCCCCCGCAGCCTTCTGGGACACATCACAGGTCCCAGAAGACTGTGGGACTATATACAAAGTGCAATGCGGCTCACTGATGCACAGTAGGAAAACGGCTGTGGAGCCGCAAAACTTTAATGCCCGTTTCCCTTGCTTAAGATGCTGGCGCCTGCACCTGAAGCTGATTGGCTCAGGTGAGGACATTGCTAGATCCCTGGACAGGTAAGTGTCCTTATATTAAAAGACAGCAGCTACAGGATTTGTAGCTGCTGACGTTTAATTTTTTGGGGGGAGACTGGAGCTCCTGTTTAAGGTATTTTAGACACTTAGACACTTAGACACACTATTTACTTGTAAAATCTTCCCTTGTGTAGATATCGAAAAGCTCTAAGACTGCTGCTAGGTGTCACCATCTTGGATGTGATGTCATCAGCCCCAGCAGACTCAGTCTATAGCATTCTCCTTTGCTTCTTCTGCAGCAGCTGGGCAATAAAAGACAGTAATTAGACACTTCCGGAAGAGGAAATTACTCTTCTTGGAGCAGTCAATTTTAGCAAGTTCCAAGGTACGTAATTCATGGAAAGGTATACATCAAATATACTTGATTTTGTTTGAAATTTTACTGGCAATTTATTAGGTTGATGTCAGTGTCTCTAACTTGGGCCAACCATAGACATGAGATGGCAGTTTGAAGTTCTTAGCGTAGATTCTAATGTGTGTTGATATACTGAGCATATACCCCTGATGCTGAACTTATCTGGTAGAAATAATGGTCACCATCTGAGACAATTTATTTTACTAATAGTCCATCGTTAGTACAGTGATCTCTTCCACTGAACTGTTGTGTTCTGATAGGGGTACGTCCCCCCCCACCAGAACACGCTGCTCAGCGTTTTTAGCCATTGGCTGAGAGAATGGAACGGGAGTTGATCTTGCTGATATACACATGGGCCAAATGTCTCCCGACATTCGGCCTGTGTTTACTAGGCATAAGCAACAATCATCTCAATCCTAAGGTTAACCTTTAAGGTAGGGTGTGTTGATGCACTGGGCATACAGCCCTGATGCTGTCCTTATCTGGTAGAAGTAATGGCCGCCATCTGGGACAATTGGTTTTGGATAGCCATTCTCCCACCAACCTTGAGATCGGTTGGCAAGTGGCTATGGAGCTCTGTAGGGGTCATAATGTATCCATAATGTAGGCTGCACTAAGCAACAATCATCTCAAACCTAAGGTTAACCTTTAAGGTAGGGTGTGTTGATGCACTGAGCATACAGCCCTGATGCTGTCGTTATCTAATGGAAACAATGTCCACCATCAGAGACCATTTGTTTTGGATGACCATTTTTCCACCAACCTTGAGATCAGTTGGCCAAAGGCCATGGAGTTCTATAGGGCTTGTAATGTATCCATAATGTAGGCCAGGCTAAGCATTGATCATCTCAATCCTAAGGTTAACCTTTAAGGTAGGTAAAATCCGTTGTGTGCCCAGTTACTGGTATTTGCAAAGGTGGTGAAAGTATGCAACGCCAATCACTAAAATCTTATTTAAGCTTTGACACATTGATGTCATTTCAAAATTTCAGTGTTTTTAATTCTGCAGCTCTCATTAAATTAATCCCTGGTTATCCTGCCATAAAGCCCCTTGTTCAGACATTTCCTATGTTAGGGTGACAACGCTCTGTTCCTGACCTCCAATTGTGTTGTCACCCCTCTCACATAGGCTTCCCATGGAGACTGCAAATTGCCATTTCAACGCAAATTGCACAGGCATAGTCCATTGTTGTCACCATCATGTTGTCACCCAACCTAAGCCTTGCAGTGATTGCTAGAGTCATTGTAGACAGCTAGGGGCCACAAAGAGGCTTTGGGAGATCAGCAACATTGCAATAACAGATAAAGGGTATTTTATTAAAATATGTCAATAAGTTTCCCAACGCTACCAAACAGATTTTGGACCTGCATTGTTAGTTTGAACGTGTTTGGTAATACAGGAAGCAGAGAAAGAGGAACTAGACACAAGATTATCTTTTAATGAAAACTAAAGATTAAAAAATATATTTAGTAAATAAATTAAAATATTCTTTAAGTAAAATTTATGAGAATGGCAGCAAAAAGGTCAACCATACACCAATATGAAATAGATAGATAGATAGATAGATAGATAGATAGATAGATAGATAGATAGATAGATAGATAGATAGATAGATAGATAGATAGATAGATAGATAGATAGATAGATAGATAGATAGATAGATAGATAGATAGATAGATAGATAGATAGATAGATAGATAGATAGATAGATATACAGACAGATTTTTAAAATACTTTTTTTTCCTAATCTACTGTTGACAAAGATGCTGTCTGAATAGTAATTCAGAAGCTTTTTTTTGCTATTGTCTAGTCAATCTTGTCTTTCTTGAGCCAGACCCCCACTGAACAAAGCTTCAAGTAGGCAGCCACCCCAGTGTCTGAGCACTGGACTTATACAGAGAATGATTGATTGCATCTCTTAGGATTTTAGATCCTTTGAGTTTCAAAGTGTTGGGAAAATTTCTAGGATGTTTTAGGACCCCCCTTCAAGCAGTGGTTGTGAAAATTTAATTATAATTATGGTTTTAAGGATACCTGTCTGTACATGCCTTTTTTCTGACAAAATGAATCTATTAGGGGTATTAATATAGTATATAAGTGGCTTGGAAATTTGGAGAAATTGTAGATTTTTGTTTTCTTTAAAAAAAAAAAAAGAGAACCCAATATGTTTGCTTGCTGTCCAAATAACAATGTTCTTTTGATTGATGGTGACAGTATTGTCAAGACTTACTCAAAGATCTTCAACCGTTCTTCGACTTTTGGCAGTCTATGCAATCTTTGTGGTCATGCATTAAAATGCCTCATTTCACAAATCTCAGCTTCATGGTTTAATGTCGTAACCTTCTCACTAATCCAAAGCCATGAAAAAGGGGAATGTAAACCATAGGCCTTCTGGTTCTTTTTTTGTTTGACAGTGGTAAGAATGTCTGAAACCCATGGCCAAGTAAAAAAAAAAAAACCCTTATGGGCGAATACTGTTCCATTTTCATTTGGCAAGGTTTAAAAAGTGGAATGTCCATGAAACAAACCTTACCAACACTAGGCTGCCATTGTGAATCTTTGTCTGAAAATGCTAGTTGTCTAACTAGTACACTGACCAATTGGCCAACCTAACAAATTTCAGCTTTATAGTTTAATGTAGTAACCTTCTCACTAATCCAAAGTCGTGGAAAAAAAGGGGAATGTAAACTATAGGCCTTCTGGTTCTTTTTTTGTTTGACAGTGGTAAGAATGATAACCAAGATACCTTTGATGTTGACTGAAACCCATGGCCAAGTCAATAAACAACCCTTAAGGGCTAATACTGTTCAATTTTCATTTGTTAGGGTTTAAAAACTGGAACGTTCATAAAACAAACCTTTCCAACACTGGGCTGCCTTTGTAAATCTTTGTCAGAAGATGCTATCCTGTTTCCCCGAAAATAAGACCTAGCGTGATTGTCGGTGATGGCTGCAATATAAGCCCTAGCCCCCAAATAAGCACTAGTTAAAGTCCTTGTAGGTCTTATTTTCAGGGTAGGGCTTATTTTCGCGGAAACAGGGTAGGGCTTATTTGGGGGGGGGGGTAGGGCTTATATTGCAGCCATAACTGACAATCACGCTAGGTCTTATTTTCGAGGAAACAGGGTAGTTGTCTAACTAGTACACCGACCAACTGACCAACTTAACAAATTTCAGCTTTATAGTTTATTGTTGTAACCTTCTCAGTAATCTAAAGTCATGAAATAAGGGGAATGTAAACTATAAACCTTCTGGGTCTTTTTTGTTTGACTGTGGTAAGAATGATAACCAAGATACCCTTAATGTTGACTGAAACCCATGGCCAAGTCAAAAAACAGCCCTCAAGCACAAATTTTGCTCCATTTTCATTTTTCAAAGTTTGCAAACTGGAACATTCATAAAATAAAGCCT
Organism: Lithobates clamitans; assembly: GCA_037952925.1. Lineage (NCBI taxonomy): Eukaryota > Metazoa > Chordata > Amphibia > Anura > Ranidae > Lithobates > Lithobates clamitans. Next base: position 55,404 of record JBBGZY010002780.1, on the reverse strand, counting down.
TCCAACATTGGGCTACCATTGTGAATCTTTATTTGAAAATGCTAGTTGTCTAACTAGCACACTGACCAACCTAACAAATCTCAGCTTTATAGTTTCATGTTGTAACCTTCTCACTAATCCAAAGTCGTGAAATAAGGGGAGTATAGACTATAGGCCTTCTGGGTCTTTTGTGTTTGACAGTAGTAAGAATGATAACCAAGATACTATTGATGTTGACTGAAACCCATGGCCAAGTCAATAAACAACCCTCAAGAGCTAATACTGTTCCATTTTCATTTGGCAAGCTTTAAAACGTGGAATATCCATAAAATAAACCTTTCCAACACTGGGCCACCATTGTGAATCTTTATTTGAAAATTATAGCTGTCTAACTAGTACACTGACCAACTGACCAACCTAACAAATCTCAGCTTTATAGTTTAATATTGTAACCTTCTCACTAATCCAAAGTCGTGAAAAAAGGGGAATGTAAACTATAGGCCTACTGGTTCTTTTTTGTTTGACAGCAGTAAGAATCATAACCAAAATACCCTTGATGTTGTTTGAAACCCATGGCCAAGTCAAAAAACTACCCTCAAGGGCTGATATTGTTCCAATTTCTTTTTTGAAAACTAGAACGTCTATAAAACAAACTCTTCAAACAATGGGCTGCCAGTGTTGGAAGGGACCCTATCTGAAGATTATAATTGTCTGACTAGGGGTTTAGGAGGTGGTAAACTACAAAGGTCCGAGAGGTTTGGCTCAAAAGTTTGGTTAAAGACCCATGGGCAACTCGAGTGTAGTAAGTGACTCAAATGTAATGATTACCTTGAGGGTAGGGACTGATGTAAATGTACAATGTATATGTAAAGCGCTGCGTAAATTGATGGCGCTATATAAGCACCTTAAATAATAATAATAAATAAAAATAATTACCTCAAAAATGTTTATTAATTGTAAGAAAAGGAAAATGAGTTGCATCTGCTGAGGTGGCAATAAACCTATAGGGTAGAAACACGCAACCTTTCGCGAGAATACGCTGTCTCGATCCAGGATTCAAAAGTTCGCTCTCAATGCCATGGGGGTCCCAGTCTTGGATCCTCTGCGAGGTTGTCAGCTGGGTGCTAAACTATGTGAGTTAGAAGATATAAAAAAAAGCCCATGTGTGGTCTGAGCAGCAGAGGCCCCAGTTGTCATGTGTTTAAGGATGGATTGGAGGCATCTGATTAACCAAAGATAAAATTGCTTTATATCACTAATATATGTATTTATTGGTCAAATTAAGTGCCTCATTGGGTGCCTCTCCCACTCGGACAATTGATGGGCTTTTTTTTAAATGTCTTCTAACTTACTTAGTTGTCTGACAATACACTGATTAACTGGGTTCAACAAGGTTTGAGCCATTAACTTGAAACAAGTATGCATATTTCTGAAGTCAGACATCATCCTAGCTTGCATTCTTGTTCCATGCAGGGGACATATTAAATCAAGAGGATAAACATAACATCTAGTAAACTAGCATTTGCAGAATGAGAAGTACCATTGGCACCTTCCGTACCATTTTCAGGAAAGGTTTCCTTTAGGTATCAGAATTAAAGTGAACACCCAGCAAACATTTTTTTGGATGGAGTAGGGAAAGATTAGAACCCACGTTGGGTTTAGGTTGATAACCAGGGTTTAGCTAGAAAGATTTTCCCTCACTTTCTGTCTTACTGATAACACATAGGAAGTGAGGATAACTCTACAACAGCAAAACAGACATAAATGAAATTACTTTTCTTTAGTAGAGTAGATAAAGTCTAGAACCCCAGTAAGAATTTTATTTCTCTCTGTGTTGCAGATATTCCCTTACTTCCTGTCTAGTAAAACTTTGCCAGTAAGACAGGAAGTGAAGGGATTTTTTTTGCAGAGGAGGCCAGGATAGCAGTTAAAACTTGACAGGTGGTCTAATCCCTTCCCTCTCTATACATAAACATGAAAAACACATTTTGGATGGACATACATTTTAAATAACACAACAAATGGCCTTTGAAGATCATCACTCAGACATTGAAGGTTTTACAGATTTTTATGCAGATCTCAAAATTCTTTGTATACTTCCCAAATTTGTGTCTTTAATGGCTAGTGTATGACAGTTTTGTTATCTAAACTCAAACAGGTTTTAAGGTTGGGCCTAGACCAGGGGTCTCCAAACGTTCTAGACAAAGGGCAGGTTTACTGTCCTTCTCAGTCTGAGGGTCAGGGTGGCTAGTGGAAGTAGAAAATGCCCCAGTGTCAGTGGGAGAAAATTTCATAGTGCCTACAATCAGTAGAAGGAGGAATGGTGCCCTATCATCAGTATTAGAAGAAGGAATGGTGCCTAATTGTTTATATCAGTGGGAGGAATAGTGTCCCATCACTGGTGTCAGTGGAAGGAAAAATACCCCATTGTTGGCGTCAGTAAGAGGAATGGTTCCCCACTGTTGGTGCCAGTGGAAGGAATGGTGCCCGCTTGCTGGTGTCAGTGGGAGGAAGTGTGTCTTGATGGCCGGATAAAGGAAAGCAAAGGGCCGCATTCAGCCCATTGGCCGCAATTTGGAGGCCATCAGCCTAGACTAGTCAAGAACTGACACATTTAAAGATTCACTACACACCTGAGATGTTGACTGTGCTCCAAAATTTTGCCCCAATGTTGACTCTAACGAGATAGGAAGTAATATACCCAACATCTACTACAACTGACACATTTTATACTTACTACACTGCCTTACGAGAGGCCTTCACTAAATAGAAGCTTTGTGGTCGCTAAAGAGCTACAGGGATTAATATTATGATGACCACTTTGGCTTTAGGGCTCATTAATACCATTAATGAAGCATTGACTTACGTTGTGTTGGCACATGTTTTTAGATCTATTACAATTTTACAGGGCTTTTGTAGAACACTTCAGGTCAATGCACACAGGTGCAGCATGTAGGACTTTATTTTTTCCAATGTACTTCAACTTAAAACATTGGTGTAAAACGACTCTGTTAAAAATATTGGATTTTCTTATATCCATGCCTGGTCATGAAAATACAGCAAGATACCAGACAACCCATGTGGTGAAATCTAGCACACACTGTATCTAGCTACATTTTTTTTTAATTATTTAAAAATTCAGTCCCACACAAGAATATTTTGGTTCCCATACCCCCAAGGAGTATGGATAACTCCAGTACATGAAATTGAGGTACAGTTACTGAAAAGGTTAACGCCAACATATTTCTTGGCAATACTAGGAAGTAGAAAGACGTCCATATTGATTGATCAGATTGCTAATTGGTTGGGGGCATCCACACCTCACTCCATATTAATAAAAAAATTTGTTAATAATCCAACTAAATTTTTTTTAAACATTCAAAAATTCAGTCCAACACAACAATAATTTGGTTCCCCAAGGAGTATGGATAACTCTGGTACATGAAATTGAGGTACAGTTGCTGAATAGGTGAACGCCAACATAGTAATTGGCAATATTAGAAAGTGGGAAGATGTCCAACTTGAGTGATCTGATTTCTGATTGATTTAGACCTACACAACAATAATTTGGTTCCTGTACCCCAAAGGAGTATGAATAACCCTGGTTAAGAAGCCCTGCTCCAGAATATTGCCTTGTGCCATCTCCCATTACAAGAAAACACAGTTTAGAGCACCTATTCTGAACCTTTTTAACAAGAAGGAACCCTTTAAATAACTTTCCATTCTCAGGGAACCCCTGCTAATAATTACTCTACAGCTTATGGTGCATTAGTGACATTGGTGACTGGGAAGGATGGTCCTTAGATTTCTTGGTCATTGGGAAGAATCTCCCCTTACAGATAGCTAAAAAGATCAATGGTGCGAGTGGTTACTTATCTAAGAGGCAGAAATTGTTTATCACTCAAGAAACCCCTAGCAACCTCTGAGGGAACCCTAGGGTTACACGGAACCCTGGTTAAAAAAAGGTTGGTTTAGAGTCACCCATCAATATGGGTGAATTAAAAAAATGTTTTTTAGTGCAAAGTAGGTACTGTTTGTTGTGTTTATTTGTATTTTTATTGCGGGTTGCCTAATGTAGACCTAATATGTGTATGTATTTTAAGTAGAGACAGAAAATGGCATGCTCCTCAAAGCCATGGAATAGTTTGAACTCAAGGAACCCCTAGCAACCTCTGGGGGAACCCTAGGGTTCCACTGAACCCTGGTTGAGAAAGGCTGGTTTAGAGTCACCTATCAATATGATTGAAATAAAAAATTAAATTTGTAGTCCAAAAGTAGGTACTGTTTGTTAAGTTTATCTGTATTTTTATTGGGGTTTGCCTAATGTAGACCTAATATGTGTATGTAATCGAAGTAGGGACATGCTCCTTAAAGCCATGGAATGGTTTGAACACAAGAAACCCCTAAAAACCCTTGGGGAAACCCTGGTTGAGAAAGGATGGTTTAGAGACACCCATCAATATGGGTGAAATAAAAAATAAAATTTTTAGTCCAAAGTAGGTGCTGTTTGTTGGGTTTATCAGAATTTTTATTGGGGTTTGCCCAATGTAGACCTAATAAGTGCATGTAATTGAACTAGGGACAGAAGATGACATGCTCCTCAAAGCCATGGAATGATTTGAACTTAAAGAACTACTAGCAACCACTGGGGGAGCCCTAGGGTTCCACAGAACCCTGGTTGAGAAAGGCTGGTTTAGAGACACCCATCCCATCAATATGGGTAAATTAAAAAAATTTTATTCCAAAGTAGGTTCTGTTTGTTGGGTTTATCTGTTTTTTATTGGGGTTTGCGTGATGTAGACCTAATATATGTATGTAATTGAAGTAGGGAAAGAAGATCACATACTCCTCAAAGCCATGGAATGGTTTGAACTCAAGGAACCCCTAGCAACCTCTGGGGGAACTCTAGGGTTTCACTGAACCCTGGTTGAGAAAGGCTGGTTTAGAGACACTCATCAATATTTGTGAAATAATACATTACATTTTTAGTCCAAGGTAGGTGCTGTTTGTTGCGTTTATCTATATTTTTTTGAGGTTTGACTAATGTAGACCTAATATGTGTATGTAATTGAAGTAGGGACAGAAGATGACATGCTCCGCAAAGCCATGGAATGGTTTGAACTCAAGGAACCCCTAGCAACCTCTGGGGGAACCCTAGGGTTCCACTGAACCCTGGTTGAGAAAGGCTGGTTTAGAGACACCCATCAATATGGGTGAAATACTGCCCATGGAAAGGCCATGGAAAGGTTTGAACATTTTAAATGTACTATCAAAATCAATTCTAATACATATATAAACCAGAATCCATGACATATGCATTTTCTACTATATGAACATCCCATGTTATCTTTTCAACAATTGTACACCTGCATTGAAAACCATGCATTTTCAGGTTAAACTGGGTCACTTTGGCCTCTTTATGTAATCCCTGGTTTACATTTCCTCTTTCTGATTATAGGAATTTTTATCTCCATTGGTTGCCAAAACGAGCAACCGAATTAGCGAATGAAAGATTAGGATTAAAAAAAAAAATGTTAAAACAAAAGTGGACTTGAAATAGACGAGCTAGGCCGCTCTCTGTCATCTTTCAAGGCAAAACGCAATTGCCAAATGTTTGATGTAACGCAATTATTTTTCCCTCGAAATAATTACAATGCAGGATGCATGCGTAAGTCTGTTACTCACACAGGGATTTTTATACACAACACGGGCAAAATCAGACATGGAAATCATTACATTAAAACACAGCTTCAAAAAAACGAAATACATCAACTTAACATGCCTTCTGCACATTGGGTTATCACAGATTATTAAACTGCTCTGTACCACTGCAGGGTAATTTGATACACAGAACAACATGCTTGTCTATATTGGCCAACTGTTCATATATAATATTTGAAAAGAGATTTTTTTTAAATTTATTAACATAATTGTATTTATTTTTTATTATTAACCACAATTTTACAGTCAACTGTTAAAAAATGACCTTCAACTGCTTTGTCCTCAAATAGATAAACATAAATAATATGTATTGGTTTACTTAAGGCTCCATCTACTTGAGTGTCAAGTCAACGGGGCGTGATGTTCTCTACATCCATCCTACACGGATGGCCATCTGCAGTGCAGTAAATGTCCGATTCTCCAATAAGGAATGGGGGATGCTGTATATGCAGAGTAACAATCCAGTGCAGGCATGTACTTAGACGTATTTAGTCCCATTTCCAGGGGTTTCATGTCTTTGTACATGGAACTTGCCAGGGTACCATTAAAACTATGTCTACTTCAATGTCAGAATCAAAATAAGATACAATTTAAAATAAAAATACCCATGGTAAATCAGCTTTTTCAAAGCAGATAGAGGCCCACTGACCTAGCTGTAATCAGATCATTGTTTTCAGAAAGGTCACCTTATGAAGGAATGAAGGAACTTGTAAGGGTATTATGCCAAAGGAATTTATAAAATAACGGACACTCACAAATTGCATTGATTGGATCAGAAAGCATTCAGATTCCCATATTTTGAAAAATTTGTATGTAGATCTTTAAATAATTATAAAATTTTAGATGAATTGTATGATTCTCATTGTACAAAGACTACATGGAACTATCCAAAGAAAACAAAAATTACCCAATTTGCCCAATTTGCTCATCACCATGCTGAGTGAGGAGGTCTACTGACTAATTTTTTTTTTAAACCTTAGGAAATATATATGGCCCTTGGGAAACTGGAAAAAGATTTAAAGGGCTTGTGAGATTAAAAAAAAAATTAAATAAATACAGGTTAAGAAAAATTAATCTTAGGGAATTACAAAAAACCCAATTGAATCCATAGGGTATCTTAACTCCATTGCTGGCAAAAAAAAGGAAAACAAATCCTGTTCACAGTTAGTTCTCGTTCCCATTCTTGCTGGGATGGCAGCTAAGATTGTCAGAGTATTTTAATATCCCATATATCAAATTTAGTCAGAGGTGGAGGCCTCAGTATGAGCCACAGTCTCTTAATTACCTTCTGCATCCCCAACTCATTGGATAAGGCTTCCAATGTATTATTGCAATGTAGTGTTTAATATCATAAACGTGTGATTGGCCTATACATGTATTTTTTTTTAAAAAAGCAAAAGCTAAAAAAAATAATTTTTGGGGTTTTTTGCAATGTAGTGCCTATAAGTGTTTAATATAATAAACGTGTGATTGGCCTATACATGTTTTTTTTTTTTTAATCAAAAGCTAAAAAAAAAATTTATTTTTTGCATTTCTGCAATGTAGTGCCTATAAGTGTTTAATATCATAAATGTCTGATTGGCCTATACATGTATATATATTTTTTTAAATCATAAGCTTAAAAAAAGTTTTTTTTTGTATTTTTGAAATGTAGTGCCTTTAAGTGTTTAATATCATTAATGTCTGATTGGCCTATACATTTTATTTTTTATTTTTTTTAAATCATAGGCTAAAAAGTAAACTTTATATTTTCATTTATGGAGATTCCCACTAAAGCCTGGTGGAGGAGCCTTGGTGCTGTTTTTGTCAGAGTAGTATTATTTAAGATTTTTTGATACATATAATGAAACATAAAACATCTTTTACTGAGATAACAGACATGGTATATAGATTTAATAAATTGTGACTCAGTAGGAGGCGGTACGCATCTCAGAACATTCTAGAATGTTAACATTAAAGCTGTCAAAAAAGTCATTAAATAATAATAATTTATAACATGATATGTAAAAACCCACTTCTCTAATAATGTGATGTAATAATATATGGCTACAGTAAAAAAAAAAAAAAACTATCCCTTTTCAGTATTTTTTCCCCATGATGTATACATTAAACTCCATACATATCAATTCCACATTTCACTTGCCAGTTAAAAAATATGCCAAGCCTCTACATCATCTCATAAATAATTTTATTAATTGCATGCACCAAATCAACAAGCGGTTATCAAGCCATTTTTGTACTATACAAATTTTTTTAAAGAGAAGAACAGGGTGTGTTTTTCATAAAATAGGTGCAAATATAGCATATAGAGTCATAAATCTACTAAAATAAATACTTAATTTTCAGGTAAGCTAGAATTAAACCAACAACACGCCATGTTTTGGCTCATTAGTCCATACAATTGACATCACAAGACTTGGTATGGTCCATTAGTACAAGATAATGGTGAATTTACTGTTCTGGGAAAGGACTGGCTACCGCTTTTTGAAGTTCTACCAAAACTATTTTGGAAATTTTTAATTTCAAAAATGTAGACTTTTTGAATTTAGACAGCAAAGGTTCCAAATTTTTGATGGGCCAAGTTATGGAACTCTTCTATCGCCATCTTAGAATATCAGCTTCCCTGCATATTGCTTCCCACAACAGTCACGTCAAGGCCATTTCACTGGCGTACTTTCCATGGCCCTAGATCAATGGAGATTACAGATGTAATGAAAGTCCTTCGAACAATTAGAGGACCAGGTTTTTAGGCAAGCAACCAGCCAATTACCGTGCATAATTTCGCAAACACATGAGATACAGAATACATGTAGCACTGAAGACGTACAACACTACAAATTATGAATTTCTCTATGCCCTGGGAATCCAGAATATTCCATGTGCATTGAGGTATCAATGGGCATTACCCTCTAACCACTATATCCAATATACACCACATTTTTTTTTTTTTTTTTACTTGGTTGGGGGCAAATATAATTGTAGCAGGTCTTCCCAAAAATCTCTGCCTTACTTACTTTCTTTTTTGGAGCATATTCTCATTTTTTATTAAAGAAATTCACAATATTTTAAACCCACCATGTATAATTTTCAAAGTCAAGGATTTTTTTTTTTTTTTTTTTAACTACAAGTTAGCAAACTCCTTGGGACTAATTAACAGTTCAGAACATCTTTCTCTCCATTGTATTACATAGTAATCTCATAAACTTCTGTCCCACTAGACTATGTTCCCTTTGCAACAGGTTTGAATACGACTACTATAGTTTGGATACTATACTCATGTCTCCACACCAGTAAAAAAAAAAATCCCTTTTAATCACAGGCTTCAAAATAAATAATCAATGTATTTATTTTAAAAATTAATTCTGCTAGGTTTAACTACAGAAAAGTTTTTTGTTTTTTTTTAACCCTCCACTGTCCCAATCTGATTAGGTCCAAGTTTTTTTTTTTTGAATCACCCTCTCCAAATTACAACTTAACCCTATTAGCTGCGAGAGGGAGCAGCAATGAAGAGCGTTAAATATCCCTTGTCCGTGTTTAGCTCTTGTTTCAGCAGACCTTTTATTTTATGGCATTTTCTAACTGCATAATCCCCTTACTTAGGGGGGTGGGATTAAAAACCCAATCCTTCTCAGCAGGCAGAGACCTCTGGTCAAATGTCGCTTCCACAGACTGAACTAAAAAGTTTTCTTAGGATCCAGTCTAGTGGAAAACAAGTTAATTATACAGGCTAAATCAAAGAAGAGCTAAGCAAGTTTTTTTTTTTTTTTTAACCTCAACTCAACTAGCCCAACTGTCACAAACATGTAAAAAAAATGCATGTTGGTTGGTTGGGGTAAAATAAACCAATTAAATAAAAAAAACACAAATGATTAAATTTTTTTTTTTTTGCAGGAAAAAAAAAGTTTGATTATACTGATTATATTGCTAGAAAATTAATTATTTATTTATTTTTTGCTCGTTTTAATCCAAAAAAAAAGTTTTTTTATTTATTAAAAATGATTAAAAAAAAAAGTCTGTCAAAACTGTTGCATTTTAGTCCCAAGCTGGCTCCCAAACCAAAATATAAAGATTTGTTTTTGGGTAATAAATAAAATACCATATTCCATTCAGAGGGTTACAACATGCCATGTCCTTGCAAAGATGATTAGAGATTCCTGAAGTCATTATTCATACCAATCCAATCTGTAGTTCACTTCCATATTTTAAAAGTCTGTCTTGAAAAGTATTTTTTTTTTTATTCCTAATACCTGTTACACCCCAACCAAGGCTTGATTCGAGAACAGTAGAGTCTTGGAACAGTCCATAATTTAGCAGGTAAGGTCGATCATATTTTATATACCTCATGGAAAGGTGGTTGATAAAAAGTCCTACCTCCAGATAATATTCCAGAAGCAAATTAACATACTTTTTTTTAACAGTCCATCAGCTCCAGGATGGTCCAGAATTCCTTCTTGTACCCCTTGACGTTTTTTCGGTGCCTTCTGCTGAAACCACCATAACTAGGCGCGTAATGGGGTTATTTTTACTTTCGGTTATCTAGCTTTATGAAGAATTGACAACACTCATACAGCTAGATAACCAAAGATAACAATTAACCCCTGTTCGTCCCAATGCCAGCGTCATCCTCCATGAGTTGTATTCCAGAGAGTCGATTTCTAATTTTAAAAAAATACAAACGTTACCGGCTTATAGGTAGAACACATTGCATAATCACAAACAGTTTCCTAGGCATCTACACGTTTATGACCTCCAAGACACAAAAAGGACAAAACAGCATAAAAACGTTCTAGCTAAAAAGAAAAGAAAAAAAAAAGAAATTGCAATACCCAAGACCGCTACCTTGGCAAGCCTACAATGTAATAACGAATCACCTCGTCAGCCAAATGATGCAGTGAACCCATCCTTCGATTATGATACAAAGGGAACCTCACAATATATGATCTAGATCTTCTGCACGACTCATTAATTAAAATTTATTAGCTCTCTCAGGAGTCAGACCTTGCGAAAAACCCAAGACCGTCTTCCGCTTCCAGATTGCCCACGCTCCACGCCGCGCACGTAGATTATTAACCACGTATCAAATCAGAACAAGATAAGAATGGTAATACACAATAATAGCTATTGAGAAGGCAGCGTTATGTAAGAGGTGTCAAGCTCAGCTGTTTTTTTTTTTTGTTTTTTTTCCTTCCATCACGTCTTGGTGAGAAAATTCCCAGAGAATTCTAGCGTTAGCTGATTATAATCTGAAGCGTCTTATGCCAGAAAGAAAAAAAAATGAGATCATGCAGATCACTCTTGAATAAAGCCTCCGGGAAGACTGTTCACGGGGGTTAACACATTTCCCGAGATCCATCTGCCTCGATGGGTTCCCTCCTCGACCCCTCGGTAGCTCAGAGGTTGCGTCTGGCAATGTTGCTTCGTTGAAACATCTTCTGCTCTAGGGGGTGTTAGGGAAATGCATGCCCATTCATTCTTTTGCACACCCCTCCCTTTCCCTGGCTGTGATTGGCCAGAAGGCTGGGGATGTCAGCAGTCCTGACTTACTGCTGGCCTGTAGAAATTTTGTTTTGTCAGAGGGGGAGGTACTAGGGGAAGGGGAAAAAAATGTATCCCTGGCCTTTGGACAGCACCTTCCCTTATGAAATAACCTGGCCAGGGTCCTGTATTGTCACCATCCAAATGTTCGGATCTCCCAGCTTCCTTTGTTATCCACCAGCCACATTTAATAGTAGTCTTCAAGGCCAAATCTTCCACTGTAACCCTTCAGTGTTCATAGTTAACCCTTTAATGCTCAACCTGGCTACAAATTGGAAGCTTTATTGTTGTATAAGTACTTTAATTACATTAATGTACTGATACCTTCATTGATCAATGCCCTGCCACAACAAGGATCGGCTTTTAAGATACAGTCCACCCAGAGCTAAAATTTTGGTCATGTATAGATGATAATAGATTGGGTAACCTAGTGGTTTTTTGTATCGATACAGGACTTGAGTAGATTGGGTAACCCAATGGCTTCTCGTATCAATACGGGACTCCCGTAGCTTGGGTAACCCAGTGGCTTCTTGGATGGATACAGGACTCCAGTAGGTTGGGTGACCCAGTGGCTTCTCATACCGATACGGGATTACTGTAGTTTGGGTAAACCAGTGGCTTCTCATATAGATACAGGATACCTCAGTATATTGGGTAAATCGGTGGCTTCTTGTATCAATACGGGATTCTGGTAGATTAGGTAACCCCGGGGCTTCTCAAATCGATACGGGACTCCAGAAGATTGGGTAACCCAGTGGCTTCTTGTATCGATACGGGACTCCAGTAGGTTGGGTAACCCAGTGGCTTCTCGTATCGATACAGGACTCCAGTAGCTTGGCTAACCTAGTGGCTTCTCAATTTGATGCGGGACCCCAGTAGATTGGGTAACCCAGTGGCTTTTCGTTTCGATAGAGGACTCCTGTAGATTGGGTAACCCAGTGGCTTTTCGTATCATACGGGACTCCAGTTGATTGGGTAACCCAGTGGCGTCTCGTATCGATATGGGACCCCAGTAGATTGGGTAACCTAGGACTTCTCATATCTATGCAGGACTCCATTCGATTGGATAACCCAGGGGCTTCTCGCATCTATACAGGACTCCATTCGATTGGGTAACTTAGGGGCTTCTCATATCTATGCGGGACTCCAGTAGATTGGGGACCGCGGGGCTTCTCGTATTTATACAGGACTTCAGTAGACTGGGTAACCCCATGGCTTCTGGTCTCGATATGGGGCTCCAGTTGGTTGGGTAACCCAGTGGCTTCTTGTATCGATCTCCTGCTGCACTCTGCATGATCATTAGGGTTACTTAAACATTAAGAAAAGAGAGTGAAAACTGATGGCAGTGGTCACAAAAGCAGGGTAAATCACTCCACCACAGTATTGGAGAGACATATGGAGCTAGTGGAAATCTGGTTTGGGCTTCATGCATCATCAGGGATTGACTTTAAAAGCTTAGGAAAGGAGAGATGTCTTGCTCATATCAACCAACACTTGCCTTTCAAAACTGCATTATAGGAAAGCTATCTAGAATCCAAATATTTGCTAAGGGCAACCTACCTATTTTTATCTTAGAGTCTTAGATATGACTTATTGACCCTGATTTATTAAAGACATTCAGCTTGATACTTTTGAGAAGTGAATTTTCACTTTGCAAGGGAAGGCACCAAAAATTCACTCTGTGAAGAATATCCAAAACCATACAAGGACAATTCACCAGGCATGATTTTTGCTTGCATATGATTGGATGATTGAAGTCAGCAGAACTTCCTCACATCCACAAACCTAAGTGAAAAACACATTTTTCAAAGCAATTGCGCCCAATTCTTTAGCAAATCAAGGTCTTTAATAGAGAAAGAAAAATTCCTAAAAGGTCAAGATTTCATACAACTACTGGCCTGCCAGTTTTAGGGTTTTACTGTAACTTTTAGGTCCACCAACATCGGAGAGGAATAAATGGAGCAGGATCTGTCTCAATAGAGTGATTATGACAGCAGCCTAGTTGACTTATCAACCACGCTGGCCAAAGCCAACAAGATGTATGGCACAATAGTGACTTCCCTTGATGGTCCATATCTAATGGTCAATGGATGAATGTTGACCGACATGGGTAATAGAAACTGAGGAACAGTCATTGCTCTTGTGTAAGTTGTTATTGTATGGCCTTATAGACTGAAGGGCCAGATGTGGGCCAGAAGGGCCTGATGGGGGCATACAAAATGTATGGGCAAACATGATAGAGGGCCAACTGAAGCTTAATACCTGAAAAACGGAGTGCAATGTGCAAAGGAACTCATAGAACCACTCATACTCATAAGAACCCATCATTAAACTTCACCTGAAAGAAATGAAATTGGTTGCTGCATGTTGTATATTCTCATTGCTCTCCCCAATGCAGTATGGAAAAATCCATGCTGCTTTTGTCTCTGTAGTTCCACTTTACCCTTGCTATACTGCCCTTATGTCATATAATACTATACATTTATTTTTACTTCTTTATTTATTATTGGTATGTACTGTATATAGCGCCAACAATTTAGGCATGCCCATTGTGGAATTTATGAAAAAATGTTTTTTATTTTTTTTTTAATAATATTTTATAATAATGACAGATCAGTCACAGCACTAGGGTAGTGTATTTTTTTGCTTATTTGCTTTTTTTTTTTTTTTTTTTAAATTTCCAGCCACCATATTGGAAAGGCAAGGAGGTTTCCTCATCAATAATGTCTGATGTACGATGTATGTGGACTGAAATTACGTATTATCCCTTCCATCGTTCTGTGAGAATACTGTGTGATCATTTACAATGATCTCTGCCCCAATGGCTGTAAATATAACAAAAGATTCCAATCTGAAGGTAATGGAAATGGCAGTTGCCTTCCATGTGCAGACAGAGCCCGGTGTGATCACTGTGAGGCCAATCTGTCTGGGCAGAGAGCCATTCCTGGAAAGAAGCTTCCTCTCTATCTATCTATCTATCTATCTATCTATCTATCTATCTATCTATCTATCTATCTATCTATCTATCTATCTATTCATCTATCTATATTTTCCCATATCTTGACCAATCTATATTTAGTATCTGTCTATCTATCTATAGCCGGCGATATATTATACAATTTTCTTGTTCAATTTCCTTTATTTACTACTTCAGCTATGTAATGGATGGACTGGCCTGATTGCATACAAATAGAAAGTGTTTAGGTGTGACCTCAATATTATATGGTTTTGGTAAAGCTAAAGGAAAGTTGTACAAGAAAATTGTATAATGTATGGCCAGCCTAACTCTCTATCTAGATATCTTGCTATCTTTGTATCTTTCCAACTATCTATTCCATATCTATCTATCTATCTATCTATCTATCTATCTATCTATCTATCTATCTATCTATCTATCTATCTATCTATCTATCTATCTATCTATCTATCTATCTATCTTTTTTCCCTGTGATGCATTTCAGCACATGATAGAGTACAAAAATGCGAGTAACTGTAACATACACCTGAAAGTTGTATTTTTTTAGGATTCTTATAGTATCTACAAACTCAACACCCGCTCTGAACAGCTGCTGGATTAAATCCAAACACACAATCCTTATATCCAACAATGGGATCTGTAGATAATGCTCATTCATGAAGATTACACACAGGATTACGATACTTATTTTTTTTTAAAAGTGTCAGTTATTTTCAGCTCAGTCTCAATTTGAAAATAACTGTCACATTTATCTATCTATCTATCTATCTATCTATCTATCTATCTATCTATCTATCTATCTATCTATCTATCTATCTATCTATCTATCTATCTATCTATCTATCTATCTATCTATCTATCTATCTATTTTTTTCTATAATCTATTTGATGATCTTTTTCACATTAATGCCTTTAATTATTCAATGTTTCTATTCTATGTTTCCAGATATGTTATTCTATTCTTTATCATCCATGGTTACATTCTTATCTCTTTTTTTTTGTATGATGAGTTATACATTAATTATGAATGCAAATAGTGTATATTTTTCAATACATTTTCTCTTAGGCTACATGGATACCATGTGTAAAGTATTCTCTGTTATTAATTATTTCTAATGTAACTATGGTTCTTTGACCTTGGCCCACACTCCATAATGCATATGTTATTGTTAATATACGTCTGCTGCATGTACCACTTCTGGAGGCAGGAGACCAGCTAATTAATCCATTCATGGAATGGGCAGGCACACTTCAAAAGGACTAACCAAACGGCGCGGCTCAATTTGCAATCACCGCAAGCCTAGATATTTCTACATACGTACGTTCCAATGCCTTCAACCTAGAGCCTTTAGAGAAATGCCAGGGTCTTATAACATTAGCCACAGATGAGATCTATTCTTGGAAGGGGCATTGGAGACTTTCATGACCCCCAGCAACTGAAATGCTATTAGACAAAATGGCTGCTGGTGTAGAGTCATTGCATGGACCACCTTCCCTGTACAAATGTTTCCTTAAAAAACTGCAAAAAAAAAAATTAAAAATACAAATCTGCAAACTGAAGGAAGGCCTTGCTTGTTTTATTCAGCATGGCACCCTGGTGGGAATCTTGCCTGCTCAGTCAATCAAGTGTAAGCCAATATTTGCACCATTATCCAATCTAAAAATCTAAAAGAAGGAGGAGCCAATGGGACTGATTTACTGAAAGGGCAGAGATTGATTACTTAGCTTAGTGAATTTGGTGCCTTTGTATATTTAATCATGTGCAAGGGAAATAAAAAAAAATGTGGCTAGTGCATGATTGGGCCAATCACGTGCACGTTCTCAACTCCCTCGGTAAATCAACGCCAGTGAGTCTACATATTTACTCCTGTTTTATGAGATCTCAGATGTACACCTCAAATGTCTTTTCTAATTTTTAAAACTTGACTTAAATATACAGGAGGTATGTGATTCTTGTGTATTAAATGTATCTTGCAGGCCCTTACCTGGGGTGGTTGTCCACAGGTATAGAAGGCAAGGCGCCACACTTAGCAAACATTGTAATTTTGAGTGCATACCATGATATGGCGGGAGTCATTTGACTTTGTATGGTCTTGAGGTACAGGATCAATGGTCAATGATTACTGGGCATGAGGATTTGTCATGTTACTCTCCCTTTTGGATGCACATAGATCCTATACTGGTATAGATTATTTACACCATGGTGCTATCTAGAATGTTAACATTCTCTTTCTTTCACATCGTTTCTCTTTCCCTCTACATCTTATTTTTTCTCTCTGCAAATTTCTCTCTGTAAATTGTTCCATCCCTCCTTCTTCTCTCCCTCCCTTTTTCCAACTGTATTCTCCTTTCTCGTCCATCTCCTCGATCCCTCTCCAAAACTCTTCTATCTCTCTCCTTTCTTCTCCTCTACCTCCATCCTCTCACCACCTCCATCCTCTCACCACCTGCATCCTTTCTCCACTTCCATCCTCTCTCCACCTCCATCCTATCTCCACCTCTATTCCCCCTCCATCTACATCCTCTCACCACCTCCATCCTCTCTCTGCACTTGCATCCTCTCTCCGCTTCCATCCTCTCTCCACTTCCATCCTCCCTCCACCTCCATCCTCTCTCCACCTCCATCCTCTCACCACCTCCATCCTCTCTCCACTTCCATCCTCCCTCCACCTCCATCCTCTAACCACCTCCATCCTCTCTCCACCTCCATCCTCTCACCACCTACATCCTCTCTCCACCTCCATCCTCTCTCCACTTTCATCCTCCCGCCACCTCTCTTCACCTCCATTATATCTCCACCTCCATTCCCCTTTCATCTCCATCCTCCCACTACCTCCATCCTCCCTCCACCCCCATCCTCTCTCAACCTCCATCCTCTCACCACCTTCATCCCCTCTCCATCCCCATTCTCTCTACACTTTCATCCTCTCTCCACTTCCATCCTCCCTCCACTCCTCTTCACCTCCATTATATCTCCACCTCCATTCCCCTTCCATCTCCATCCTCCCACTACCTCCATCCTCTCTCCACTTCCATCCTCCCTCCACCTCCATCCTCTAACCACCTCCATCCTCTCTCCACCTCCATCCTCTCACCACCTACATCCTCTCTCCACCTCCATCCTCTCTCCACTTTCATCCTCTCTCCACTTTCATCCTCCCGCCGCCTCTCTTCACCTCCATTATATCTCCACCTCCATTCCCTTTCATCTCCATCCTCCCACTACCTCCATCCTCCCTCCACCCCCATCCTCTTTAACCTCCATCCTCTCGCCACCTCCATCCCCTCTCCATCCCCATCCTCTCTCCACTTTCATCCTCTCTCCACTTCCATCCTCCCTCCACCTCTCCTCACCTCCATTATATCTCCACCTCCATTCCACCTCCATCTCCATCCTCCCTCCACCTCCTTACTTCCTCCACCTCCATCCTCTCACCACCTCCATTCTCTCTCCACCACCATTCTCTTTTCACTTCCATCCTCTCTCCACTTTCATCCTCCCTACATCATCTCTCCACCTCCATCCTATCTCCACCACTATTCCACTATTCCCCCTCCATCTCCATCCTCTTGCCAAATCCATCCTCCCTCCACCTCCATCATCCCATCACTCCATTCTCTCTCACCTCCATCCTCTCACCACTACCATCCTCTTTCCACCTCCATCCTATCTCCACCTCCATTCCCCCTCCACCTCTATCCTCTTACCACCTCCATCCTCTCTTCCCCTCCATTATATGTCCACCTCCATTCCCCCTCCATCTCCATCCTCCCACCACCTCCATCCTCCCTCCACCTCCATCCTCCCTCAACCTCCATTCTCTCACCACCTCCATCCCCTCTCCATCCCCATCCTCTCTCCACTTTCATCCTCTATCCACTTCCATCCTCCCTCCACCTCTCTTCACCTCCATTATATGTCCACCTCCATTCCCCCTCTATTTCCATCCTCCCCCAACCTCCATCCCCCCTCCACTTCCATCCTCTCACTACCTCCATCCTCTCACCACCTCCATACTCTCTCCACCTCCATTCTCTCTCCACTTCCATCCTCTCTCCACTTCCATCCTCCCTCCACCTCTATCATCTCTCCACCTCCATCCTCTCACCACCACCATCCTCTTTCCACCTCCATCCTATCTCCACCTCCATTCCCCCTCCATCTCCATCCTCCCACCACCTCCATCCTCCCTCCACCTCCATTCTCCCTCAACCTCCATCCTCTCACCACCTCCATCCCCTCTCCATCCCCATCCTCTCTCCACTTTCATCCTCTCTCCACTTCCATCCTCCTTCCACCTCTCTTCACTTCCATTATATCTCCACCTCCATTCCCCCTCCATCTCCATCCTCCCACCACCTCCATCCTCCCTCCACCTCCCTCCTCTCACCACCTCCATCCTCTCTCCACTTCCATCCTCTCTCCACTTCCATCCTCCCTCCACCTCCATCATCTCTCCACCTCCATCCTCTTTCCACCTCCATACTCTTTCCACCTCCATCCCCCCTCCATCTCTATCCTCTTACCACTTCCATCCTCTCTTCACCTCCATTATATCTCCACTTCCATTCCCCCTCCATCTCCATCCCCTCTCCACCCCCATCCTCTCTCTCCCTCTTTCTTCCCTCCCCATGCTCTTTCCCTGTCTATCTCCTCCTCTCTCTCTTCTTTCTTTCTTTCTTTCTTTCTTTCTTTCTTTCTTTCTTTCTTTCTTTCTTTCTTTCTTTCTTTCTTTCTTTCTTTCTTTCTTTCTTTCTTTCTTTCTTTCTTTCTTTCTTTCTTTCTCTCTCCTTCCTTGTTTCCTCACCACAAACCTGTCTCTTTCTTTCTTTCTGCCCCCCCCCCATTTATTTTATGCTTCACTTAAATTGCGCCCCCCGCCCCCCTCCAACTGGCTAATTGAGCACCTATTGTATTAAAAAACTAACATTTCAGACAAAAAAATCCATGCCTTCCTGTAACTGTGAAGCATTTGTTCCTCTTGAGTATCATTTCTTATTGCATTGATCATCCCAACCTCACAAAACACAGCGTCCTTACATAATGGGGTTATTTAATAACATAGTACAGAGAAATAAAAAAAAAAAAAAGGTGCACAGTAAACTATACCAACCAATTAGCCTAAAGATGATGAATCTGTAAAAGTTGATATTTGATTGGTTGGTATGGGTTGCAAAATGTAAGTGGTCATAGATAGACTCAAGGGTTTTAAAAGGCAGCATGTCAATGGGCCAATAAATGTATGAAATAATTAAGAGTTAATAATACATACACACTTACCTAAACACACATTTTATAACCTAATTAGTACAAGGTGACAATTTTTTTTCAACAGCATTTGATACAAAACTTGGACCCGTGGGCGCACTGTAGTTTAGATCAATATCATGGTGCATCTTTCAAGGCATTTCCATTCTATGCTAACAACAAAGCTAGAATTGGTGAAACCTAAACCCTTTTGTGTTTTCATGCAAAGCTACACTCCCCCTTGGTTTTATAAGACTGATGTATTAACTGCTCAGGGATGCTTAAAAAAAAATAATAATAATTACAGCCTCCGGAAAATCCTTTTTTCCCATCATACACTCCCCATGTGCTCTTCTCATTCAAGAGATTTTTTTTTTTTTTTTTTGCATTTTTATTTGATATATTAGGTTCATTTTACTCCATGTATTTAATTTGCTAATGTTTATACATATTGTTTTTTTTTTATCAGGATCTACTTAAAGAAAAATTTGGGAAGAAGGGTATATTGATGATTTGTTTAGAAAAACAGTCCACCGAACAAGTGAAAAAATATTAGTGTAAAAAAAGATTTCTATTTCTTTTTTAAATCCTGCAAATATTTTGCTTAGATGATTAGTCTGCTATAAATATTAAAGTTTGTGGGCCCTAAAGTGCCTTTATGTATTTTTACATCATGCACACTAGATTAGACGGTTAATGTACTTTATACTGTGGTTCTCTTTAGTTAAAAAAATAAAAATTAAAAATAATTAAGAAAAACAAAAACTGTTGGCCCTATAGTGCCTTTATTCATTTTTACATCATGCATAGTGGATTACACTTTTAATGTACTTTATACTGAGGTTCCCTTTATTTAAGAATAAATAAATAAAACATATTTAAGAAGAAAAAAACTGTTGGCCTTACAGTAGTGCCTTTATTATTTATTCATTTTTACATCATGC
>JBBGZY010002780.1:0-30000 GCA_037952925.1 Lithobates clamitans | reverse complement strand
GAAAATGCACAATGAATTCACTTTTCTGTCTTCTTGCATGGGAACTCAGTACGTCCTGAACTTGACAGGCAGTCTACTGAATGTTAATGAGATGTCTCAAGTTCATTGTCAAAAGGCCCTCGCAGACACCCTGTTCTCTCCCATAGACAGCCTTCAATTCCAACGCTTGTTTTGTTCCAATGACTAAACCCTTGTGAGTGTGTGTGGTTTTTTTTTTTTCTAATGCATTTGAAGTATCCAGACTTCCATACTGGCATAATTAGCCAAGAAAATTTGCATGGTCGGTCCTTCCAGTTAAATAAACAATTCTCATACTTACGCCTTCAAAACAACAGCTCCTGCCAAATGGGTCTACCATATCTCCTCAGCTCTGATTCTGGATACATGGATAGAAAGAAAATACAGATACGTGATACAGGTACTGGGGCTGTATTTTTTTTTTTTTATTAAAAAAAATTCAGCATGCTTTATTTTAATGTAGGATTCTGACTGAGAGTCATCTTTATTTTTTATATTATTATTATTATAATTAATACTATCCAAATATTGGTTGTAATTAATATTTATTATTATTATTATTGTTATTATTATTATTATTATTATTATTATTATATAAACAAATAATATTTTACCTCTCAGTTTCCACTCTACTGTCATACATACACACATAAACACACACACAGAACACATATACACAGAGAACACACAAAACACACACAGAACACATATACACATAAACACACAGAGAACACACAAAACACATACACACAAAACACACACACAGAACACATATACACATAAACACACAGAGAACACACAAAACACATACACACAAAACACACACACAGAACACACAAAACACATACACACAAAACACACACACAGAGAACACACAAAACACACACACAAAAAAAACTTAATATGCATCGTTGACTTTGGCTTGGCTTTAGACAATTAAAAAAAAAAAATTAAACAATATTAAAAAAAAAATATTTAAAATATATTCAAAAACTTTTATACTCCCATTTTTTTATTTTTGCATTTTGTACAACGCTTAAAAATGTCTTCATTTTTTTTTTTTTTTTTTGTACGTAACTCTGATACCCTAACTATGTACTAATATTTTCTCACCAAGTTGGATAAATTAAGCCTCTTGTGTCTCTGGCTTTTGTTCAGACAAATCTTTTCATATTGTTAGCACTCCCTGGGAGCTGATTTAAACACGCCTTCCCTAGACCCACGTGAGCCCCCCCCCCCACCCCCCCTCTCTCCAAACCACCTTAAAAAATGCTCATTAGCAAAAAGCTAAGAAGAGGATAATTATAATTAAAAACAGACACCTCTTGATTGCTTTTCTTTTTTTTTTTAAACAAAATTATTTGAATCTTTGGTTTTTACATTTACCATTTTTTTAAAATTAATTTAGACCCTAAGGTCTCTAATGCAACTAATACATTTTTTTTTTTTAAAGCACAGATCTTAAAATTTCTACAACAAGAACGAACATATCCTTACCAGCCCTAATATTTTTTGCACCCCATGATAGTTATTTTTTTTTTTTTCTGCTTTACAGTCCCCCCCCCACCTAAGCTGAGCCAAGAACCTTTTGTATGCATAAAACAGCTTAAAAGACAATATTACAGGCTTACCTAGGTAAAGATGCACCTTGCAGAGATTCTTTCTACAATCCCAAACGATGTCTTTTGTTCTTCTTGTTTTCATTTTTTAGCTGTATTTTCATAGCTTTTTTTTTTTTTTTTCCCTTGCTCTTCTTATTCTCATGAGGGGAGATGATCTTCAAGAATATTGCATCGCTCTGGAGAGGGGAATGAAGCACTGTGCAAGAAAAAGAGGAGATTGGCATGGCGTAAGGATACATGAACTACAAAGGGATGCTCCACGTAGCCTATACGTAAAGTATACGTATTATATTTAAAAAAAAAAAAAAAAAGAAAGATGATATGCAGATGTTGGAAAGGGTGGCCTTACCCACAGTATTGATATATGTTTTTTTTTTTTTTTTATAAGTGGGAGGGGGAGTAAAATTACACATTTTTACTCAGTTATGCATTTATTGTAATCGAGCCTCTGCTGCCATGCATATCTGCCTGGTAATTATATGCTCATTAGCATATATGCAAATTGTCAATCTATGCACACTGTGGGTGTGCACAGAATAATTTAACCATTACAAAAACAGCTGTATTTTCCCAGACTATATATATATATATATGGATTAGCATACAAAAAATAAAATATAAATTTAATTTAATTTACATAAGAATATAATAATACATCCATGTTTCACTTGCTTAGGAAATATTGATAGTCATGGATGCCCATCCAACAGCAATAATATTTCATATTTTTTACATTTAGATTAACATATTTTTTTTTTATCCTTGCTATCATATACTATTATTGTTAAGACACACTTTATTTTATCATACCCTCAACAGTATGATCTTTATTGAAAAACATCCGAATAATAGATAGATTTTTGGCATGTATTTTTAATGATAGGATCGCGTGGCATAAATAATGTGTTGGTAGGATGAATACGTTGCACATCAGATTGTGCCATTGTAAAGGATTTCCAAGTGTAACAGAAGACCGGCATTGACACAAGGCTACAAGGCAAACACAAATGGTGGTTTTATTCAGAGGCATTATAATACACACTATTGTAGCAGGAACTATTCATGAAAAAGGTTTTTTTTTTATTTTTTTATTTTAGAGCATGCTTTACATTTTTTACATTTTTTTTATTATTAATGTTTTAAATGTTAAAAATGGAAAGTGGCATTTCAATATATCATATAGGAAGTGTTTTTGACATTCAGAACTATCATTTAAATCAATTACTAAAAAAAAAATTTCCAAGAATAAACCCATCTTCCCCAAGGAGGGGGTGGTTTTGTTTAATCCCTTATAGATTTAGAACAGATCTACTTCATTTATTCAGTTAATGTAAAATATAATTGATTACAACCTTGAGACATTTTAGAATCATTTTGAAATAATACCCTGATTTTACTTTTTTTTTTTTTTATTGCAGTATAGTTATTTTTATATTCAAAAATATTCATATTAAAAACTTTTTGTCGATAGGTGTAATTGTATGGTTTATATGGAGTGTAAAGGATTTATGCTGATTTATGTAACTTTTGTATATTTTTTTAGTTCTTTTCTTGTCCATTGGAAAAGTACCCTAGCAGAGAGTATTATTTTTGCTGGTTTTTGGACCTTTTGTATATTTTTTTAGTTCTTTTCGTGTCCATTGGAAAAGTACCATAGCAGAGTGTATTTTTTTTTTTTGCATATTTTTTTTAACTTTTGTATTTTTCTTTAGTTCTCTTTGTGTCCATTGGAAAAGTACCATCGTAGAGAGTATTTTTGTTGCTGGTTTTTGTACCTTTTGTATATTTTTTTTCATTCTCTTCATGTCCATTGGAAAAGTACCATAGCAGAGAGTATTTTTTTTTTTTGCTGGTTTTTGTACCTTTTGTATATTTTTTGAGTTCTCTTCGTGTTCATTGTAAAAGTACCATAGCAGAGAATATTTTTGTTGCTGGTTTTTGTACCTTTTGTATAGTTTTTTTAGTTCTCTTCATGTCCATTGGAAAAGTACCATAGTAGAGGGTATTTCTGTTGCTGATTTTTGGGACTTTTGTATATTTCCTTAGTTCTCTTCATGTCCATTGGAAAAGCACCATAGTAGAGAGTATTTTTGTCACTGATTTTTGGAACTTTTGTATATTTATTTTAGTTCTCTTCATGTCCATTGGAAAAGTACCATAGTAGAGTGTATTTTTGTTGCTGATTTTTTTAAACTTTTGTATATATTTTTCGTTCCCTTCGTGTCCATTGGAAAAGAACCATAGTAGAGAGTATTTTTGTTGCTGATTTTTGTAACTTTTGTATATTCTCTCCGTTCTCTTTGTGCCCATTGGAAAAGCACCATAGTTGAGAATATTTTGTATACCATTTTTTTATTTTATTTTTTATCACAACCTTTTACTATGGATGCAGCAAAGAGTAAGTCAACATACTATTAACTCCCATATAACATAATGCAATCAAAGTGACCTCTGTTTTATTTAATGTATTGATATTTCAGAGCTTTAAACAAGAGCCTCTGTTTGCACATTCTATATGCCCCTTTTTGTATTGGTATACTTATTTATAAGAGTGGTTCTGCCAAAATTAAAATTAAATAAATTAATATTAATATTTTGCAACCCAAATTATATAGCATAGAATAAAGACATCAATTAAATTTAATATCGTGCAATGCAAAATATAGCAGAGAATATGGAAAAAAAATTATAAAGTTAGAAATTAAATAGTTTAACTTTTACTGAGTAGCAAATTAATTCTTGTTCTAGAATGGTATTTAAATAAATACAATATTACAAAAATTTTAAAAGCATTTATTCCCTTAATATTAAGTAAGTTTAATACACTAAATAATATGCAAATGTATTACACTTAATAATAAGTATGTTTCATACACGTAATAATAAGTATGTTTAATACACTTAATAATAAATAATAAGCAATAGTAATAAGTAATAGTTTACAATATGTAATATCATGACCATGGAGCGAAAAAAAAAATATTTCTAATAATTATACCCCTTTTTAAAAATATGTTCAAATACAGATTTACGACATGATGACAAAGCAAGGGATCCAGGACATGTTGTGTGGTTGTGCGCAGCAGTAAAAAAATGTCTAGTAATTATATTTTCTTTATTCTCTTTAACCTGATTGGGTGGTTCAGACTCTGCTGGAGTACCTTAGGTAACCACCCCCCCTTCCAACCTGTGTTCACTTGAAAGACCCAATCGGGTTTAAGGAAATTTAAGGAAAAATAAACGCTTGGGTCTTTGACGCAAAAAAAAAAAAAAAAAAAGGGATGGAAGGACCAGTGTGCCCTTTATCTCCTTTATCTCCTTTAGAAAATTATACCCAACAACACAGGGGACACGTAGACTATTCTATTTAAATATTACAGCGCCTACTGAGTATTACTTCTATAAATCACGAATATGTTTTTATAAAAAAATAACAATAATGATAATATTATAAACCACAGGATTGATCCCACACAAAGAAGTGTATCCTTTAAAAACTGTTGCAGTTACACAATACATATAAGTAGCAATTTATGTTCCTAATTTAACTTGAGATTTACTTAGCTATTCATTTAATAATCTGCTACACAATCCTTAGGAGAGTAATATTATAATACTTCTATGTGCATACCTATTGCTTCTTAGAATAAGTCCTTTGCATGACAATCGTCACTTTTCCTTGTGAAGGAATATTTGAAGGTCGTCTGTTATGTTTCCATTTGTATGATATACATTAGTTCTGTCATTGTGTGATAGGAAGAGAAGAAATATATAACCCGATTACAATATATAGTCATAAATAAATAGCAATGTAAATATTTTCCAGTTTAGAGTTTGAAAAATGTTGCCTTAGACACATTTATCTGTTGTGAATGCATTGTGTTCTTTTTTTTTTTTTTTTTTCCATTCCATTACACATTCCAGAAGGTGTCCAGAATGTCTCTAGTCTTCTTTCTTTCTTTTTTTTTCCTTTCTTTCTCCTCATCCCGTTTCTCTCTTTCTATTTCTCTCCATCCCTCCTTTCTTTCTCTCTATCTTTCCCACACTTCCCCTTTCACTCTTTTTCCCTCTCTTCTCTCTTTTTCTTTCTCTCTCATTTCTTTCTCTTTATCCTCCCTCTTTATTCCCTTCTCTTTATCTTTACTACTCTCCCTCTTCCTTTTTTTCTTTCTTTCTTCACATCTCATGGAGTGTCGATGATATATGATCCAGAAGGTGTCAAAATTTTAAAAAATGTCTCTAGTCATTAACGTTTCTCTCTTTTTCTCTCCATCTCTCCTTTCTTTCTCTTTCCCACGCTCCCTCTTGCATTCTATCTCCCTCTCTTCTCTCTCTTGTTTCTTTCTCTTTCTCTTTCCCAATCTCCCCCTTCCTTCCTTTCCCAATCTCCATCTCTCCCTTCTTTCTCTCTATCTTTCCCACGCTCCCTCTGGCATTCTATCTCCCTCTCTTCTCTCTATTTCTTTCTCTCTCTTAAATCTTTCTTTTTCTTTCTCTTTCTCTTCCCACTCTCCCCCTTCCTTCCTTTCTTTTTTCTTTCTTTCTCTTTCTTTCTTTCTTTCTTTCTTTCTTTCTTTCTTTCTTTCTTTCTTTCTTTCTTTCTTTCTTTCTTTCTTTCTTTCTTTCTTTCTTTCTTTCTTTCTTTCTTTCTTTCTTTCTTTCTTTCTTTCTTTCTTTTTCTTTCTCTCCTTTTTTTCTCCTCATCTCATAGAGAGTCAATCTTCTAAGGTGCAGAAGGTGTCAAGATTTAACAAATGTATCTAGTCATTAAAGTTTCTCTCTTTCTATTTCTCTCCATCCCTCCTTGCTATCTCTCTATCTTTCCCACGCTCCCTCTTGCATTCTATCTCCCTCTCTTCTCTCTATTTCTTTCTCTCTCTTGTTTCTTTCTTTTTCTTTCTCTTTCTCTTCCCACTCTCCCCCTTCATTCCTTCCTTCTTTTCTTTCTTTCCTTCTTTCTTTCTTTCTTTCTCCACATCTCAGAGAGTCATATATCACAAAATTAAAAAAAAAAATTAAGTTTTGACACCTTCTTCTTGACCTTATATAATATCTTATTATATAAGTCAAGAAAAAGGTGTCACAATTTAAAACATTTATCTAGTCATTAAAGTTTTTCTCTTTCTATATCTCTTTATCCCTCCTTTCTTTCTCTCTATCTTTCTCACGCTTCCCCTTTCACTATTTCTCCCTCTATTCTCTCTTTTACTTTCTCTCTCTCTTGTTTCTTTTGCTTTATCCTCCCTCTTCATTCTCGTCTCTTTACCTTTCCCACTCGCCTCCTTCCTTCCTTCCTTCCTTTCTTTCTTTCTTTCTTTCTTTCTTTCTTTCTTTCTTTCTTTCTTTCTTTCTTTCTTTCTTTCTTTCTTTCTTTCTTTCTTTCTTTCTTTCTTTCTTTCTTTCTTTCTTTCTTTCTTTCTTTCTTTCTTTCTTTCTTTCTTTCTTTCTTTCTCCACATCTCATAGAGAGTCAATCATATAAGGTCCAGAAGGTGTCAAGATAAAAGATAAGTTAAAAATGTCTCTAGTCATTAAAGTTTCTCTCCATCTCTCCTTTCTTTCTCTCTATCTTTCCCACGCTCCCCTTTTATTCTATCGCCCTCTCTTCTCTGTTTTTAATCCTCTCTCATTTTTTTCTCTTTATCCTCCCTCTTTATTCCTTTCTCTTTATCTTTTCCACTCTCCCTCATCATATAACATCCAATAGAGAGTCAATCATAGGAGGTCCGGAAGGTGTCGAGGTTTTCTCTAATCTTTACTTTATAGTTTTTCTCTCTTTTTCTTTATCTCTTTCCCTTCTTTCTTTCTTTCTATTTTTTCCATGCTCCTATTTTCTTTCTATCTTCTCTTCTCTTCTCTTGTCTTTCTTTCTTTCTTTCTTTCTTTCTTTCTTTCTTTCTTTCTTTCTTTCTTTCTTTCTTTCTTTCTTTCTTTCTTTCTTTCTTTCTTTCTTTCTTTCTTTCTTTCTTTTTCATTTATTACAATCCTCTTAAAACAAAAAAGATAGTTTTCGTATGCATTTTATTTTTAAGAGAACAATAAAAAATAAAAAAATACACCTAAAAGGGTGTCTTCTACCAGCTGTAAGTTCTGAAGGTGCTTTACTCCTAACATCCAATAGAGGTGTAAAATGTAAAAACTAAAAAAAAAAAAAGTTCCTAATCTGAGTTCTGAATACATAACACTTCAGCTGTGTTAAGGTGATTATGTAATTTTATGGGAATATCAAACAGGTTAAACAAAAATAAATAAAAAGTGATTGGATGCAAGAGGAAGTCTACTCACATTAATAAAAAAATAAAAAAAAAAACACCAGGACATCACCTCCATGGTTTCTCGATTTTTAGATGGTTGAAAGTTTGTCACTTTCTCTTCCCCTCAGTTTATTCACAGATGTCTGCAGGGTTTAAAAAAGATGGGAAACTTGCCATGAAAATAGGGTTAGAGAACTAAAATAATTCTGGATAATGTCACTGTAGGTGTGACTCTCAGGATTACCTTACAGAAATAAGCTCTATTATAAATAAAGGGGTCTGTGCAAAAACCAAAATTAAATAAATAAAAATAAATAAATAAATAAATAAATAAATAAATAATAAATAAAAAAAAGCAAAAAAAATATTAATAAATGATTAAAAAGCACAAAAATAAATAAATAAATTAATAAATAAAAAGAAGAAAAAAATAGTAATAAATAAATAAAAAAGCAAAAAAATATAAATAAATAAATAAAATAAGCACAAAAAAAGGTCTTTATGGTCAATATAATATGGCTATTTTTGCATGCCTTGAATTACACATATAGAATTGGTAGGGATGGAAGACACACTTGTATTTTCCTGTGGTAGAGTGACTGATGAGTAGATAGATAGATAGATAGATAGATAGATAGATAGATAGATAGATAGATAGATAGATAGATAGATAGATAGATAGATAGAGCAACATAGTGCTATAAAATGTAAAAAAGAAGAAAAAAAAAAAGTTTTAAAAAAAATCTACTCTCTTACTTGAATTACACTATGACTTAAAATCCTGCTTGTGCCCCACAAAAATGAACTGACCTTTGAAGCTTGACCTTTGAAGCTTACCATTATCTGCAATCCTTAGAAATAAAAAAATAATGCATTCATACTGTAGGTTTTTAAAAAAGGTTTATTTAAAATATTTATTTTAAATGAAAAAAAAAGCTTGATTTAAAATGAGCAAAAAGCGTTGTAAGCAAATCTACAAAGGCAAGAGCAGAGTGTTGTAGATCAGGCTGGGAATGCCGCAGAATTTCTTTTTAGTTTGTAAATACTTGGTATCATTGATGATTAGTCAGCAGTGGAAAGTCTACAGTTTTTGGATGCCTTTTGACACGTTGGCAGGAATGTAGGACCAAAGCTCTGAACTGCTCCGCTCCTGCAAATGTTGGATAATTTGTTTGGAAATGGCCATGTCCAGTGTGATTATTGTAGTACACGGTAGCAATAATCTATGCATTGACTGGCTTGTGGGTGGCTGTATCTACTTTGAGAGCTGCTCCATGCCCATGCATTTCTTTATAGGTGTAATTCAAGAATTAACATTGCATTAGAAAGTCGTAAGTGCTCTTAATAATGATTGATAAGTAATAAAACACACATACAGATTTATTTTTATGTATGTACTGTAACTTACCAGCAAAAAAAACCAAAAAAAACATGTCCAACAAATTAAAAACAAACAAAAATACATGTCCAACAAATTAAAAACAAACAAAAAGAAAAAAAAAACACTAAATACAAGGTTGATCCAAAAAAAAAATAAAAAAAAAATAAAAGACAAATAATACCCTTTAAATTTTGTTTATTTACCCAAATGTATAAATATTATATTTTTTAATGTTAGATAATTTTTCAATTTGATGGTACCATATGAATTTATTTTCTTCCGTGTTATTCAGAAAAAAAAAATTATATTTTTTTATGGATATTAGTTTTGATAAACAATTCCTGGAAATGTTTGGAATAAAGGGGGGGGGGGGGGGGGGAATACCAAACATCCCAAAATGACATACGTATAACAAAGACGTGGTGCTGAGATATCAATTTCCTAAATACACAGCCCAGGATCAGACGGAGACGAGGGGTCCACGGTCTTTCATTGTGGAAACTGTGGCTCACTTTTATGGCTGTTGGTGGGATTATGTGACCTATAAAGGGATTTAGGAACGGCAACATGCAGGCATTAAAACTGGTGAGTTGTTTTAGGCGGAAAAAAACAAAAAAAAATATTGATATGAAAGTCAGCTTTTTTTTAAATGCTTTTGCTAATATTTAAAATACACTATTTTTGAACAGCTAATTTTTGAAAAAAAATATCTTTTTTTTTTCTTTTGGAATTGTTTATCAGTTTTCTTTCAGAGGTGAAAATATACAAGGATGACGGATAAAGTTGTCCACTAAAGCTAATACAGAAGACTTTCTCAGAGACAGGTTGCCTCAAAGTGTACTTTATGTGTAATTTGGAACTTTATGTGCATTTTTTTTGTAGTAAGGATCAGCAATAAATTGGTTTTAGGTTCAATATGATTGATTTGATAAATGCATATTTTTTTTACAACTAACGGGAAATTAATATTGCAATTATAAATACTGATTTGCATGTTATTGACAATTTTGTTAAAATTATTTGTAATATGTTTTAAGCTTTAAACTATGCAAATTGTAAAAAAAAAAAATGAAATAAAATTAAAATATATATATCAACCACAATGTATTATTTTTGTTTTATTTATATATATTTATGTGTATTTGTGTGTACGTGTGTTTTATGTTTAGTAATAATATTAGTAGTAATAATATTAGTATTGACTTGCAGAGTGCGGACAATATAAAGGCCTGATGAGTTTAAAAAAAAAAAAAAGGGCAAAGCACTAAGGGTACGACCAACAGAAGCCAGTCATCCTACTTCTTATACAGGCCTGCATTCAGTAAAGTGATTTCTGATTGGCTGCTATGGCCAACTGGACTTAGTTGATGGCTGTATGAGTTTAAAAGTTAGAAAATCTGTTTATTTTCCTTTTCCTCTCTCAGTGACTACACAGGAAGTAAGGACAAGTCTCCCTTATTGGGGGAAAAGTTCTAAATCTCCCCTACTTCATCCAGGTTATGGTTACAGTTCGAGTTTAACGCTAACAGGGGAGTTTAATTAAAACTTACAGAATACCTTTTGCACTGCCCATGGCTTTTTACTCACTCCCAATTAGTAGGGTGTAGGTCCTTGGACTTGCCCTGAAAGTCTGGGGGAGGTCATGTGGACTTATGGTCAAGTTCTCCACCCCCATGGGATCTCCCTTTAAGGGAACCCCTCCAAGTACTTGGGTGAACCTTGCTTTGGAAGTTCCCTTGAAGAATGGGGTTTGCCTGGTTCCAACTTGGTGGACCATGTGTACCCCAGTCCCCATCAGGAGTTTAGCACCCCGGGGATCCTTTCTTTTTTGAGCCCTATTAGTAGGGTGTAGGTCCTCGGACTTGCCCTCAAAGTCTTGGGGAGGAAGGAATGTGGCCTTATGATAAGGTTTTTTCCCTGCCATGGGGGTCTCCCATTGGGAGAACCCAAGTACTTGGGTGAACCTTGCTTTGGAAGTTCCCTTAAAGAATGGGGTTTGCCCGGTTTCAACTTGGTAGACCATGAATACCCCAGTCCCCGTCAAGAGTCTCACACCCCGGTGATAAGGACCAGGGTCCTTTCTTTTTGGAGTCAGATTAGTAGGGTGTAGGTCCCTGGACTTGCCCTGAAAGTCTTGGTGAGGAGGGCATGTGGCCTTATGGTTAGATTCTTCCCCTCCCATGGGGTCTCTCTTTGGGGGAACTCCACCAAGTACTTGGGTGAACCTTGCTTTGGAAGTTCCCTGGAAGAATGGGGTCTGCCTGGTTTGACCGGGTGGACCATGGTACCCCACTTGCCAACATGTGTCTTGCACCTTGGCAAATCATAGCCAGTGCTTTTTCTCTTTGTAGAAGTGCCATGTGTACACCCTGTGCATGTTTTTGGGTGCTTCACTTTTTTTATGCTCCCTTTTACGCTTGGTGTCAGTTTTGAGTGTGTGCACTGCACCTTCAGAGCTCAGAAAAAAATTGAAGAATTGTTTTTGAAGACTAAATTAAACTCAACTTTGGACAGCGGTTGCTGATGGCAAACACGCAAAGAAGGAGCTTCTTCAACTGAGAAAATAGAGGAAAACCCAAACTGGCCACACATCAGTTTGATTTTCCTTTAAATTTGTTGGCTAGATCACTACACGTAACCAAAAATGACATAGAGAAGGGGTCTGCCAAAACAATCTGAACATTTTAGTTGTATTTAGGAAGTGTGTTTTACCTACAGAGCCAATGATGTCTTTTCAGCTCTTCTATATCAGATCTGACCTAGAGATGTGGGAGGTAATCAAGGGACACATAATGGGAAATCGTTTTTTTTTTTAATGCATGGAAAATATCATCAATAAACCCACAATGGGGATAGAAGAAATTTTTTATGCATGGATAATATCATAATGGAACCCATAATGGGATAGAAGAATTGTTTGTTTTTTTTTACCGAAAGAGTAGTTGATGCTTGGAATAGACTTCCAGCAGAGGTAGTCAGTCAACAGCAAGTGAACTCAAACATGCTTGGGACAAATGTAGATCAATACTCAGATTAAAAATGAAAAAAATGAGGCAGACTTGATGGACCACTTGGTCTCTTTTCTGCTCTTACTCTTCTATGTTTCTTCAATGGACAATATCCTAATATTTTTGGTTAAATAAGAGTATTACCTAAAAATGTGAAGATTCAATTTGCTTGCAGAAGCCTACTCACTAAGTTGCTGCAAATTCAGGAGCTATTGGATGTTCTTCATTCTCAGGCCTGTCTTTAGATAATCACAAGGCAACTTTGTAAGAGGAATGTCTACGTGAACCTTTGGCTAATTTAAACAAGGCCTTCATTTATTTTGGTAGAATGAGCAGAGCTCCACATCCTGGATTTCAAAGGAACAGCAGCAACGTAGATCTTTCAATGGTTTTCAATGTTTAATTTTTTAAACTGTATGAAAGAACCTTCTCTTAATGAAGAATATATATAAAAAAAAGAGAATATATAGAATTGTAAAAAAAACTGAGATATAATAATAAAAAAATAAAAATAAAGTTTATACTGGTACATTGTCACAATTTTTTATTAAATTAGTTAATTATGTATTATTGTATAAATAGTATTTGATTGTATGTTATAAGAAATATTTTTTAAAAATATTAATATAAAATACATTATGAATAATATATTAATAATATGTAAAATAATAATAAAAATAATTTTATTATTATTATTATTAATAATAAAATAATAGTATAATAGAACTATAATTATTATATAAATATTACAACCATTGTTTTTTTTTTCTAATTTTTAGCAAGCTGTTATTATTACAAACCAAAATTCAGCTGTCAGTCCCGCATTAGAATGTCCCCTGTTTTATTGCTTGTCGAACGATCATTACACTTAATCAGGTCTTACTAATAAACTGCAATTATGCACCTACCATCCTCTTCCTATTTACCGGCCTTGTGTGTGTAAGTTTTAAAGACTTGTTAATCTGTGTCACCAGGGGGGTAAAGAAAACTCTCTTCATACTGTCCCTGGGGGACTATAGGGAAGGCGTTTCCATATTATTTTATCATGTCAGTGAAAGGGGACAACTTCTCAGGGCAGCGGACAATGGACGGAGGCCTATTCATCCGGGTGACCTTCCTCTCAGTTCTGTGACCTTCCAGCTTGTACTGGGGAATAGGGACACCTTTTAAAAGCCACACGGGATCTGAATGAAGAAAGGACTTCAAATAAAAGAGGACACAGGCTTACACAACACAACATGAATGGCCTTTCTGTCCATTGACGAGCAAAGTTTGTTTTAATTCCTTTGACTGTAGGCCTACTAGGGGGGACAGAGATTGGCAACCATGTTCTTTGACGACCTCCTCTCTGTCCTAGCACAAAGGTGCACAGGAAGGGCCCCCTGAGCAGGAAGGGTGCTGTTTATTTTATAGTTTTGCCCAACAATGTAGACAGACCCTTTGATAGGATTACTTTATTAGTCTTGCCATCACGGTGGGGGGAAAACGATCTAGTATCTGTATAGGAGATAGTTGAAGGTTTATTTTGCATCTTGTTTGTCCCCAGGGTGGTAAAGTAGTCCGGGCCTTCTACTATGTGATATACTTTGAGCTACCATGAGGTAGAGGGTCTGAGCAAAGGGTCTTGGTCTAGGTTTGGGCAGGGGCAGCTAGGTCTGGGTGAAGGGTCTGGGCTGGAGCAGAGGGTATGGGCTATGGGCAGCAAGGTCTGAGTAAAGGGTCTGGGCTGGAGGGTCTGGGCAAGCTACAGGTGGCCAGCATCAAAATAAATAATTTAAAATTAGTCAGGAATGGATCCATAAAGATTAATTTTACCATCAATCCATTTTGGTGAATGCATTTATGTACATTTCTAAAATCTAGCCATCCATTTTCTTGGCTTCGTAACTCCTAATCTTGTCTTAACATTTCTGAACCTCTCCCAGTCCAACACTTTTGGTTTTTAGATGGAGTAGGTTATGGTGAAAACCAATCTTAAATATTTTTTTCTTGCCAACTGTGTCTACAATTTGGGAGATTTCCCCAAACTTCCTGTCCTGGGGGCACCATTGGAAATGAGAGGAAATCTCTCCAAAGTTGGAGGAATTCCCCTCTTAGACAGTGGTCTTCAGAGCAGGTATCTCTATCAGATGCTTTCACCTGTTGACATCTAAAATTTGGGCTTTTTTGATCAGAGAGGGTAAATCCCCTCCTCTCAATCAGACACAGACAGAAATATAAGCCTGACAGAGAGGCTAACCCTTCCCCACAACATCCAGGAAGGCATGGGCAACAATAAAAAAAATATCCAAAGAAAAAACCTTTGCTTACCCTACTAGAAATGCGATTTTATCTGTGCATGTTTCCCAGTCGGAGAGATTTCTCACCATTTCCTGGCCAAATGGACCAGCTGAGGAGTGAAAGTAAGGTATGGGCTGCTGAGGAGGGTAGCCCAGCAATCACTTTAATTCTTGACTCAACCTAAATGATCTCTTAACACTTAACCTGAACCCCAGATGTTAACCTAACACAGAACTTCCTGAACCCCTAAAACCATAACCTAACTTCAAAACTATCACTGATATCAATGTAAGCCCTGTAGATACATTTAGGCAGGTGCAGTCTGTATTCTCCACTACAAGTGGCGCTCGACCGCAGTGGCAATGCAGGTGGGGGAGGAAGTTGAGAGGAACTTGGTTCCTCTATGATTTCCTCGGTCACAGTGAGGCACCTATCTGATTGGATCCTGGCACCCCAGGTATTTCTGGTGGCCATCTTGGGTCAGGCAGAGTCTATTTAAGACTCCGCCTTCCAGGCTTTGCGCACTTTTTGGGAGTGGCTAACAAAGGGAAGGGAACCCTATCATTAGCAGTAATCAGCATGGATTCACGAAGAATCGTTCTTGCCAAAAATCTATTAACCTTCTATGAGGAGGTGAGTTGCCATTTAGATAAAGGAAGGCCCGTAGACGTGGTGTATCTGGATTTTGCAAAAGAATTTGACACAGTTCCCCATAAACTTTTACTGTACAAAATAAGGTCAGTTGGCATGGACCAAAGGGTGAGTACATGGATTAAATACTGGCTACAAGGGCGAGTTCAGAGGGTGGTGATAAATGGGGAGTACTCAGAATGGTCAGCGGTGGGTAGTGGGGTTCCCCAGGGTTCTGTGCTGGGACCAATCCTATTTAATTTGTTTGTAAATGACCTGGAGGATGGGATAAACAGTTCAATCCCTGTATTTGCGGACG
The DNA here is from genome assembly GCA_037952925.1 of Lithobates clamitans. Classification (NCBI taxonomy): domain Eukaryota; kingdom Metazoa; phylum Chordata; class Amphibia; order Anura; family Ranidae; genus Lithobates; species Lithobates clamitans. The sequence goes on along the minus strand of JBBGZY010002780.1, from coordinate 14,489 downwards.
ATAGTAAGCTAAGCAGGGCAATAACTTCTCCGCAGGATGTGGAAACCTTGCAAAAAGACCTGAACAAATTAATGGGGTGGGCGATTACAAATAGGAAAATGTAAAATAATGCATTTGGGTGGCAAAAATATGAATGCAATCTATACACTGGGGGGAGAACCTCTGGGGGAATCTAGGATAGAAAAGGACCTGGGGGTCCTAGTAGATGATAGGCTCAGCAATGGCATGCAATGCCAAGCTGCTGCTAACAAAGCAAACAGAATATTGGCATGCATTAAAAAGGGGATCAACTCCAGAGATAAAACAATAATTCTCCCGCTCTACAAGACTCTGGTCCGGCCGCACCTAGAGTATGCTGTCCAGTTCTGGGCACCAGTCCTCAGGAAGGATGTACCGAAAATGGAGCGAGTACAAAGAAGGGCAACAAAGCTAATAAAGGGACTGGAGAATATTAGTTATGAGGAAAGGTTGCGGACACAGAACTTATTCTCTCTGGAGAAGAGACGCTTGAGAGGGGATATGATTTCAATTTATACATACCATACTGGTGACCCCGCAATAGGAATAAAACTTTTTCGCGGAAGGGAGTTTAACAAGACACGTGGCCACTTAGAAGAAAAGATGTTTAACCTTAAACTACGTAGAGGGTTCTTTACTGCAAGAGCGGCAAGGATGTGGAATTCTCTTCCACAGGCGGTGGTCTCAGCGGGGGGGCATCGATAGTTTCAAAAAACTATTAGATAAGCACCTGAACGACCACAACATACAGGGTTATACAAAGTAATACTGACATATAATCACACACATAGGTTGGACTTGATGGACTTGTATCTTTTTTCAATCTCACCTACTATGTAACTATGTAACCTTGTCTGTCAAGGACAGGACTAGAGATAGGGACAGGTTCCAGAGGAGTAGGGCCAGGGGAGGGACTACATCTACCTTCCAGGATGTCTTCCCTTTTGGGTGTGGATTTGCCAGGCCATGCCGCATTCCGCTCTTCGGTGGCAGACGCTGTTGGCATCTTCCATTCTGCATCTCATGGGTCCACCTCTGTCTCAGTTGTAAGTGGCTCCGGTCAAGTTTGATCTCCACTGAGCCTGTTGTTCTTGTAAAACTGTTCTACAATGCACCGTTACTGCTGAAATCAGACTTTGTGTGTTTTCTGCCCACCGTACACGCTGCACCTAACCCACATCCATACGTTTCCTAGCTGAAACTATTGGACATTCCTCCATCAAGACTTACCATGCCAGGACCTAGGCAAGTGATCTCTGAGATTAGTGGCTTGCTGTTGCCTCAGGCACTGCTTATTGTTGTTCTCAAATGGTAAGTATGACACCGTTGGTGCTCTATCCCCATTCAATGTGTCTCTGCTGGTTTACTGACTTTCGGCGTCCATGTGGGCAAGAGGCAAGAACCTCTACTCCAGCCTTTCTCAACCTTTTTATCCCAGATGAATCCATAAAATAACTTTCCTGTCTCAGGGAACCCTTACTAAATCAAACCCATCAGGGGTCATTGGGGAAAATGCCCCTTACATTGGTGGTCAGAAGAAATGCAACCCTTAGGCCTCATGCACACTGGACGTTTTTGAACGTTTTTACAGCTGCTGTTTTTGGTTTCAGACATTTTTTTTTCTACAGTCAATAAACTCTTCAGCATGTTATCCTATATGTCCATGCACACATAAGCTGTTATCGACTGTTTTTGGCTGAGGCGTTTTTTGGAAGTAAAATAACACCCAAAACTAGTGGGTCCTGGGAGGAGTTTTTCAGCTGTAAAAATGCTCTAAGGTCAAAAAACGCAGATAAACGCCGATAAACGCTCAAAAACGCAGTTCACTGGTGTTTTTTAAAGTTTTTGATCCCATTGATTTAAAAAACAACAACAAAAAAACGCTAACAAACGCTAACGCTAAAAAACGTTATTGCAAAAACGCTGAAAAACTTTGAAAAACTCACTGCCAAGCTACTGGCATTTTTATAACGTTATTATAATGTCTAGTGTGCATGAGACCCTAAGGCTTCATGCACACTGGACATTATAAAAAAAAACTTTAGCTGTAGAAAGCTGTAGCTGTAGAGTGAGTTTTTCAGCATTTTGAAAGTAGCATTTTATAGTGTTTTTTTTGGCTGTAGCATTTTTTAGCTTTTTTTAGCAAAACTATACTCCCATAAAAGCTTATGGCTCAAAAACGCTGATAAACGTAGAATATCTACGTTTTTCAGAGGGTTTTTTTTTTTGGAGTTTTGAGGCTGTTTTCATCTTTTTTTAAGAGTTGGAGCATTTTTTTTTTTGCTGAAAAACTCCTCTCAAAACCCCATTAGTTCTGGGGTTTTTTTCCAGCTAGAAAACGCCCCCCTGCCAAAAACTGCTGATAACAGCCTATGTGTGCATGAAAACATAGGATAACATGCTGGGGAGTTTATTGACTGCGGAAAAAAACGTCGGAAGCCAAAAGCAGCAGCTGTAAAAATGTCCAGTGAGCATGAGGCCTAAAAACGGCAAAAAACGCAGCTATTTGGCATTTATCAGCGTTTTTGACCCATAAGCTTTTGTGGGAGTAAAATTTTGTTTTAAAAAAGCGAAAAAACACTGAAAAACACTGAAAAACGAATTCTACAGCTACATCTTTCTACAGCTAATGCTGCTGGCTTTTTTTTTTATAACGTCCAGTGTGCATGAGGCCTTAAAATGACCTGCTTATGGCCCTAACAGGACCATGGCTACCCACAGTCATTAAAAAACCTGAAGGTCCAATCCCCCAAAAGTGATATTATAGGAACACTATATGGCCTAAGGAATGTGGACAACCCTTCAAATGAAATAGTTCAGGTGTTTCCAGGCTACTTTTTATTATAGCTTACAGCAGTGTTTCTCAACTCCAGTCCTCAAGGCGCACCAACAGGTCATGTTTTCAGGATTTCCACTATTTTGCACATGTGATTTGATCAGTTTCACTGCCTTAGTAACTACCACAGCTGTTTCATCTGAGGGAAATCCTGAAAACATGACCTGTTGGTGCGCCTTGAGGACTGGAGTTGAGAAACACTGGCTTACAGTATACAAAGAAATTGTAGCCTATTTGAGCTTCCAACAGTGTGGTACCAGTTTGGTGAAGACCCTTGACCAGTGTAGTCCATAAGTCCCCAACCCTCTTATGCCCCGTACACACGATCGGACTTTCCGACAACAAAACCGTGGAATTTTGTTCGAAGGTTGTTGGCTCCAACTTGTCTTGCATACACACGGTCACACAAATGTTGGGCAACAATTACGAACGTGGGAACGTGGTGACGTACAAGACGTATGACAAGCCAAGAAAGAGGAAATTCGATAGCCAGTGCGGCTCCTTCTGCTTGAATGCGTGAACTTTTCGATCAGAAATTCCGACAACAAAGTTTTGTTGGCGGAAAATTTGAGAACCTGCTAGCCAACATTTGTCGGTGGAAAGTCCGCCAACAAATGTTCGATGGGGCATACACAAGGTCAGACTTTCAGCCAACAAGCTTACATCCAACATTTGTTGTCGGAAAATCCAGTCGTGTGTACGGGGCATTAGTCTTCCCAACCACTCATATTCCACCAACCCCCTCTTACCATTCTAAATTAACGAGACCACACCTGAATTTGTGGTATAACTAGCCATAGCAGCCTTTTATTAACAAAATATCAATAACTCAAAACTTTTAAAAATAACATCTGTAAATTTTCACCCTGTTGGTCTTTGATAGCACACCAAACTTCATACTTCTTCCACCACTACACTGCGGGACCATTTTCCATGATAGGCCTCCAGCCATACCACCAGCTCGGAGACAACCCCCTTCCCACAGTGCAACCATTACTGTATTCCAGCTAACCGTTCTAACTGGAATACACCAGAGGGGAACCTACTACCGATGAGCCCCCCAACACTTCCACTTGTATGTTTTCTGACACCATCAAAGACCAAAAACACTGCTGTTACTCCACTGCTATGACAAACTGATTTCCACTGAACCTGAAATGAAAACAGACAGACAAAATGAACAAGACAACACAGGGAGGGAGGGTGGGAAACCCATTCCTCTTCTCTATCCCTTTTTCTGGGGCCCGGAAGTCCCGCCGCCTCCTTAAATAATGTTCCACCCCTTCAGTCTTTCTCAAACTGTTCCAACCCCTTCCTGTTACACTTTCTTGTTTCACCATTTTTTTAACCCTTTGTTGTCTCCCCTTGCACACTGTCGTGCCCGGCCCTGCACTACTTTCTTCTTTTCTTTCCGTTCCTGGCCTCACTTTTCTGTTTTAGGAGGACTGTGCCCTTATGCACAAAGCCAGCTCCATAAAGACATGGTTTGATGAGTTTGGTGTGGTTGTCAGTATCACTGTGCTATACAGTACTGTACAGTTCTGTACACTTCTATACTGTGCTATACAGCGCAGTATTGTTCAATACAGTACTATAAAGTGCTATACTGTGCTTTACGGTGCTATACAGTGCTTTAATGTGTTATATAGTTCTATACTGTTCTATAAAGCACTATACAATGCTATACTGTGCTGTACAGTGATATACTATGCTTTACAGTGCTTTAATGTTCTATATTGTGCTATACAGTTCTATACTGTGCTATACTGTGATATATAGTGTCATATTGTGCATTACACTGCTGTACAATACTAGGCAATGCTATACAGTGTGTGCTATACAGCTCTATACTGTGCTATATAACTCTATACTGTGAAACTGCAGGAAAAACACTCCTATGGCCACATCCGTATGAAAGTTTGGTATAGAAGAGAAAAAGGGCACAAAAAGTAGCCCAAAGGTCAGACTTTAAGGGCACAATGAACAGTGGAGGATTACCTTATGAAATCTTATCTACGTGTTTTATTCTAGATAGTGAGACCTTTTTTTCTCCAACAATCCCTGAGTGTGTCCTGATGAAGCTAGACAGCGAAACGCGTTGACGCACAGGAGCTCACTATACTATATATATGTTCCTCTTTGCTATGTGTTATATATATGCTTTTTTTAACTCTTTAAGCCTTTTTGTATCATGTACTGCTATAAACAAACATTGAAATTATTTTTATATCCTCCACTGTTCATTGTGCCGTCTACCGCCATAGCTTCAGTAAAAGGCATACTATTCACCTTCCACAAAAATCAAAAAAAGAGAGACAGGTCTAAACAGAGAGGCAGAGGTTCTAAACAAGGTGTAGTAGGGGCCCAGCAGGCAGTGGTGTATTTAGGTTTTGTGCTGCCCTAGGCCTGACTAAAAGCATTGCACCCCTAATTCAAATATGACCCACTTCTTCTTGTCAAGGTCACACGCCTTTCAGTTTAAGACCCGCCCTGTCATCTGTAAACCACACCCCTTCCCTTTTAGGCTCCACCTCTTCCTCTCTCTACATTAAAAGCGGGTACCAAGTGTAGCCGCATCACTGCCCTTCAATGCAGCCTCATCAGTACCCATCAATGCAGCCTCATCAGTACCATTGAATGCAGCCTCACCGGTGCCCATCAATGTAGCCTCACCGGTGCTCATCAGCGCAGCCTCACTGCTGCCCATCAATGCAGCCTTACCGGTGCCCATCAATGGAGTCTCATTGGTACCCATCAGCACAGCCTCACCGGTGCCCATCAATGCAGCCTCAGCAGTGACCATCAATGCAGCCTCAGCAGTGCCCATCAGGGCAGTCTGGCCAGTACCCATCAGCACAGCCTCACCAGTGCCCATCAGTGCAGCTTCACCAGTGCCCATCAATGCAGCCTCATCAGTGCCCATCAATGCAGCCTCATCAGTGCTCATCAGTGCAGCCTCATCAGTGCAGGTTATCAGTGGCCATCAGTGCAGCCTTATCGGTACCCATCAATGTAGCATATCAGTGGTGCCTTATCAGTGCAGCTTAAGAGTGCCGCCTATTCAATCAGTGCAGCCTCAACCTCTTTAATGAGTTTGCATTGATTTCAGCATGCATGGAGCACTTTGCACATGCTGAAATCAATACAAACTCATTAAACAGTCCACATTCAGTGAAAGTCATTAATATACAGATCATGATATTGCAATAAAGTGATCCATGCTACAAAACCCATTAAACAGTCCACCTTCAGTGAAAGTTCATGTACTGCAAACTTTGCAGTACATGAACTTTCACTGAAGGTGGGCTGTTTAATGAGTTTGTAGCATGGATCACTTTATTGCAATATCATGATCTGTATATTCATTTCCATATTGAGCACAGATTGGCTACTTGGCACATGCACATTACAAGAGTAATAGTAATTTACTCGATTTTACCTGCTGTCCTGGCTAGGGGGTTCCCCTCGTGCTTCTCTCTCTCTCTCTCTCTCCCTCTCTCTCTCTCTCTCTCTCTCTCTCTCTCTCTCTCTCTCTCCTCCTCCTCCTGTCATCAGACAAACACCGCTCCGGGCCAGGGAGACGAGCGATGTCGGCCTAGGCCTAAATACAGCACTGCCAGCAGGTCCTGCAAGACATAGCTGTGGTAGGGCCGCAAAAACTGGAGGTAGGACCCATGTGCCCTTTCTTTACCCAAAGTGGATGTCCAATGCAGTCATAGCACAACCAGCAAATAGTTGACTGGATGACTAAACCTTCTACCTTTCCTCCATGGTGATGAGCAGCCAGTTTTCTTCCACCATTTTGCTGGCCATACACTAATGTTCATACGAACATTCGTACAAAAATTCTCAGTACACTTACATACTTACTTTACACGCACATGAACTTTATTCAGTCTTAGTCCGTAGGGTTCAGTAATGAGGTGGCTAACCCTTTGCAGCTATAACAGCTTCAGCTCTTCTGGGAAGGCCGTCCACAAGGTTTAGGAGTGTGTCTATGGAAATGTTTGACCATTCTTCCAGAAGGGCATTTGTGAGGTCAGGCACTGATTTTGGACGAGAAGGCCTGGCTCACAGTCTCCGCTCTAATACATCCCAAAGGAGTTCCATTGGGTTGAGGTCAGGACTCTGTGTAGGCCAGTCAAGTTCCTCCACCCCAAACACACTCATCCATGTCTTTATAGACCTTGCTTTGTGCACTGGTCCAAATCATTTGGTGGAGAGGGGCTTGGCCTCTTAGTTCCAGTGAAGGGAACTCTTAAGGTGTCAGCATACCAAGACATTTTGGACAATTTCATGCTCCCAACTTTGTGGGATCAGTTTGGGGATGACCCCTTCCTGTTCCAACATGACTGCACACCAGTGCACAAAGCAAGGTCCATAAAGACATGTATGAGCGAGTTTTGGGTGGAGGAACTTGACTGGCCTTTACAGAGCCTGACCTCATCCCGACAGAACACCTTTGGGATGAATTAGAACAGAGACTGCAAGCCAGGCCTTCTCGTCCACATCAGTGCCTGACCTCACAAATGCGCTTCTGAAAGAATGGTCGAACATTCCCATAGACACACTCCTAAACCTTGTGGACGGCCCTTCCAGAAGAGTTGAAGCTGTTATAGCTGCAAAGGGTGGGCCAACTCAATATTGAACCCTATGGACTAAGACTGGGATGCCATTAAAGTTCATGTGTGTGTAAAGGCAGGCGTTACAATACTTTTGGCAATATAGTGTACAATCGATTTTGGAGTGATAGGTCTTTACAAAAGAAAAAACACATTTACTGTTAGAAATCTGTTTGTTCCAAAAAAAATTTCCATACTGTTCCTTCAAATTTTCTCATCACGGCGGTTGAAAATATAATGCCAATTTAACCCCACTAATGAGTAGAAAATTGTACAAATGTTCTTAAAACCAAAAAATTCTAACTAAATTCTACTAGTGATTGGCCAGCTTTACTAATACGTCCTCTTCTTCGCTGAGGCTGTCTGTGAACATTGTGCTGTTCTGTAACACCACAGACAGCCTTTTTTCAACTCCCAGGTCCTCCCCTGGTTTACATTATTTTTGTTTAAATTTTATTTTAATCTTTTCATTTTGCCAATGTTTTCATTTAGTCCATGAAGCCACATGAAAAGTCCCTCTCCCTGTTATACATTAATGTTTTTATTTTAATTTTATTGTTTTAATTTTGACAATTTTTCAATGTAGCCAATGAAGCCACATGAAAATCCCTCTCCTTGCTGTACATAATTTTTTTTTAACTTTCATTTTAATTATTTAATCTTGATAAATTTGTAATTTAGCCAAAGCTCCATAAAAAAGGGGGCTCTCCCTGCTTTACGTTATTGTTTTTCTTTTAATTTTTTAATTTTGCCATTTTTTAATTTAGCTCATGTATTCACATGAAAAGCCCCTCTCCCTGTTTTACATTAATGTTTTTATTTTAATAAAAAAAAAAATACATTTTGTAAATTTTTTAAATTTAACCCATGAAGCCACGTGAAAAGCCCTCTCTCTGCTTTACAATAATGTTTTTATTTCTATTTACATTTTTTAATATAGCCCATGAAGCCTCTTTAAAAGCCCTTTCTCTGCTTCACATTAATTTTTTTTTATTTAAATTTTTTAATCTTGTCAATGTTTTAATTTAGCACGTGAAGCTACATAAAAAGGCCCTCATCTTGCTTTACATTAATTTTTTTTTTTATTAAACCCTCAAAGCCACATGAAAAGGCCCTCTCCCTGTTTTACATTTATTTTTTATTTCAACTTTTTAATTATGTCATTGGTGGATGTCCCCATGGTAATGCCTGTCTTCCTATGCCGCTTTTTTTGGCAGTAGTTTGTTTATTAACCCCAAAAAAGGAGTGAATGGAATATTAAAGTCCCCCCCCCCCCCCAAAGACATCAATGGGTTTTGGGGGTTTTTCCTGAATTCTGAGGATATTTTGTGAAACTGGCCTAGGAATAGAACCTGGGCAGATCTGCTCATCCCTAATTATGACATACAGTCAATGTGTTCATAAATGATGAAAACCATAAATGATCTCCTTAGCGAGCCCCATGAACTATGGGAACCGAAATATTCGGAATTCCCACAGTATTTTGCGAAGGATAAGCGCCATCCAAATAAGAAGGAAGATTTAATTTGCAGATGATCGATGTATAAGCCACGGACGACCTTATGGTGAAAGTGACACGTATCTGCACCAAACAAAGGCTCCTAACAGTCTGACATTAATGCCAGCTGTCACTATGAATCTGCTTATCAGGGTAGACTGTTAGCTCCTGCGGACAAGAGGACCCAACCCCGTGTGCTGTGTGTGTAATTCCCTTATCTCTTCCCGTCAGCTGACAGAACAATCCGAATTTAATAAGCAGCCTTTTTGTTACAGGTTCTCGTTGGTGATATTTACACTCAATGGGGACATTGTACATTCCAGAAGGTTCCAGTAGAGTCGGCTTCCAGTAGAGCTTCAATCCATGGAACCCCTTCTGATAGAGAGCCAATCATAGGAGGTCCAGAAGGTGGCAAGATTGTCAATAACGTCTCTAGTCTTCATAGTTTCTCTCTCTCTATCCCGCCTTTCCTTCTCTCTATCTTTCCCACGCTCCCACTTTCTTTCTCATTCTCTCTCTCTCTATATATATACTGTATATCTTTTTCACTCTTCATGTCTCTCTCTCTCTCTTTCATTGCCTCTGTCCCACTCTCTCCCTTTCTCTTCCTCACTCTTCTTTATTCTCACCCTCTCTCTTTTCCTCTCCCTCTGTCTTTCCCTCTATCTCTCCCTCTCTCTTTTGCTCTCCCTCTGTCTTTCCCTCTATCTCTCCCTCTCTCTTTTCCTCTATCTCTCCCTCTCTCTTTCCTCTATCTCTCCCTCTCTCTTTCCTCTATCTCTCCCTCTCTCTTTTCCTCTATCTCTCCCTCTCTCTTTTCCTCTCTCTCCCCCTCTCTCTTTTCCTCTCTCTCCCCCTCTCTCTTTTCCTCTCTCTCCCCCCTCTCTTTTCCTCTATCTCTCCCTCTCTATTTTCCTCTATCTCTCCCTCTCTCTTTCCTCTCTCTTTCCTCTCTCTCTCCCTCTCTCTTTTCCTCTATCTCTCCCTCTCTCTTTCCTCTCTCTCCCCCTCTCTCTTTTCCTCTATATCTCCCTCTCTCTTTTCCTCTCTCTCTCTCTCCCTCTCTTTTTTCCTCTCCTCTCCCTCTCTCTTTTCCTCTATCTCTCCCTCTCTTTTCCTCTCTCTTTTCCTCTTCCTCTCCCTCTCTCTTTCCTCTATCTCTCCCTCTCTCTTTCCTCTATCTCTCCCTCTCTCTTTCCTCTCTCTCCCCTTCTCTCTTTTCCTCTTTCTCTCCCTCTCTCTTTTCCTCTTTCTCTCCCTCTCTCTTTTCTTCTATCCCTCCATCTCTCTTTTCCTCTATCTCTCCTCTCTCTTTTCCCTCTATCTCATCCCTCTCTCTTTTCCTCTATCTCTCCCTCTCTCTTTCTTCTATCCCTCCCTCTCTCTTTTCTTCTATCCCTCCCTCTCTCTTTTCCTCTATCCCTCCCTCTCTCTTTTCCTCTATCTCTCCCTCTCTCTTTTCCTCTTTCTCTCCCTCTCTCTTTTCCTCTATCTCTCCCTCTCCCTTTTCCTCTATCTCTCCCTCTCTCTTTTCCTCTATCTCTCCCTCTCTCTTTTCCTCTTTCTCTCCCTCTCTCTTTTCCTCTATCTCCCCTCTCTCTTTCCTCTATCCCCCCTCTCTCTTTCTCTATCTCTCACTCGCTCTTTTCTTCTATCCCTCCCTCTCTCTTTTCCTCTATCTCCCTCTCTCTTTTCCTCTATCTCTCCCTCTCTCTTTTTCCTCTTTCTCTCCCTCTCTTTTACCTCTATCTCTCCTCTCTCTTTTCTTCTATCTCTCCCTCTCTCTTTCTTCTATCTCCCCTCTCTCTTTTCTTCTATCTCTTACTCGCTCTTTTCTTCTATCCCTCCCTCTCTCATTTCCCTCTATCTCTCCCTCTCTCTTTTCCTCTATCTCTCCCTCTCTCTTTTCCTCTTTCTCTCCCTCTCTTTTTACCTCTATCTCTCCTCTCTTTCTTCTATCCCTCCATCTCTCTTTTCCTCTATCCCTCCCTCTCTCTTTTCTTCTATCTCTCCCTCTCTCTTTTCTTCTATCCCTCCCTCTCTCTTTTCTTCTATCCCTCCCTCTCTCTTTTCCCCTATCCCTCCCTCTCTCTTTTCCTCTATCTCTCCCTCTCTCTTTCCTCTATCTCTCCCTCTCTCTTTTCCTCTTCTCTCCCTCTCTTTTACCTCTATCTCTCCCTCTCTCTTTTCTTCTATCTCTCCCTCTCTCTTTTCTTCTATCCCTCCCTCTCTCTTTTCTTCTATTCCTCTCCCTCTCTCTTTTCTTCTATCCCTCCCTCTCTCTTTTCCTCTATCCCTCCCTCTCTCTTTTCCTCTATCTCTCCTCTCTCTTTTCCTCTTTCTCTCCTCTCTCTTTTCCTCTATCTCTCCCTCTCTCTTTTCCTCTATCTCTCCCTCTCTCTTTTCCTCTATCTCTCCTCTCTCTTTTCCTCTTTCTCTCCCTCTCTTTTTTACCTCTATCTCTCCCTCTCTCTTTTCTTCTATCTCTCCCTCTCTCTTTTCTTCTATCTCTCCCTCTCTCTTTTCCTCTATCTCTCCCTCTCTCTTTTCTTCTATCCCTCCCTCTCTCTTTTCCTCTATCTCTCCCTCTCTCTTTTCCTCTATCTCTCCCTCTCTCTTTTCTTCTATCCCTCCCCTCTCTTTTCCTCTATCTCTCCCTCTCTCTTTTCCTCTTTCTCTCCCTCTCTCTTTTCTTCTATCTCTCCCTCTCTCTTTTCCTCTATCTCTCCCTCTCTCTTTTCCTCTTTCTCTCCTCTCTTTTTACCTCTATATCTCCCTCTCTCTTTTCTTCCATCCCTCCCTCTCTCTTTTCCTCTATCTCTCCCTCTCTCTTTTCTTTTATCTCTCCTCTCTCTTTTTTCTATCTCTCCCTCTCTCTTTTCTTCTATCCCTCCCTCTCTCTTTTCCTCTATCCCTCCTCTCTCTTTTCTTCTATCCCTCCCTCTCTCTTTTCTTCTATCCTCCCTCTCTCTTTTCCTCTATCTCTCCCTCTCCCTTTTCTTCTATCCCTCCCTCTCTCTTTTCTTCTATCCCTCCCTCTCTCTTTTCCTCTATTTCTCCCTCTCTCTTTTCCTCTTTCTCTCCCCTCTCTTTTCCTCTATCTCTCCCTCTCTCCTTTCTCTATCTCTCCCTCTCTCTTTTCCTCTTTCTCTCCCTCTCTCTTTTCCTCTTTCTCTCCCTCTCTCTTTTCCCCTATCTCTCCCTCTCTCTTTCCTCTATCTCTCCCTCTCTCTTTTCCTCTATCTCTCCCTCTCTCTTTTCTCTATCCTCCCTCTCTTTTTACCTCTATCTCTCCCTCTCTCTTTTCTTCTATCTCTCCCTAACTCTTTCTTCTATCTCCCCCCCTCTCTTTTCCTCTTTCTCTCCCTCTCTTTTTACCTCTATATCTCCCTCTCTTTTCTTCCATCCCTCCCTCTCTCTTTCCTCTATCTCTCCCTCTCTCTTTTCTTTTATCTCTCCCTCTCTCTTTTTTTTCTATCTCTCCTCTCTCTTTTCTTCTATCCCTCCCTCTCTCTTTTCCTCTATCCCTCCCTCTCTCTTTTCTTCTATCCCTCCCTCTCTCTTTTCTCTCCCTCTCTTTTTACCTCTATCTCTCCCTCTCTCTTTTCTTCTATCCCTCCCTCTCTCTTTTCTTCTATCCCTCCCTCTCTCTTTTCTTCTATCCCTCCCTCTCTCTTTTCCTCTATCCTCCCTCTCTCTTTTCCTCTATCTCTCCCTCTCTCTTTTCCTCTTTCTCTCCTCTCTCTTTTCCTCTATCTCTCCCTCTCTCTTTTCCTCTATCTCTCCCTCTCTCTTTTCCTCTATCTCTCCCTCTCTCTTTTCCTCTTTCTCTCCCTCTCTTTTTACCTCTATCTCTCCCTCTCTCTTTTCTTCTATCTCTCCCTCTCTCTTTTCTTCTATCTCTCCCTCTCTCTTTTCTCTATCTCTCTCCCTCTCTCTTTTCTTCTATCCCTCCCTCTCTCTTTTCCTCTATCTCTCCCTCTCTCTTTTCCTCTATCTCTCCCTCTCTCTTTTCTTCTATCCCTCCCTCTCTCTTTTCCTCTATCTCTCCCTCTCTCTTTTCCTCTTTCTCTCCCTCTCTCTTTTCTTCTATCTCTCCCTCTCTCTTTTCCTCTATCTCTCCCTCTCTCTTTTCCTCTTTCTCTCCCTCTCTTTTTACCTCTATATCTCCCTCTCTCTTTTCTTCCATCCCTCCCTCTCTCTTTTCCTCTATCTCTCCCTCTCTCTTTTCTTTTATCTCTCCCTCTCTCTTTTTTTTCTATCTCTCCCTCTCTCTTTTCTTCTATCCCTCCCTCTCTCTTTTCCTCTATCCCTCCCTCTCTCTTTTCTTCTATCCCTCCCTCTCTCTTTTCTTCTATCCCTCCCTCTCTCTTTTCCTCTATCCCTCCCTCTCTCTTTTCCTCTATCTCTCCCTCTCTCTTTTCCTCTTTCTCTCCTCTCTCTTTTCCTCTATCTCTCCCTCTCTCTTTTCCTCTATCTCTCCCTCTCTCTTTTCCTCTATCTCTCCCTCTCTCTTTTCCTCTTTCTCTCCCTCTCTTTTTACCTCTATCTCTCCCTCTCTCTTTTCTTCTATCTCTCCCTAACTCTTTTCTTCTATCTCCCCCCCTCTCTTTTCCTCTATCTCCCCCTCTCTCTTTTCTTCTATCCCTCCCTCTCTCTTTTCTTCTATCCCTCCCTCTCTCTTTTCCTCTATCCCTCCCTCTCTCTTTTCCTCTATCTCTCCCTCTCTCTTTTCCTCTATCTCTCCCTCTCTCTTTTCCTCTATCTCTCCCTCTCTCTTATCCTCTATCTCTCCCTCTCTCTTTTCCTCTATCTCTCCCTCTCTCTTTTCCTCTATCTCTCCCTCTCTCTTTTCCTCTATACCTCCCTCTCTCTTTTCTTCTATCTCCCCCTCTCTCTTTTCCTCTGTCACACTCTTTCTCTCTCCTTCCCTCCTATCTTTCCAGCCATCCCACTTTCTTTCTCACCTCCATCCTCTCATTTTTCACTTCCTCCTTCCTCTTTTCATCTCTCTCCCTCTAACAGACTTTCTATCTTCCGCTCCACTTATTTTTCTCCTTCCTTCCTTCCTTCCTTCCTTCCTTCCTTCCTTCCTTCCTTCCTTCCTTCCTTCCTTCCTTCCTTCCTTCCTTCCTTCCTTCCTTCCTTCCTTCCTTCCTTCCTTCCTTCCTTCCTTCCTTCCTTCCTTCCTTCCTTCCTTCCTTCCTTCCTTCCCTCCTCTTCTCTCTCTCTCTAAATACTGTATGTATATATATATATATACATATAACCTCTATGGCAGTAGAAAGGGTGAGAGTGGGTTTACATCCACTTTAAAACACCCTTTTTGGAATGGGATGCCAATGCACCAAAATGTCCAGAAAAATGAAGATGTGCCATCTTTGGCAATGCAGTGAACCACAACACACAGTAGCGCATTACTCTGTGCTGTGTTGTCCTGAAATGCATTGCCCAGTGCATTGGGGTGTCATTGATAACGAATGGCGGTGTGACCCACTCATGCAGATACAGTATC
>JBBGZY010002779.1:302500-435554 GCA_037952925.1 Lithobates clamitans | reverse complement strand
AAAACAAATGTATCCACCACATCTGAGGACCGGGAGATGCAGTCTATGACAGTTCGTATTTTTGGGTTTAGATACACTTTAATGATCGTGTTTCTGAGTAATACAAGTGAAAATTTCAAACAACGTTCTTTCATTCAGTGAAGATTTTTTGTCTGAATATTCTCCTCTGAAAATTGATCGGTGTGGCCAGCATAAGACTCGGTACACACCTAGGCAGTTTGCTTTTGATCTGTTTCTGCAGTGCTTTTTGCTGTGTGTCTTGATTTGTGCGCACGTGATTTTGCGGCGATTTGCGTTTTTGCATTTTTTTAGCCCAATCTGTTGTTGGGCAGATTAAAAAACACTAATTGCTGATTCTGGTTGCGACACTGGAGATAATGCCTCGGGACGCTATGGTTAGTGCGTCCCTTTTAATACTAGTTATGCGCTCATTTACTCTCACTGAAAAACGTCCTTTTGGTGCGACCCACATATCGTCTCCCGCAAGGGCACTTGATCAGATAGACAATATACCGGGGTTTAGCACGTCAAAGTGTTTAATCTGGTATTCCTTCCCCGTAGAAGTTGACGCAAAGGTTTCAGTTCTCCGAAATCCACAAATGTTATGCAAACCTACATTACATTTGCGGCAGGGAAAAATTCCCTTCATATTGCGGCAAAAAGACCGGGTGATCGGGGGGGGGGGGATCTGTTACATTAGGGGCAATCTGCCACTTATTGGTAGTGCACCTCTGTAGATGACTCCACCTTGTTCTGGAAGTAAAAGACCTAATACTTGGTCACTCTTTAGAACTTTCCAATGTCTGGATATAATATCCTTAATTTGTTTGTGTTGTACTGAAAAGTTAGTGAGAAATGACCATCTATGTTAAGTATTCTGTACGCGTTTCGGTTGTTCAGATAACAGAAGAAGATTTCTATCCACCAAAGAGATTTTGTTTATCTCTTCATCTATATCTGAGGGATTGTTATCCTTTGTCAATAAACCAAGATCTAAGAATATTAGCTTGATGAAAGTAAATCGGGAAGGTTCGTACAATTACGTCTAGTTCGTGTAAATTGACTCCGGGGCACCGACTTCAGCCAAGTTGCATGATGGCAGCTATCGACCGGAATGTATCCATTCCGCTCGGTTGCCTTAAAAAGGTTTTGGTCTCTAATTGGTTGTCGGCTGCTGTTATCTCTAAGTCCAAAAAAGGGATGGCGGAAGAGCTGACCTCATAGGTCAACGCAATACCTATGCTATTATCATTCAAGATAGCTATAAAGGAGTGCAGGGAGTCGACACTGCCTCTCCATAGGAGGAGGAATGTCGTCTACGTACCTAGCCCAGAGGACCAATTCTGGGGGATCTAGGGTGTAGACGTCTGTTATGTATGCCTTGCAGTTATAGTCCTGTCCCTAACCGTTTCCATGTGAGATATTTCTATGTCTCATATGTATTTCGGCATATGCATAGTACTAGAGCTGCACAATTAATCGTCAAGAATCGTTATCGTGATTAATCGTCAAGAATCTTTATTGCGATCTTGACTAAAGTGTTTCACAATCCTTTCTTGGCTCTTCTGAAGCCACAGCCCTCAAAAGAAAGGAAGAGAAAAATAGGTCAGTCTGCCAAGAAACAAAACATTCTCTATCAGTTGAACTTAAGTATAAACATTGTAACAATTTGTGAATGGAATAGACTTCCTGTGTAAGTGAAAAAAGTTTAACCACTTAAACACTAAACCTTTTTTCTGACATTTGTTGGTTTCAAGTTAAAATAATTTTTTTTTTTTTTTTGCTAGAAAATTATTTAGAACCCCCAAACATATATATTTTTTTAGTAGACACCCTAGAGAATAAAATGGTGGTTGTTGCAATATTTTATGTCACACTGTATTTGCGCAGCGGTCTTTCAAATGCAATTTTTTTTTTGGAAAATGTATTAAAAAAAAAAAAAAAAAAAATTTAACCAGTAAAGTTAGCCCTTTTTTTTTTTTTGTATAATGTGAAAGATTTTACGGCGCGAGAATCGTGAGAGAATCGCGATTCTCATTTTGGCCAGAATCGTGCAGCTCTATATAGTACTATACTCGTGTTTCTGAGCAGACCGGTGCAGAAGAAAAACATTTGTTTTGTTTCAATTAGTCAAATTCGATTTTGGAATTAGTTTGAGTTTGATTCGAATTTTCCTAGTAAAAAAAAAAAAAATGTAACCGAATTCGGAAAATTCGAATTAAAATTTATTATTATTATTATTATTTTATTTAACAATTGTAATAGGTTTACATTTCATATCAGAATCTCATTATTTCAGACGAATTTTGTTTCGTTAATTTTGGAGGACTCGTTTATGTTCTTTACTATTGCGATTCGCAATTCGGATACATCTGAATTTCCAAATAATGAGTCGCCGGAATTTGGATTCGGAACGAAACAAATCACACATAAATTGGTTATGCAGCTGCTGCATAAACAACCCCCCACCCCCCACCCCTGTATATCCAATAAGATAATGAATGCTTATAAAACCTTTTTTTTTTTTTTTTATTGCTGGTAGCGATGGATTGCAACAGAAAAAAAAAAAATCTGTGTCATGTTATTGTTTGCAAATTTACTAGATTCAAATTCATGAGCCCCTTTTTCCATTTTTTGCTTTTATTTCTCATAATGCGCTGGTTTCACGAGTTCGATCGGGTCATTATCTCATGCGAGTATATGTGTTGTAACTGCATGTTACTCGGCACATTGGTTTGGTAGATGTGGCCGGTATTTACAACACGGTTCAGTTCTTTTTTATTTGCATGTTAGTGTTCGCAGAGAAATACATGAGATCAGTAATCGTTTTCTTACAATCATCCATTCTTCCTATTGGCTGACATGTTTTCTTGTCTTGACAGCTGAGATAACACAAACGGGGTGAATGTGATTTCTGGCTGGATGGTAAGTGTAATATAAAATGGACGCAGATGTGTTAATGTATATATGTATTGAATATGTACTTTATATACTGTGTGAATGTACATGTTTTTTTAAATATATCCTGAAGGAAATATTTGAGGCTGCATAGTGATTGGAGGAACTTCTCCACCTATGAGGACATTATAATATATGACCAGAAGAGGGAGCACTTCTCCCACTAATGTCATTATACTGTATGACCAGCATATGGAGCTCTTCCCCCACTAATGTCATTATACTGTATGACCAGCAGATGGAGCACTTCTCCCACTAATGTCATTATACTGTATGACCAGCAGATGGAGCTCTTCTCCCACTAATGTCATTATACTGTATGACCAGCAGATGGAGCTCTTCTCCCACTGATGTCATTATACTGTATGACCAGCAGAGGGAGCACTTCTCCCACTAATGTCATTATACTGTATGACCAGCAGAGGGAGCTCTTCCCCCATTAATGTCAAAAATGTGAACTCCACTCCAACAAAGGCAGCTGGATAAATCTGTCTGTGGTCAAAATACTAAACATTTCTTTTTTTTTTTTTTCTTTCTTTTTAGTTTTAAGTTTTAAATCTGAGTATTCAGGTTAGGATGTCGCTGTAACTTTTACATGAAACCGTTTATGATGAGACTTTCACATGTTCGCCAGGGGTAATTAAGGATATCAGCTTGATAACAGCTTTAAGCTGAAATTTCAGGTATGGATATCACATGGTTACATTGTTCCAGCTTGGACCAACTATGTACAGTGCATCCGGAAAGTATTTACAGCGCTTCACTTTTTCCACATTTTGTTATGTTACAGCCTTTTTCCAAAATGGATTAAAGCGGAGTTTCTGCTTTAAAAAAAAAAAAAAAAAAAATGTAAAAGTCAGCAGCTACAAATACTGCAGCTGCTGACTTTTAATAAAATCGGACACTTACCTGCCCTGGGGTCCAGCGATGCGGGCGCATGAAGCCCCGCTTCTCTCCCCCTCCTCTCGGCGGCGCCGGCATTGTAACTGTGGGCACTGGGCTGTGGCTTCACAGCCGGGCACCCACGGCGCATGAGCGAGCTGCGCCGTGAGCCGTGACTGGCCGGGCAATCATCTGGGACCTGTGACGTGTCCCAGATGATTACCGAGAGGGGGGGGGGTGATCTCCTTTCCGGTGCCGCAGTGCGCCGGAAGGAAGTGGGAGCTGGGACCCTGTAAAAAGAGGGTATCCGCTTCCTCCCCCCCCCCCCAAAAAAATGACATGCCAAATGTGGCATGTCAGGGGGTCACCTTCCCTTAAAGTGTAAGTAAACCCCCTCATCGTTTTCAGCCATGGAAGCTGCCATCTTTGCCTCTGTTTATTCTACAAATGCCATGATGCTGCACATGTGATCAGTTATGACACCAGCCATTGGATGGTTCGACAGTTTGGTTGAGAGCACAACCAATGGGAGTGTTTCATTTCCGGCACGTGCCGGAAATGAAACTGTTTTATGGATGGGTTTACTTCCACTTTAAAGCGGAAGTTCCATTCTTGGGTGGAACTCCGATTTAAATTCATTATTTTACTCAAAATTCTACAAACAATACCCCATAATGATAATGTGAAAGAAGTTTGTTTGCAAATGTATTAAAAATAAAAAAAGGAAAAAAAATTCCCATGTACATAAGTATCACAGCCTTTGTTCAATACTTTGGTGAAGCTCCTTTGGCACCAATTACAGTCTCAAGTCTTGTTGAGTATGATGCTACAAGCTCGGCACACCTATTTTTGGGCAGTTTCTCCCATTATTCTTTGCAGGACCTCTCAAGCTCCATCAGGTTGGATGGGGAGCGTCGGGTGCACAGCCATTTGAAGATCTCTTCAGAGATGTTCAGTCAGGTTCAGGTCTAGGCTCTGGCTGGGCCAGTCAAGGACATTCACAGAGTTGTCCCGTAGCCACTCCTTTGTTATCTTGGCTGTGTCCATAACTTCTCTCTATCACGTCATTATATCGTAAAACGTAATGGCATTCTCCTTACCAGAACATTACCCTGTATGAACAGCAGAGGGAGCTCTTCCACCACTGTCATTATACCGTATGACCAGCAGAGGGAGCTCTTCCACCACTGTCATTATACCGTATGACCAGCAAAGGGAGCTCTTCCACCACTGTCATTATACCGTATGACCAGCAGAGGGAGCTCTTCCACCACTGTCATTATACCGTATGACCAGCAGAGGGAGCTCTCCCCCAACTAATGCCAATGGGAAGAATTCTGCTCTACAGTTGGATGAACCTGTCTGTTGGTAGGACAGTAGAAATGTTTCATTGTTGTATTTTACAGGTGAAGGCGGAACAGGACAGTTCTATTGTAAGGATGGACGCTTCCTGACTGGTGGAATCCTCCTTTAAGTCACTCCTCAATCAATTATAGGGGATCTATTTTATATGACCAGCAGAGGGAGCTCTTCCCCCATTAATGTCATAATATATGACCAGCAGAGGGAGCTCTTCTCCCACTAATGGCCATATAATCTATGACCAGCAGAGGGAGCTCTTCTCCCACTAATGTTATTATAATATATGACCAGCAGAGGGAGCTCTTCTCCCACTAATGTCATAATATATGACCAGCAGAGGGAGCTCTTCCCCCATTAATGGCATTATAATATATGACCAGCAGAGGGAGCTCTTCTCCCACTAATGTTATTATAATATATGACCAGCAGAGGGAGCTCTTCTCCCACTAATGTCCATATAATATATGACCAGCAGAGGGAGCTCTTTTCCCACTAATGTCACAATATATGACCAGCAGAGGGAGCTCTTCCCCCATTAATGTCATTATAATATATGACCAGCAGAAAGAGCTCTTCTCCCACTAATGTAATTTTAGTATATGACCAGCAGAGGAAGCTCTTCTCCCACTAATGTCCATATAATAATATATGACCAGCAAAGGGAGCTCTTCTCCCACGAATGTCATTATAATATATGACCAGTAGGGGGAGTCTTTGCACCAGGCCTAAGTTAGAATATTTCTGTAACATTTGTCTGCAAACAGCTTGTGGAGAGACTTTTCCACGTTTGCATATTTGCTTTTCCATATTTCAATTATTCTAACTCTTCAAAGACGCAGCACCCCTATTGTAACAATAATATATTAAAGCAGAGCTAAAGGCAAAACTTTCGTTTTGGATGGAGTGGAGAGGGATTAGACCCCCAGTCAGCTTTTTATTGCTGCCTGTTGTCCCCCATTGGGGAGATCCGTCTTCTCTTTTTGTCCTGTATTGTAGTTTTGGGTTGTCACCAGAGCAGGAATAGGGGGATCTTCCAATGGGGACACTGGTTCTGGGATTTCCTCTTATTTCCTGTTTTGGCTATGGTGCAGGAAGTGAAGGGAAATCTCCCCAACCTGACATGGAACTATACCCCTCCCTTGCTCCAAAATTAAAAAGCATATTTGCATTTAGTTCTATTTTATTTTATGTTGCACAGCATCTCTCTGAAAAAAAAAAAACAAAACCTATTAATCACTGTGTATAATAATCTTTGCTCACACAATGATAATGACCTAGTAATTTCTATTCAGATGCATTGTAACGCGGGGTAATGTGATTTATGGGGACAATGGGAGCGTATGGTTATTATGTTACCAACCACAGAGCATTTCTATTTCAATTATTGTAAGTGCTCCCTCTAGTGGTCATTTGTATATCTTGGAAAGCGGTGACTGTGCTTTACTGTTCCTACATGAACAGATTTAAACCCAACCCGTAGAAGTCAGACCTGACCTGGCTAAAACCAATAGGTTAAATGAGCTTTTCTCAGCGGTCCTTAAAGAGACCCTGGCAGTTAAATAAAATCCAGACTGCAGGTATTATACTCGCCTCGCCAACAACCCGTGTCTCCTTCCTCTCTTTTGTCCAGCATGGAAATCTCCGGCAAATCTTCAGTGAATGTTGGATGTGTGTGTGTCCCCGTCCCCCCCACTACGCACAATGGTTCAGTCCTCTGACCCCCCTACATCACACAGCAGTGATATGGAGGGGAGGGAACCATGATGGGTGGCGGGGGACACACACATCCAACATTCCTGGAAGTGCTAAATGCTGCAGATTCTGATGATGGATGAATGGAGGGGAGGAAGGAGGCACAGCCAACCGTATGTATAATACTCTTCTATGGCAGGGGACGGTCTCTATAGGGACTGCTGAGATAAGTCGATTGCTTTCTGCCCGGTCAGGTCTGACCCCCGCCCCCCCCAGGGGGTGCACTTACTAAAGCAGGAGAAGCTGTTCACCTAACAAAAGGAACTTTGACTTTGTCAAGTGAATTAGCATTTGGATTTTTTTTATTGCACTGACGGGTTCTTTTCATCTGTTCATAGAGAATTATGGGGATTAGTCCCAGGGAAGTGACTCAAGCCTAAATGAACGCAGTTAGTCTCTGTAGTAGCCAGGCGACTAGTATCTTCAGACTGGCGATGTCGGCCCCCAGGTGTCCCAGGAAAGGTTTGCTTTAATATGTATGGCAGGAAAAAGTTCTAAAAAAAAAAACAAAATCTCATATTTGGTTTGGAGTCCACGTTCATCTCTTCATGATTATTCATTTAAACACACTGAAAGTATAATGGAATAACTCCGCCCTTCCTCTGCTCCGCCCCTCCTCTCTGACATCACAATGCAGCTCTGAATTCCTAAGTGCATGGTGTCAGCCCTGCCCACTTCATTTCTGATGACCTTTCCTCATCTCCTCCCACTCATCATCCATAACCCCTCCTGTTCCCTCCCCCTCCAAACCTCTCCCCCTCGTCTCATAACCCCTCCTATTCATCTCCATACCCCTCCCCAATCTTCATCTCCATAAGCCCCATCAACCCCCAGTCCTCATCTCCCCCACCTCCTCATCTCCATAAACCCTCCCCCTCATTTCATAACCCCTCCTCTTCATCTCATAATCCCCTCCTCCTGTATAACCCACTCCTCCTCCTCAACTACCCTTATCTCCATAACTCCTCCTCCTTTACCCTCCTCATCTCCATAACCCCTCTTCATCTACCCTCTCCCCCATCTCCATAACTCCTCCTCATCTCTATAAGCCCTCCTCCTCATCTCCCCCACCTCCTCATCTCCATAAACCCTCCCCCTCATTTCATAACCCCTCCTCTTCATTTCATAACCCCTCCTCTTCATCTCATAACCCCCTCCTCCTGTATAACCCACTCCTCCTCAACTACCCTTATCTCCATAACTCCTCTACCCTCCTCATCTCCATAAGCCCTCTTCATCTACCCCTCTCCCCCATCTCCATAACTCCTCCTCATCTCTAAAAGCCCTCCTCCTCATCTACCCCTCCTCCTAATCTACCCCATCATCTCCATAACCCCTCCTCCTCATCTACCCCCCATCCCCATAGCCCCTCTTCCTCACCTCCAGAACCTCCTCATCTAACCTCATTTCCATAATCCCTCCTCCATATCTCTTTAACCCCTCCTCATCTACTCTCTATCACCATAGCCACTCCTCTTCATCTCTATAACTCCTCCTCCTCTACCCCCCCCCTCCATCTCTATATCTCCATAACCCACCATTGACCGCCATCTCAAAAGCCCCGCCTCTTCATCTCCAGAACTCCTCCTCATCTACCC
Organism: Lithobates clamitans; assembly: GCA_037952925.1. Classification (NCBI taxonomy): domain Eukaryota; kingdom Metazoa; phylum Chordata; class Amphibia; order Anura; family Ranidae; genus Lithobates; species Lithobates clamitans. The sequence goes on along the minus strand of JBBGZY010002779.1, from coordinate 427,002 downwards.
ACCTCCTAATCCTTATAATCCCTCCTCTTTATCTCTTTAACCCCTCCTCATCTATCCCCCTTTTTTCCATAGCACCTCCGCTTTACCACCATAACCCCTCATCTACCCCCCCCCCCCCCCCCATCTCGATACACCCATTTCCTCATCACCAGAACTCCTCCCCGTCTACCCCTCTCCTCATCTCCATAAACCCTCTTTATCCCTCCTCCTTATTGTTCCCCAACCCCCCACCCATCTCCTTAAACCCTCCTCATCCTCCTCCTCACCCTCCCCCTTTTCCCCAATTCCATTGCCCCTCCTTGTACACAGGAAGATAGTACATGCGGTTATCGGTTCTCAGGATTTCTGGCGGGATCACCAGGAATTTCTTGCATTTATAAAACAGATATAACAAAACTTTTTTCAATATTGTATTTAAAAAGAGGAAAAAGGCAGCAGCCAGGAGACGTTCGATGTCGTGGTGTACATACACTTGAAGGGCTTTGGACAGATTCATCATTCTCTAGTTCAGCGACTCAAATCATTTAAAGCCGGGCAATTAGCATTTTCAGAAGAGTGTCGGCCTTGAAGGAAACCTTTTTTGCGCTCACAGATTTAACTTGGTGGCCACCTCGCCTCCCGCGTTTTCCGTAGCCGGTCCATCTGTTCGGCTTTGCCCCAAATGCCCACCGGCTGTTTTTTCCGCCTGACGCCCCTCCCCCCCCCCCCCTTGCCTGCCGCCCGCCCTGCCAGCTTGGTGCCTGCGGGGCCCTTCATGAGAGCAGACCATTATTTATATATCCCAACCATTTCATCCTCCTTTACCCTCATCCCCCCCCCCCCACACCCTCCCGCCTTCCCTCTCAAACAAACGTGTTGTGTTAGCGGCTGTCTCCGCAGGACAAAGTGAGCGTTTGTCTCCCCTCTGGGGAGCGATGAAAAGCCATCTGTGTGCTGCGTACCATGCTGGGACCTCGTCTCTTTGTACTGTCAGCTCCACGGGACAAATGCTATCTGAGGGGACACAGAGACCCTCTTCATAGCAGAATGGGGGGCTTGTTCTGAGATGGGCCTTTAATGGCGAGCTCGGTGTGAACATTAGGACAGAGGGGTCTGTGTCCCGGCCTTACAATGGCCTGAATTATTACAGCCCCGGCCTGGGAAAGAAGAAGGGGGGGTGTGGGGGGGTATTGACAATATTAGAGCAACAATTCCACTTCTAGATTTCGGGGGGCTTTCACCCATTCCACGTTGGTGTCTTTTTTTTAAAGGATGCGCGTCATATATTACTTTATAACCCTACGGATTGAGAGGGGGCAAAATCTGCCACCAAGGAGCAAAACTCTCAAAGATATGGGTGATACCAGCCGCCTAAAGATGGCCATACAAGCTAAAATACGATCTGCTGTGGGTTCACCAACAGATATGTAGTGCAAGAGGTCTGTGGGATTGGGTATGTATAGGATGTCCAGGGTGACTGATGGCTCTCCGTTACCAAAAAGAGCACTAACGGTGCACAGCAACTCCTGAATACAGAGAAAGGGGGACAATCTGCCACCAAGGGGCCAACTCTCAAGGATATGACTGATACCAGGAGGTGCCGGCCACCTAAAGATGGCCACACAAGCTAAAATATGATCTGCTTTCGGTTCACCAACAAATATGTAGTTCAAGAGGTCTGTGGGATTGGGTATGTATAGGATGTCCAGGGTGACTGATGGCTCTCCGTTACCAAAAAGAGCACTAACGGTGCACAGCAACTCCTGAATACAGAGAAAGGGGGACAATCTGCCACCAAGGGGCCAACTCTCAAGGATATGACTGATACCAGGAGGTGCCGGCCACCTAAAGATGGCCACACAAGCTAAAATATGATCTGCTTTGGGTTCACCAACAAATATGTAGTTCAAGAGGTCTGTGGGATTGGGTATGTAGGATGTTCAGGGTGGCTGATGGCTCTCAATTACTAATGGCGCACAGCATGTTCTGAACACAGAGAAAGGGGTAAAATCTTAAGGATATGGAGGACACCAGGAGGTGTCGGCCATCTAGAGTAGTGGTCCAAAACTGCAGCCGTTTGCTTGCCTTTATCTGGCCCTTGAGGCAATATTCCTGCCAATGACACCAACAATAGGGCACTATTCCTTCCACTGACAACAAAATGGGGCACTATTCCTCCCAACGGCACCAGATCGGGCATTGTTTACCAGCCCCCCTAAAGTCTGAAGGACAGTACACTGGCCCTTTCTTTAGAAAGTTTGGAGACTCCTGATCTAGAGTAAGCCATACATGTTACAATGCGATTTGCTTTAGTTTCAACACCAAAAGGTCTTCCTGATTGTATTCAGGAGTTGCTGTGCACCATTACTGACCATACAACTATACCCAGAGAAAGGGGGACAATCTGCCACCAAGGGGTCAACTGTCAAGGATATGAGTGATACCAGGAGGTGCCGGCTACCTAAAGAGGGCCACACAAGGTAAAATATGATCTGCTTTGGGTTCACCAACAAATATGTAATGCAAGAGGTCTGTGGGATTTGGTATGTAGGATGTTCAGGGTGGCTGATGGCTCTCAATTACTAGAAAGATCACCAATGGCGCACAGCATGTCCTGAACACAGAGACAGGGGTAAAATCTCAAGGATATGGAGGACACCAGGAGGTGTTGTCCATCTAGAGTAGTGGTCTAAAACTGCAGCCCTTTAAGCAATATTCCTGCCAATGACACCAACAAATGTGCATAATTCCTGCCACTGACACCAACAATGGGGCAATATTCTTTCCACTGACACCAACAGAAGGGCATTATAACTTCCACTGACAACAAAGATGGGGCACTATTCCTCCCAAAGACACCAGATCAGGCATTGTTTACCAGCCCCCCTAAAGTCTGAAGGACAGTAAACTGGTCCTTTCTTTAGAAAGTTTGGAGACCCCTGATCTGGTGGAGGCCATACATGTTACAATGCGATTTGCTTTAGTTTCAACACCGGAGGTCTTCCTGATTGGATATAGGTAGTTAAGGTAGGCCAATTGCTACCTAAAGATAGCAATACAAGTTACAATACAATCTGCTTTAGGTTCACCAACAGATATGTAGTACGAGAGGTCTGTAGGATATTCAGGCTGGCTGATGGCTCTCAATTACCAAGTGTGCACAGCACCCTCCTGGACACACAGAAGGGCCACAATCTGCCACCAGCAACATTTCAAGGATATGAGTGATATCAGGAGGTGCCGGCCATCTAAAGATGGCCATGCAAGTAACAATACGATCTACTTTAGGTTCACCAATTGATATGTGGTGGTGTGAGAGGTCTGTCGGATTGGGCATGTAGGTTGTCCAGGGTGACTGGCGGCTCTCCATTACCAAAAAGAGAAATAATGGTGCACACCAACTCCTAAACTGAGAGAAAGGGGGACAATCTGCCACCAAGGGGCCAAATCTCAAGGATATGAGTGATACCAGGAGGTGTCGGTCATCTAGAGGAGGCCATACATGTTACAATGCGATTTGCTTTAGTTTCAACACAGGAGGTCTGCCTGATTGGGTATAGGTAGTTCAGGTAGGCTTATTGCTACCTAAAAATGGCCATACAAGTTACAATACAATCTGCTTTAGGTTCACCAACAGATATGTAGTACGAGAGGTCTGTGGGATTGGGTATGTAGGATATTCAGGCTGGCTGATGGCTCTCAATTACCAAAAAGAGCGCTAATGTTGCACAGTATGTCCTAAACACAGAGAAAGGGGTAAAATCTCAAGGATATGGAGGACACCAGGAGGTGTTGGCCATCTGGAGGAAGCCATACATATTACAATGCGTGTTGCCTTAGTTTCAACACTGGAGGTCTGCCCGATTGGATATAGGTAGATCAAGTAGGCCGATTGCTACCTAAAGATGGCCATACAGGTTGCAATACAATCTGCTTTAGGTTCACCGACAGATGTGTAGTGTGAGAAGTCTGTGGGATTGGGTATGTAGGTTGGCTCAGGGTGGCTAAGGGATCTCAATTACCAAGTGTGCACAGCACCCTCCTGAACACACGGAAGAGCCACAATCTGCCACCAGGAAAATTTCAAGGATATGGGTGAAACCAGGAGGTGCCGGCCACCTAAAGATAGCCATGCAAGTTACAATACAATAGTAACTAGGTATCCTGGATGATATGGCGCCCTTCAAACAAAAGACACCCCCACCGCGCCAGTGGCCCTAAATAAATAACCCAAAAATTGGTGCTAACCAGTGCTAAATGGCGAACTAGTAGGATTAAATATTTGGTTTATAGATCTTATTTTTAAGGGGCAGCTTTACTTATTAAATTTACGTTTATATTAAGTTACAATACAATCTGCTTTAGGTTCACCAATTGATATGTAGTGTGAGAGGTCTGTTGGTTTGGGTATGTAGGTTGGACAGGGTGACTGATGGCTCTCAATTACCATAAATAACACTGATGGTGCACAGAACACTTCTGAACACACAGCAGAGGCAAAATCTCAAGGATATGGCAGATACTAGAAGGTGCCAGCCTTCGAAAAATGGCCATATATAATACCTATGTAGTGCAAGAGGTCTGTGGGATTGGGTGTGTAGGTTTTTCAGGGTGGCTGATGGCTCCCAATTACTAAAAAGAGCGCTACTGGTGCACAGCACCTCTAGAGAAAGGGGGGCAATCTGCCACCAAGGGACCAAATCTCAAGGATATGAGTGATGCCAGGAGGTGCCGGCCACCTAAACATGGCCATACAAGTTACAATATGATCTGTTTTAGCCTCATCAACTGATATGTAGTGCAAGAGGTCTGTGGGATTGGTTATGTAGGTTGTTCCGGGTGGCTAATGGCTCTGAATTACCAAAAAGAGCACTACTGGTACACAGAGACTCCTAAACACAGCGAAATAGGTCAAATCTGCCACCAAGGGGAAAAACCTCAAGGTTTTGGGGTACCAGTCGTCTAAAATTGGGCATACAAGATACAATACGATCTGCCTTAGGTTCACCGATTGGTGCACAGCAAGTCCTGAACACAGAGGAAGGGGCAAAATCCCAAGGATATGAGTGACACCAAGAGGTTCTGGCCACCTAAAGATGGCCATACAAATTATTATATGATCTGCTTGAGCTTCACCAATTGATATGTAGTAGTGTGAAAGGTCTGTCGAATTGGGTATGTAGGTTGTTCAGGGTGGCAAACTCCAAGGATATAGGGGATGCCAGGAGGCGGTCATCTAAAGATGGCCATATACACTATATTGCCAAAAGTATTGGGACGCCCACCTTTACACGCACATGAACTTTAATGGCATCTCAGTCTCAGTCCGTAGGGTTAAATATTGAGTTGGTCCACCCTTTGCAGCTATAACAGCTTCAACTCTTCTGGGAAGTCCGTCCAGAAGGTTTAGGAGTGTGTCTATGGGAATGTTTGAATATTCTTCCAGAAGCGCATTTGTAAGATCAGGCACTGATGTTGGACGAGAAGGTCTGGCTAGCAGTCTCCACTTCAATTCAGTCAGGACTCTGTGCAAGCCAGTCAAAGTTCCTCCACCCCAAACTCGCTCATCCATGTCTTTATGGACCTTGCTTTGTGCACTGGTCCAAATCATTTGGAGGAGAGGGGATTATGGTGTGGGGGTTGTTTTTCAGGGGTTGGGCCCTTAGTTCCAGTGAAGGGAACTCTTTAGGCGTCAGAATACCAAGACATTTTGGACAATTTCATGCTCCCAACTTTCTGGGAACAGTTTGGGGATGGCCCCTTCCTGTTCCAACATGACTGCACACCAGTGCACAAAGCAAGGTCCATAAAGACATGGATGAGCGAGTTTGGGGTGGAGGAACTTGACTGGCCTGCACAGAGTCCTGACCTCAACCCCATAGAACACCTTTGGGATGAATTAGAGCGGAGACTGTGAGCCAGGCCTTCTCATACACATCAGTGCCTGACCTCACAAATGCTCTTCTGGAAGAATGGTCAAACATTCCCATAGACACACTCCTAAACCTTGTGGACGGCCTTCCCAGAAGAGTTGAACCTGTTACAGCTGCAAAGGGCGGAGCCAACTCAATATTGAACCCTACGGACTAAGACTGGGATGCCATTAAAGTTTATGTGTGTGTAAAGGCAGGCGTCCCAATACTTTTGGTAATATAGCGTATATGAGGAAAGGTCCACTTTAAAAGATTGTTTTGAGTTTAAGACTATATCCCTTTTTTTGGGGGGGGGGGGGGGGTGGAGTTCTTCTTAAAAGGGGTGTTGTGATTTATTATTATAAATATATAAAATAATATAATACAATATAATATAATAATAAATTATTATAGAGAAGCCGATTCTCCTGTATGATGAATGCTGAGATCAGGTCAGTCTGCTGACGAGCGATCGTTGCAGTTTCCAAATTCAGCAAATTTTTCACAAGTGAGTAAATGTGAGAACGCGGCCAAGAAGAGGAGAGGCGGAAGAGGTGACTCAGCGCAGCGTCCGAAAACGGGACCGCGAGTCGTGAAAAGTGTTCTGCACTCGAGTGAACCCGGCCGGGGACTCCGTGGGGAAATCTCTACCCCCCCCATTACCGCCCGTCCCCTCCAAAGACTAACTGCACACTGTGCTAGTCACCTAGGATATGGGGCTCTGGACTTTCCAGAGGGGCCACATCAGACAGTATACGGATATTCCTCAGCTGATAACAAATCTGTTTTATAAATTAATGAATGTTGCAATTCATTCTTTCCTGTACTCAGAACAACAGAGAATTTAATAAAACATCAGGGTCCCAACTTATATCAGGGTCTCCATCAGAGTCCCCCATCACTTTAGTCCCCATCAGAACACACCCCCCCCCCCCCCAACCTTACACCAGTGTCTCTATCAGAGTCTCCCTTTACATCAGAGTCCCCCCCCCCTTTACATCAGAGTCCCTCTCAATCTCTCCTTCCACCAGTGTCTTCCACAGAGTCCCCCTTACACCAGAGTCCCTATCAGAGTTCCCTTTTCATATAGTGTCCCCATCAGACTTGCGTTGGAGACTGCAAAGGGGAAGCTCGGACCAACTGATCGGAATCCTCATTCTGTGAACCAAGTCTGAAGATCTGCCGCGGATCCTAGCCATGGGCCAGATAACAATTCATAGCACACCAGATGTGACCTCCGAACTGTAGTTTGGAGACCCCCGTATACACACCGGCACAACAAAAAAAAACAGGCTTGTTTTTTTTTTATTTTTTTAATCATTTAAAGTGCGACTTTACCAATTTCAATAGAAAAACATCAAAATGAGATGTAGAGGGGTACAGATACATTGTATGAGATGTAGAGGGGTACGGATACATTGTATGAGATGTAGAGGGGTACATTGTATGAGATGTAGAGGGGTGCAGATACATTGTATGAGATGTAGAGGGGTACAGATACATTGTATGAGATGTAGAGGGGTACAGATACATTGTATGAGATGTAGAGGGGTACGGATACATTGTATGAGATGTAGAGGGGTACAGATACATTGTATGAGATGTAGAGGGGTACAGATACATTGTATGAGATGTAGAGGGGTACAGATACATTGTATGAGATGTAGAGGGGTACGGATACATTGTATGAGATGTACGGATACATTGTATGAGATGTAGAGGGGTACGGATACATTGTATAGGATGTAGAGGGGTACGGATACATTGTATGGGATGTAGAGGGGTACGGATACATTGTATGGGATGTAGAGGGGTACGGATACATTGTATGAGATGTAGAGGGGTACGGATACATTGTATAGGATGTAGAGGGGTACGGATACACTGTATGAGATGTAGAGGGGTACGGATACATTGTAGGAGATGTAGAGGGGTATGGATACATTGTATGGGATGTAGAGGGGTACGGATACATTGTATGGGATGTAGAGGGGTACGGATACATTGTATGAGATGTAAAGGGGTACGGATACATTGTATGGGATGTAGAGGGGTACGGATACATTGTATGGGATGTAGAGGGGTACGGATCCATTGTATGAGATGTACGGATACATTGTATGAGATGTAGAGGGGTACGGATACATTGTATGAGACGTAGAGGGGTACGGATACATTATATGAGACGTAGAGGGGTACGGATACATTGTATGAGGTGTAGAGGGGTACGGATACATTGTATGAGGTGTAGAGGGGTACGGATACATTGTATGAGGTGTAGAGGGGTACGGATACATTGTATGAGACGTAGAGGGGTACGGATACATTGTATGAGACGTAGAGGGGTACGGATACATTGTATGAGGTGTAGAGGGGTACGGATACATTGTATGGGATGTAGAGGGGTACAGATACATTGTATGGGATGTAGAGGGGTACGGATACATTGTATGGGATGTAGAGGGGTACGGATACATTGTATGGAATGGAGAGGGGTACGGATACATTGTATGAGGTGTAGAGGGGTACGGATACATTGTATGAGACGTAGAGGGGTACGGATACATTGTATGAGGTGTAGAGGGGTACGGATACATTGTATGGGATGTAGAGGGGTACGGATACATTGTATGGGATGTAGAGGGGTACGGATACATTGTATGGGATGTAGAGGGGTACGGATACATTGTATGGGATGTAGAGGGGTACGGATACATTGTATGAGATGTAGAGGGGTACGGATACATTGTATGAGATGTAGAGGGGTACGGATACATTGTATGAGATGTAGAGGGGTACGGATACATTGTATGAGATGTAGAGGGGTACAAGTACATTGTATGAGATGTAGAGGGGTACGGATACATTGTATGAGATGTAGAGGGGTACGGATACATTGTATGAGATGTAGAGGGGTACGGATACATTGTATGAGATGTAGAGGGGTACGGATACATTGTATGGGATGTAGAGGGGTACGGATACATTGTATGGGATGTAGAGGGGTACGGATACATTGTATGGGATGTAGAGGGGTACGAATACATTGTATAGGATGTAGAGGGGTACGGATACATTGTATGGGATGTAGAGGGGTACGGATACATTGTAGGAGATGTAGAGGGGTATGGATACATTGTATGGGATGTAGAGGGGTACGGATACATTGTATGGGATGTAGAGGGGTACGGATACATTGTATGAGATGTAAAGGGGTACGGATACATTGTATGGGATGTAGAGGGGTACGGATACATTGTATGGGATGTAGAGGGGTACGGATCCATTGTATGAGATGTACGGATACATTGTATGAGATGTAGAGGGGTACGGATACATTGTATGAGACGTAGAGGGGTACGGATACATTGTATGGGATGTAGAGGGGTACAGATACATTGTATGGGATGTAGAGGGGTACGGATACATTGTATGGGATGTAGAGGGGTACGGATACATTGTATGAGACGTAGAGGGGTACGGATACATTGTATGAGGTGTAGAGGGGTACGGATACATTGTATGGGATGTAGAGGGGTACGGATACATTGTATGGGATGTAGAGGGGTACGGATACATTGTATGGGATGTAGAGGGGTACGGATACATTGTATGGGATGTAGAGGGGTACGGATACATTGTATGGGATGTAGAGGGGTACGGATACATTGTATGGGATGTAGAGGGGTACGGATACATTGTATGGGATGTAGAGGGGTACGAATACATTGTATAGGATGTAGAGGGGTACGGATACATTGTATGGGATGTAGAGGGGTACGGATACATTGTAGGAGATGTAGAGGGGTATGGATACATTGTATGGGATGTAGAGGGGTACGGATACATTGTATGGGATGTAGAGGGGTACGGATACATTGTATGAGATGTAAAGGGGTACGGATACATTGTATGGGATGTAGAGGGGTACGGATACATTGTATGGGATGTAGAGGGGTACGGATCCATTGTATGAGATGTACGGATACATTGTATGAGATGTAGAGGGGTACGGATACATTGTATGAGACGTAGAGGGGTACGGATACATTATATGAGACGTAGAGGGGTACGGATACATTGTATGAGGTGTAGAGGGGTACGGATACATTGTATGAGGTGTAGAGGGGTACGGATACATTGTATGAGGTGTAGAGGGGTACGGATACATTGTATGAGATGTAGAGGGGTACGGATACATTGTATGAGACGTAGAGGGGTACGGATACATTGTATGAGGTGTAGAGGGGTACGGATACATTGTATGGGATGTATAGGGGTACAGATACATTGTATGGGATGTAGAGGGGTACGGATACATTGTATGGGATGTAGAGGGGTATGGATACATTGTATGGAATGGAGAGGGGTACGGATACATTGTATGGAATGGAGAGGGGTACGGATACATTGTATGAGGTGTAGAGGGGTACGGATACATTGTATGAGACGTAGAGGGGTACGGATACATTGTATGAGGTGTAGAGGGGTACGGATACATTGTATGGGATGTAGAGGGGTACAGATACATTGTATGGGATGTAGAGGGGTACGGATACATTGTATGGGATGTAGAGGGGTACGGATACATTGTATGAGACGTAGAGGGGTACGGATACATTGTATGAGGTGTAGAGGGGTACGGATACATTGTATGGGATGTAGAGGGGTACAGATACATTGTATGGGATGTAGAGGGGTACGGATACATTGTATGGGATGTAGAGGGGTACGGATACATTGTATGGGATGTAGAGGGGTACGGATACATTGTATGAGATGTAGAGGGGTACGGATACATTGTATGAGATGTAGAGGGGTACGGATACATTGTATGAGATGTAGAGGGGTACGGATACATTGTATGAGATGTAGAGGGGTATGGGATGTAGAGGGGTACGGATACATTGTATGAGGTGTAGAGGGGTACGGATACATTGTATGAGATGTAGAGGGGTACGGATACATTGTATGAGATGTAGAGGGGTACGGATACATTGTATGAGATGTAGAGGGGTACGGATACATTGTATGGGATGTAGAGGGGTACGGATACATTGTATGAGGTGTAGAGGGGTACGGATACATTGTATGAGATGTAGAGGGGTATGGGATGTAGAGGGGTACGGATACATTGTATGAGATGTAGAGGGGTACGGATACATTGTATGGGATGTAGAGGGGTACGGATACATTGTATGAGATGTAGAGGGGTATGGGATGTAGAGGGGTACGGATACATTGTATGAGATGTAGAGGGGTATGGGATGTAGAGGGGTACGGATACATTGTATCTGATGTACAGGGAGGCTAGTGTACACTAGCTGCAGTGCTTGCCACCCCACTGAACAGTGATTTGCAATGGATCACTTTTCATAGGCGTCTGACACTTCGCCTCCTTGCCGCCTTTGGTCCCAAGTGCCATATCAAAGAAATATCAACTCGCATGAAAGAAAGCAATGTTGCACATAGGTGAGCTGGATAGAGTCCAGGAGAAAGGTCAGAGTGGATGATCAGGTCACGATGAGGTCCACTTCTCACTAGTATAGTGGAGTCCTGCTGGGACATCAGATATCCAGGAGAAGGTATGAGGGGTGGTGAGCTGTCAAAGCCGGGGGGCTCAGCGCTGCTGTTCCTTGTATGTCCTCACTGATCACCGCTTGCCAGATGGAGAGCGGTCGTGCGGTGTCAGATCTCATCCAGAGTGAGGCTTGGAAGGCATGTGGTGGCACGTGGCTGTGACTTCACTAACATGCGACGCGTTTCCGAGCTTTCCTGCTGCGAGTGGTGTGGCAGCCGCGCTCTTTTTTCAAGTATATATATATGAATAAACCGCACAGGAGCCAATCAGTTCATGTCCTGATAAGAAGCATGCTGATAGGAGGAGAGAGTAAAGTGACGAAAGAGATGATGCTGGCCACCAAACTGAGGACATCTAGTGGCAGAGAAAAAGTACTGCATGGGAAATCTCTGGATTGAAGATGAACATTGCAGCGAAAAGTGTTATTTATTATTATTTTATCTTTTATTTGTATCATCTGTTTGGCTGGAGTTTCACTTTACGTTCGGTTCTACCTTAAGAAACCTTCACACCAGGCCCAGCGTCTTTGTTGACAGCGGCGTCGGAGCCAGAGGCGGACAACTCGCAATGGATAAACACACGGAAGGGCGCTAAATTTTACATGCGGCGCCCGGACAAGGGGAGCTGTCAGGTCTGCCTCTCACCTTCCCTCTGGCCGTCTCCCCGGAGCAATAACACGGCGCACACAGGACCGCCATTCACCCGGCAGGTCTAGACTGGCCACTGAGCCTCCGAGACCAAACAGGAGGATGCCTGCAGGAGATTCCCAGTATGACAAAAAGGCTTTTGTGACCGTCGTCTCTCCCCCCAAACAGCCGACCTGCCGGGAGAAAATCCCAGGGAGGGCGCCAACGTCTCCTCTCTGAGCTGAGCCCGCTACTGCTATTGTAGGCTGCATTAAAGGGGAACCCCAATCCAGCGCTAATGAAATAAATAATGACAACACCCTATAGCTGTAATACAACAACAACCCTTTATATGGAAAGAAAAAGCAGAACGCAAAACTGCCGCCAACACAACCCCAAAAATATTACCCAATGAATGTTTATAAGATACATTGTAACATTTTTTACTATATACAGTAACGGAAAAAAATGAAAGGAACTCTTTGAAAACACATCAGATCTCAATGGGGAAAAATCTCATGCTAGATATCTATACTGGTATGGACTGGGTAATGTGTTGGGATCTATACTGGTATGGACTGGGTAATGTGTTGGGATCTATACTGGTATGGACTGGGTAATGTGTTAGGATCTATACTGGTATGTACTGGGTAATGTGGTAGGATCTATACTGATATGGACTGGATAATGGGTTAGGATCTATACTGGTATGGACTGGATAATGGGTTAGGATCTATACTGGTATATACTGGGTAGTGTGTTAGGATCTATACTGGTATGGACTGGGTAATGTGATAGGATCTATACTGGTATGTACTGGGTAATGTGGTAGGATCTATACTGGTATGGACTGGATAATGGGTTAGGATCTATACTGGTATGGACTGGATAATGGGTTAGGATCTATACTGGTATATACTGGGTAGAGTGTTTGGATCTATACTGGTATGGACTGGGTAATGTGATAGGATCTATACTGGTATGTACTGGGTAATGTGTTAGGATCTATACTGGTATGGACTGGGTAATGTGGTAGGATCTATACTGGTATGGACTGGGTAATGGATTAGGATCTATACTGGTATGGACTGGGTAATGTGGTAGGATCTATACTGGTATGGACTGGGTAATGTGGTAGGATCTATACTGGTATGGACTGGGTAATGTGGTAGGATCTATACTGGTATGGACTGGGCAATGTGTTAGGACCTATACTGGTATGGACTGGGCAATGTGTTGGGATCTATACTTTTATGGACTGGGTAATGTGTTAGGAAGGAAAGGATGCCACATCGTTTGATGGAAATGAAAATGATCACCCTACAGAGGGCTGAATTCAAAGACACCTCGAAAATCGAAGTGAAAAAATGATGCAGCAGGCGAGTCCATTCTGCTGAAATTTCATTGCAGGAACTCAAAATGGTCTTCAGTCGTTTATAGAGCCCTCTCATGCTTGACAACGTTGGGGCATGCTCCTAATGAGACGACGGATGGTGTCCTGGGGTATTTCCTCCCAGATCTAGACCAGGGCATCACTGAGCTCCTGAATAGACTGAGGTGCAACCTGGTGATGACGGATGGAGCAAAGCATAATGTCCCCGAGGTGTTGTATTGGATTTAAGTCAGGCCAGCGTGGGGGGCCATTCAATGGTCTCCATACCTTCATCCTCCATGAACTGGCTGCATTCTCTCGCCACATTAGGCCGGGCATTGTGCACCAGGAGGAACCCAGGACCCACTGCACTAGTGTAGGGTCTGACAATGGGTCCAAGGATTTAATCCCGATACCCAAAGGCAGTCAGGGTGCCATTGTCTAGCCTGCAGGCGGTCTGTGCCATGGCGGCTGGTGCTGTATATTATGGGGGGCGGGGTGCCGGCGGGTGTCTTGTTTGCCGCCCCCCAAAATATACAGCATCAGCCGCCACTGGACAGACCTCTACAGGCTAGACAATGGCAGTCTGACTGCCCCCGTTCGGTCGCTCAGTCAAAAAACCTCCAACCCCCCCCCCCCCCAACCAGCCAAGCACTTGCCCCATCTGGGTCGCGGGTAGCTTCGGCTCCTTCCTGCATCTCCTCCTCCTCTGCAACAGTTTCCTCCTAGGCGGCTTCACCCTGCGTCTCCGGCTTCATGGCGGTTTCCCTCCTCCTTCCCTCGGCGGCCTTCCCTTGCTTCTCCTCTCGGCCAATCAGGCCTTAAGACCCACTTCCTGATTGGCCGGGAGGAGAATCAGGAAGACAACAGCGAATAATAATTCACTAGTGTCACACAAATGGGTGGGCTCGGGGCACAGTGCACTGCGCCCCAAGCCCTCCACTTTTTTTTAAGTCAATTAGGGCCTCGGGCTCTAATCTCCCCATTGGAATCCATGCGTCTGGTGCCCTGTATGTAGATTAGGGGCGGGGCGCATGGATTAGGGGGAGCAGCTCCCCTGCGCTCCTCATGGACGGGCCGCCACTCAGTCTGTGCTTCCCTCCATGGATTTGCCTCCATACACCCAGGGCCATCTTTAGCACAGAGCAAAAGGGGCAGCTGCCTCGAGCACCAGTTATTGTTGTGGGGCCCAAAGCAGCTGCCCCTTGAGCCCACACTGCCTGCAAATAGTTAATAAGTGAATTCGGGAGGGCCCAAGAAAAGGTTTGCCCAGGGTCCAATCAATATTAAAGACGACCCTGCACAGACCATCACTGACCCACCACCAAACCGGTCATGCTGAACGATGTTACAGGCAGCACAACGTTCTCTCATCTGGGAAAAGCACAGGGCACCAGTGGTGGACCTGCCAGTTCTGGTGTTCAGTGGCAAATGCCAATCGAGCTCCACAGTGCCAGGCAGTGAGCACAGGGCCCACCAGAGGATGTCGGGCCCTCAGGTCACCCTCATGAAGTCTGTTTCTGATTGGTCAGAGACATTCACACCAGTGGCCTGCTGGAGGTCATTTTGTGGGGCTCTGGCAGGGCTCACCCTGTTCCTCCTTGCATAAAGGAGCAGATACCAGTCCTGCTGATGGCTTAAGGACCTTCTACGGTCACCATCCAGCTCTCCTAGAGTACCTGCCTGTCTCCTGGAATCTTGAGACTGTGCTGGGAGACACAGCAAACCTTCTGGTAATGGCAAGTGTTAATGTGCCATTCTGGAGGAGTAGGACTGCCTGTGCAACCTCTATAGGGTCTAGGTACCTCCTCATGCTACCAGTAGTGACACCGACCCTAGCCAAGTGCAAAACTAGTAAAAAAAACAGTCAGAAAAGAGGAGTAGGAAAAAAAAAAATGAACAATGGCCTCTACCTGTAAAACCATTCCTGTTTTGGAGGTCGTCTCGTTGTTGCCCATCTAGTGCACCTATTCATTTCATTAACACCAAAGCAGCTTAAACTGATTAACAACCCCCTCTGTGTACACCCCAACCCCCCTCTGCTACTCACCTGACCAATATCCCAGGAGTTTCATTGACTTGATGCTAAACTCTGATTAAAAAGTGTTCCTTTCATTTTTTTTTGAGCAGTGTATATTTATTTTTGTATACATTTATTTATTTATTTATTGCAGAGTTGTACTGCAATGGCCTATTCTGATTTCGCTGCACACTGTGAGCTTCTCACAATGTGCATTAGAAGCTGCTGGAGGATGTCCCGCTTTTCTCCCCAGCCTGACTGTCCCTGGCCCCGCCCCTTTCGTCAATGGATTTCAGTTCTCTCAGGCCGGGTTCACACTGGTACGACAAAACGCTCCGACATTGGGGGCTTGTGTCACATGACGTGTGAAAATCAATGCTTCCCTATGGGAGCCGTCTTAACTCATCCGGCACAAGTCGGTGCGACTTTGAAAATGCTCCCTGCACTACTTTGGTACGACTTCGGTGATATTCAATGGGCTGAAGTAGGACCAAAGTCGGCTTAATGCCGGATCGCCGTCTTGACTGATCCGACTTTGGCATGCTACTTGTGTGATGATCTTGAAGGGGAGCTCCACGCCAAATTTAAAAAAAAAAAAATTGAAATGAGTTCTCCCTCCTTCGGTCTGGTATGGATTTTAAGGGGCACCCACACGCCGAAAAAAACACCATGTGGGTCCCCCCAAAATCCATACCAGACCCTTATCAGAGCACACAGCCTGGCAGGTCAGGAAAGGGGGTGAACCGTACCAGGCCACATGCCCTCAACATGTGGGGGGGTGAGTGCTTTGGGGCAGGGAAGGCCCTGCGCCCCCCCCCACTTCAAAGCTCCTTGTCCCCATGTTGATGGAGACAAGTGCCTCTTCCCGACACCCCTGCCCGTTGGTTGTCTGGGTCTGCGGGCGGGGGGCTTATCAGAATCTGGAAGTCCCCTTTAAGAAGGGGGCCCCCAGATCCCTGCCCCCCACCCTATATGAATCACTATTGGGTACATTGTACTCCTACCCATTCACCTAAAAAAGTGTCAAAAATAAAACACACAGTACACGTT
Source organism: Lithobates clamitans (assembly GCA_037952925.1). Taxonomy (NCBI): domain Eukaryota; kingdom Metazoa; phylum Chordata; class Amphibia; order Anura; family Ranidae; genus Lithobates; species Lithobates clamitans. The sequence continues at coordinate 410,462 of JBBGZY010002779.1, read as the reverse complement.
TTTAAAGTAATTTTTTAGGCGACTCCGGGGTCTCTTCTGACTTCTTCTCCCCTCTCCGGTTCGTCTCCCTCTGTCCGCTGTCTTCTGCCAGGTCTTCTCCCTCTCTTTTTCTTGGTCTTCTCCACTTTCTCCTCCTTCTGTTCTTCTTCCAATGTTGACTCGATGCTCTCTCCCGCTCTAATGCTGGGGTGCGCGGTGTGCCACTACTTATATAGGCATGAGGCGGGATCATTGGAGGCCCGCCCCTTATGACCTCACCCCCCCCCATCAAGCCCTGGGCCATGATGTTATAAGGGGCGGGGCACCGCGCACCCCGCATTAGAGCGGGAGAGAGCGTCGGGTCGACATCGGAAGAAGAAAGAAGAAGAAGATAGCGGAGGAGACCCAGCAGAAGACAGTGGAGGAGGCAGAAGAGCCGGAGAGGAGAGAAGAAGTCGGAAGAGACGCCGGAGCTGCCTTTTTTCAGGTGAATGGGTAGGAGTGCAATGTATCCCATACTCATTCACATACGGTGGGGGGCCGGGATCTGGGGGCCCCCAGATTCCGATAAGGCCCCTGCCCGCAGACCCCGACAACCAATGGCCAGGGTTGTCGGGAAGAGGCCCTTGTCTTCATCAACATGGGGACAAGGTGCTTTGGGGGGGGGGGGCGCAGGGCCCTCCCCTGCCCCAAAGCACCTACACCCATGTTGAGGGCATGTGGCCTTTTAAGGTTCAGGAGAGGGGGGGGGCACTCGCTCGTCCCCACCCCCTTTCCTGACCTGTATTTTGGGGGGACCGAAGGGCCCGGTATGTTCTTGGAGGGGGGAACCCATGCCGTTTTTTTTTTTTTGTTTTTTTTATTTGATGGAGTTCCCCCAAAAGATTCATACCAGACACAGTGCCTGGTATTGTCGGGGATCAAAGTCTGATCCCCGTTCATTGAAGTCGGACGCATGGCGGAATTCAAGTCGCAGGGCAAAGTCAGATCCAAAGTGGTACGACTGCCGTACCAGTGTGAACCCGCCCTCAATCATGAAAGCTCAGCATGACATGTGGGAGTTACTTATGTAAATATATCCTACCTAGGACCGCCCATTCCTCGAGACTGGCACCCGCCCATCGAGACATATTTGCATAACCCCTCCCAAGAATCAGCCCACTGCTTACATCACATGTGGGCGGTCTGCATGTAAATACAGCCTACCTAGGACCGCCCATTCCTCGAGACTGACACCTGCCCATCACAACCTATTTGCCTCTTCCCACTACTTGCATCAGGACTGGGGGCTCTTGTGAGGAGTACTTAGGCCGGGTGCTGTGATGTGTTCAGGAAGCTGTGTACAGCCCCCTGCTAGCCCCTCCCACACCAGCCCTGATCTGCCTGCATTGCATAGAGAAGCAGAGAGAACCAGTGATGACATCACCAGTTCCAAAATAAGTATGTCATAAGAGCGGCAAGGTTTTAGTTAAGAAAAAAAAAGTAATTATCGTGTTAATAGTAGGTGCAGGGAAAAGCAAAATAGAAGCAATTAAACCTCAACGGTGAAGTGTAAGAAGTAGCGATCAGTCGATAGAGGGATACAATGAAAGTGATCAGACAGCCTGGTCTGAGCTCTGCTGTACAGAAGATTTCCCTGGTGCAGTTTCGCTTTCACTTACTCCCATCCCCGGCCCCCAGGCTGTGATTGGACAGGAAAAGGAGAAGCGCCACACCAAGAAGCTCTTCTCTCCGTCACTCTGCTCTCTCCTATTACTATGTCCCTTGCACTGCAGCACAACTGATTGGCTCCTACTGCTGCTCATCCCTCCTACAGTCTGAGCTCTGCTGTACAGGGGATCTCCCTGCTGCAGTTTCGCTTTAACTTACTCTTATCCTGCCCCCCCCGCTCCCCCCCCCCGGTTGTGATTGGACAGGAAAAAGTAGAAGCAGCACACCAAGAAGCTCTTCTCTCCGTCACTCTGCTCTCACCTGTTTCTATGTTCCTGATTGGCTCCTTGTGCCGCTCCTCCCTCCTACAATCTGAGCTCTGCTGTACAAGAGGCTGATACAAAGTCACAGCAATGCATAGAAGGCATGTCCTGGTAATGAGCCCTGAAATGACAAATGTTTATTGTACACGGCGCTTTAGCAAAGTAACTATCCAGTGAGTGGTGACATCTGCTTTATAATGTCATTGGCTATTACAGAGCCGTGCCCGATGGTCTCATGTTAATGACCGGTCCTCTTTTGTGTTCCCCCCCAGGCGGCGGGACCGTGTCGTCTGCGGCGAGGAGCCGGCGTGAACGGCGAGGATAATCTGTAATTTTGTTCAAGTCATCTTTACAATTCGGAGAAGAATGGAGCCTTTCAGCCGCACAAAACGCACATTCATGAAATGCCAAGAGCACATTGTGTCTTCTGCAAAGCAGATAAAACGCTTCGAGTGCGCACTTCCACCGGCCCAATAATACGGACGCGCTTTCGCCTTTCACAACGCACAATAAGAGCCGAATGGGCCCTCCACCGCACAATGGACAATGGGCAGGACGATCGGGCACGGGGCTCCGGCAGGTGCACGCCAATATCCGCGTATCGATCGGGATTTATCAATGTAACGTCTGCGGGAGATTCTGGGGCAGCGATCAATTATTGATGAACAGATTATCAATTTTACGCGTTTGCAAATGTACAAAAAATTTGGGGTCTCTTAAAGGGGAAGCGTCACCCAAATCTTGCAAACTGAAAATGTTATTACATGGCAATCGCAAAGTGCGGAAACACAAAACCATGCGTTTTCCAAAAACCTGCCGCCGCCAATAATGCACTTTTCAAGGAGTTTTCCATGCACTAAGGCGGGAAACACCCCCAGTGAGTGGGCCGCCCTCCGCGCAGCAATTCCCCCCGTGAATGGTCCGTCCTCCGTGCAGCAATCCCCCCTGTGAATGGTCCGCCATCCGTGCGGCAATTCCCCCCCCCCCCCTCTGGTGAATGGGCCGCCCTTCACAGGCCAACTCCCCCCCATGGAACAGGCCGCCTTCCGCGCAGCAATCGCACCCCCAGGGAAATTGCCAAACAATGCAAAAATGTGTCCAAAATTTCAATTCGGAATGAAACGAACCGCACATGTCTAGTGCTAGCAGGGGTGAATTTTTTTTTTATTTTTTTGGGGGTGGGGGCGTATTTGAGCATATGGATGCAAAGATTTGTGCTGGGGGGGGGGGGATTTATGTTCAGGGGTAACCATGCAAATGAGTCTCAGTGTTTTTTGTGATGGGGGGGGGAGATTTTTGCTGACACATAATGCTCATACATCTTGGGGAGGTGGGGTCGGCTTGGCATGTTCGCCCTGGGCTCTAGATGACCTTGTCCCGGCATTGCTCTGGAGGAAGGAGGGGGACAGACTTGCGACATGAAGTTACCATATTCAGAAATAAATAAATAACAGGGGACTCCCCAGCCAGCGGCGGGTCTGGGGGGGGGGGCGATTATCGGCAAACAGCCAATGGCAGGGAACGGGACTTATAGAGAGGGGCGGCGGGTTGGCTGCGCCCAGCACGCAGACATCTGTTCCGGGGTCTTTCAGCCTCCATTCTCCATGCGGTGACACCGGATCAGAGACTCCTTGTCTAGACAGACGCCGTTAACCCTTCCAGATCCAGGCTGCAAGATGAGAGCGCCGGCCTGGAGGCGGCTTTAGGGTCCCGGCACCTCTGACTCTGAGGGACCTTCAAGACCTGCCGGAGAAAGGCGGACCGCAGACCGTGGTTATAAACAGAGACGTATTTAAAGCTGAACTTCGGCACAAAAAAAAAAAATGGTCATTTGTATATTTTCCGCAAAAGGCCACAAAGGAAAGAATTCCACTTTGCGTGCGCCAAATTCCTTTGCAAATCCAGATGTTGCCTTGTAAAAGTAGCCGTGACATCATCACTGTGCCGTACAGTTGTGCGGCTCAGCAGGCTCCACCCACTATAGAAAACTGGGGGGGGGGGGGCGGAGACAAGACCAGTCACCCTGCACAAGGAAAGAAAGCAGAGCTGTGGGAGGGGCCCGGCAGGCTTCACCCACTACAGAAAACTACAGGAGGAGGCTGAGACGAGACCAGTCTCCCTACACAAGGAGAGAGAGCTGTGGGAGGGGCTCAGCAGGCTCCACCCACTACAGAAAACTACAGGAGTAGGTGGAGACAAGACCAGTCACCCCGCACAAGGGGGGGGGGGTAGAGAGAGAGAGAGAGAGAGAGAGAGAGAGAGAGAGAGAGATCTGTGGGAGGGGCCCAGCAGGCTCCACCCACTACAGACTGCCTGCAAAAGAACTGCAGAAGGGGACGGAGACAAGACCAGTCACCCTGGACAAAGAGAAGAGCTTTGGAAGGGGCCCGGCAGGCTCCACCCACTACAGAAAACTACAGGAGGGGGCGGAGACAACACTAGTCACCCTGCACAAGGAGAGAGAGCAGAGTTGTGGGAGGAGCCCAGCAGGCCCCACCTACTACCGGCTACCTACAGAAAACTACAGGAGGGGCGGAGACAAGACCAGTCCCCCTGCACAAGGAGAGAGGCCAGCAGTGAGCGGTCTTTATTACAGGAAGTCTTACACTAGATTACTGCACAGATCTGGAAGAAATACAGGTAGGTACAGACCTACCTGTGCAGAAGGTAACTTAAATGTCTTTTCTCCCCCCCCCCCCCCAGGAGCACCAATGACTGGAACCAGCTGTTAGATGGCACTGCAGCGTACCCTCAGTGCATCCCACAATGCAGTTTGTTCCCAGCAGGGTGGAGTCGGCGCAAGTCAAAATTTGCATACTGGACACTCCCATATACAGTGCCATGGTACTCAAGACTCAATGACGAATTCCTGTAGCTGATGGGTTAGATTGCTTTAAGAAATGACTTAAAGGAATTTGCAGCAGGCAGAGTGAGACTTTTAAGGCAAGGGGCAGAACCTGGCCGAGGGAGGATCTGATCGCTGGAGTCCCTAGAAGTATTAAGATGTTAATTTAACCCAACAGCTCTAAAACCTCCACCCATATCTGAACACACAGAAATGTATGGATACTTTTTGTCCCGCTTCTCAGCCGATTGGCTCACGGAAAGTTTTCGTGAGGGGCTGTTTAGCATTTTCCAAGTTGCAAAAACAAACCAATGAGAGAGTGTGGGCCCCGGGACTGCTAAAGATCACAAGCAGGCAGATGTTGAGGGGGGGGGGGGGGTTCCAGCAGATCGGGGACACAATGAATTACTCCAGTTTATTTCATGTTTAGCTCTTTGAAAATCCATGTGCCGGGTGTTACATCGCACTCTATAGAAGAATCCAAGACTTTTCTACAACATTAAAGTGTTTTCCAAACAAGAGGACATGATTACAAATAAGATACACTGTGTACCTTCTATGGACCTTCTATACTTGTTCTATGAACCATCAATGAATCATCTGTGGACCTCCTATTGACCATTTGTGGACCTAGTCATCTTTTATGGAACTTCTATGCACTTGCTATGAACCGTCAGTGAACCATCTTTGGACCTTCTATTTACCAAGTATAGACCATCTATGTACCTTCAATAGAGGTCTATGGACCTTCTATGTGCCTTTTATGAACTTGTCTGTCTACCTTCTATGAACTGTTTATGTACCTTCTAAGCACTTTTTATGAATTATCTATGAACCCTCTACTGACAGTCTATAGATCGTCTAAAAACCCTCTATGGACATTTTAAGGACCTTCTATTGACCATGTATGGCCCGTCTACCTTCTTCAGACTGTCTATAGAACTTCTATGTATCCTGTGTTTTTTTTTTTATAGATCTTCTATGCTTCTTCTATGAACTCCCTATGTACTTTCTATGAACCTTCCTTTGACAGTCTAAGGCAGGGGTCTCAAACTGGTGGCCCTCCAGCTGTTTGCGGAACTACAAGTCCCATCATGCCTCTGCCGATGGGAGTCATGCTTGTAACCGTCAGCCTTGCAATGCCTCATGGGAATTGTAGTTCTGCAACAGCTGGAGGGCCGCCGGTTTGAGACCCCTGGTCTAAGGACTATCTATGTACCTTCTGTAGACCATCTATAAACCTTCTATGCAACTTTTATGTACCTTCTGTGGACTTTCTATGCACCTTTTAGGAATCATCTTGGTATAAACATTCTATTGACAGCCTATGGACCATCTATGTACCTTCTATATATTGTCTATAATCCCTCTAGGCATCTTTTATGGACATTCTATGTACTATCTGTAAACCTTCTATGCAACTTTTATGTACCTTCTATGGACTTTCTATGCACCTTTTAGTAATCATCTATGTATCTTCTATATATTGCCTATAATCTCTCTATTCATCGTTTGACAGTCTATGGACTGTCTATTGGTCTTCTTTGCATCATTTATGAACCGTGTATCCACCTTCTATGCTCCATTCAATGAACCATTTATGGACCTTCTATGCACCTTTTATGAACCATCTGCAGACTGAACCTTCTATCGACCATCTATGGACCTTCTTTCACCTTTTAATAACCATTTACAGTATGAAAGTTCTATTGACAGTCTATAGATCATCTATGTACCTTCTATATATTGTCTATAAACCTTCTATGCACCTTTTATGGACATTCTGTGGACTGTCTATTGACCACCTTTTATGAATTATCTCTCTACCCTCTATGGACTGCCTATGAGACTTACATTGACAATCTATGAACCCTACATGAATCTTCAATGGATCTTCTATGCACCAACTATGGACCTTCAATGCATCTTTTATGTACCTTCTATAGACGGTCTATGGATCTTCTTTGCACCTTTATGAACTATCTATCTACCTTTTTAATGCTCCTTTTATTGACCTTCTATTGACCTTCTATGGACAATCTATGGATCTTGTGTAGACTTCTGGGACTCAGCTGTGAATGGCTGGAAGACGAAAGGTGTTACTGGTTGGCAGGTTCTACTTCCTTCTGTATTTCACTGCAATCACTCGCTGACACACCTGCTGAGATATAATCAGAGCCACGCTGCACTGCTTGAAGTTCCGTCACACCTGACCCATAGGCTTGCGTTGAGAGAGAGGATCAGCAGGCGCAGTCACACTGAAGGAGGACTAAGCGGAGCTTGAACCGTTGTGGCTTACTCCGATTTCACTGCACACTGTGAGCTTCTCACAATGTGCATTAGAAGGTGCAGCAAGTCAGATAGAGCCCCGCCTCCTTTCCTGGACATCCAGCATCCTCTAGCTCTTTCCTCCCAACCTGACTGTCCTTGGCCCCGCCCCTTTCATTCATTGGATTTCCGTTCTTTCAATTATGGAGGCTCAGCATCACATGTGGGCGTTACCCGTGCAAAATGCATTCTGCCTAGGAACACCCTCCCTTCCAGACTGACACCCACCCATCAAGGCTTTTTGATACTTGTAGCTCCTCCCACTACGTGCATTAGGGCTGAGGCCTCTCGGGAGGAGATCCGTCTGCATTTCATAGAGAAGCACAGAGGCCCACCAGCCATGATCTGCCCATGTTGCACAGAGGCCCACCAGCCATGATCTGCCCACGTTGCACAGAGGCCCCCCAGCCATGATCTGCCCACGTTGCACAGAGGCCCACCAGCCATGATCTGCCCACGTTGCACAGAGGCCCACCAGCCATGATCTGCCCACGTTGCACAGAGGCCCACCAGCCATGATCTGCCCACGTTGCACAGAGGCCCACCAGCTATGATCTGCCCATGTTGCACAGAGGCCCACCAGCCATGATCTGCCCACGCTGCACAGAGGCCCACCAGCCATGATCTGCCTGCATTGCACAGAGGCCCACCAACCATGATCTGCCCACGTTGCACAGAGGCCCACCAACCATGATCTGCCTGCATTGCATAGAGGAGCACAGAGGCCAACCTGCCACAATCTGCCTGCATTGTATAGAGAAGCACAAAGACCCACCAGCCATGATCTGCCTGCATTGCATTGAGAAGCACAGGAGGTCCACCGACCATGATCTGCCCCACATTGCATAGAGAAGCACAGAGGCCCAATGACATCACAATAAGGTGAGGATTTAAAGGGAAAGCTTTATTTAAAAATGTTATTGGCATGTTGACAGGGGGAGGGCATAAGCAGATTAAAGTTCAGCCAAGCTATAGGAAGGGGAGGGGGGAGGACAGAGCCGGGCTCGGCAGGGGGGGTTGGGGTTGAGCGCAGTGCAGGTGTCTGAACACGTCAGAGAACTCTGTAACCGGTCTTAAAAAGGAAGCACAAAGCTACCGGGAGAGGCTAACCGGGGTCACCCGACAAAGGAGGAACTCCGCCGCACACCCTCCCAGTGACAGAGAGAATTGCTGCAGCTGACAAAACACCGTCAGGTGGAAACAGCGACACACCACAGAGGACGTCACGTTACGCTCCGGCGCAGCCCTTGGCGGAGGATCGGCCCTCCCGCTGCCAGGATTGTAAAAATCGCACACAATGCCATCTTTATGACTTCAATCCCACCACCTTTTTTTTTTTTCTTCCCACATCCGTATTGTTTCCATTTTATACAATGTAACGTCTCCTATCCGCCATTCAATACAACTACAAGGGATCGGTCACCATACACCGGACAATCACCGAGCAAATGTGACCGACTGCAAAAAGTCAACTCGAGGAATTGTTTGATTTTCCATCGGATGGAACATTTCTTTTCTGCCCTTTCTATCAATCCACACAATCGTCCCAATGCCAGCGGCAGGCGCTATCTTTCCATTTGCTGTAAATCATCCAGTAGAACGTGAAGGTGACCATACACGTTACAACCAGAGATTGTGCAATCGCTGTACAATCTCCTTTTACATTTTACAACAAAACTGAGGACAAAGTTTAACAATCCATCCAGATTGTATCCAAGCTTTAATATTATTATTATTATTATTATTATTATTATTATTATTATTATTATTATTATTATTATTATACAGGATTTATATTGCACCAACAGTTTGCGCAGTGCTTTACAAACAGCACAGTTACAAAAAATTACAAAAAGGGTTAATATCAGATGGTGGGGAGATTGTACAATCAGATTGTATAGTGTATGGATATGACCAACGATTTTCCCGGAAATTCGCAATTAAATATCCCAATCAGTCATAAGATTACAGGACCATGAAGATATCAATTTATAAAATTAGAAATAAAATGAACAAACTACTCCAAGCAAAGAAAAATGTTCTATCCTGGTAACCAATCAGAATCCTGGTCTGTCTGGTTTGGCTATAGCAGTGTGAATTCTGATTGGTTGCTTTGGGCTCTTCTGCTACCCACACTAGTAGTAGTAGTAGTAGTAGTAGTAGTAGTAGTAGTATTAATAATAATAAAATAATAAATCATCCTAAAAATAAACAACTATTATTCAAAAAAATAATAATAATAATAAATAGTAAAATAATAATCATCGTGATTTTAAAAGTAAATAACATAATAATAATAATAATAATACTTATAGTAATAAATAATAAAATAATCATCATGGTTGTAAAAATAAAAAACAACAACAATAATAATAATAATAATAATAATAATAATAACGATGATAATAATAATCATCATCTTGATTTAAAAAATTATATAATTATATATATATATATATATATAATAAAACATAATACTAGTAATAGTAACAATGATCTTAAGCATTCTAAAAATAAATAAAAAATAACAATAATGCTATAATAATAATAAAATACTGCTAATAATAATGATAAAAAGATCATTCTAAAATTACTAGTAACAGTAATAATCATAATAAATAACAGTAATAATAATAAAATAATCATCATGTTGTAAAAATAAAAAATAATAATAGTAATAATAATAAAGAATAATAATAGTAACAGTAATGATGATAATAATAATAAAAGATTTATATATATATATATATATATATATATATATTTTAAAACATAATACTAGTAATAGTAACAATAATAAATAATAGTAACAATGATCATAAGGATTCTAAAAATAATAAATAACAATAATGCTATAATAATAAAATACTGCTATAATAATAATAATAATAATAATAATAATAAAAAATTTCTAAAATTACTAAATTACTAGTAACAGTAATAATCATAAAAAATAACAGTAATAATAATGATAAAAATAATATTATAATAATCATCATTCAGAACCACAAATTGTCCCATGCAGGCCAGCCACAGACGTGAGGCGGCGGTTGCTGCACGATCGTGACACACACACACACAGTTGAGCTGGACATACATGTTTATGCAATGAACTTACACATGTCTTGCAGCAGCAAGCATCCAGGACAATCACCTACAGTAGTCATTGAGTACCTATAGACGTACAATCAATTATTGATCGGTTATTGGCCAGATTGGATGATGATCCCATACATGAGCAGCTTTGGGGTCATTTAGAAATATTGGCGAGGATTAACACATGGCAACCAGAGACAACTTGGACATGGCCGGCTACAGAAAAACTGACTTATGATTGGCTATCGCAGATCCCTACTCTAGGTAATAAGCCCAATACAGTTCAAGGAGGGAACAATCCCAGAGCAAATGGTTCACCTTCACCATCCAGCAATCCTCACATCTCTGCACTTTGCTCCCAGGACACAGAGCCATTGCTTACAACTCCACACTAGTCCATCCAATTTGATTGCAAGGTGTGTGTGAGCACCAGCAGCTGCCTCAGACACCATCCACACAATAGGGTGACAGTAAGTGCCCTGCACCTGCCAAACCCCCCTCCCCCCCAGCATCTGTCTGACTTACCTCCCAGCAGCTGCCTTCCTCTGATGACTCCCCATGATACTATAATCCATTTTATCCAATCATTGATAAATCCAAAAATTCTGACAGCCCCAAAAACCAGCAAATCCACCAAAAGTGTAAATATTTATAGAATTTCCAGTAAACATGATGTATCCATAGAGGAGGGAATGGTGAGCCCAAAGGATCCAGAGAGGGGAGGAGGAGATTCCTAAGATCCAGTGCAGGTTCCCTGAGTGCCATAAGCATCCTGTGCCTGGAGCTCCAGTCCCAGCAGCTGGCTGGTCCCCTCTGCACTCCACTCTGCAACTGGCTGCAGCTAAGAGGCCAATTACTGAGTCCAGGACACGCCCCCCCCCTATCCCCGCCCAGGGACTGTCTGCCAACCAGCAGGCTGACTGCACAGGAACAGCCAATGTCAGTCTCCCTGTGTGAGGAATTGTACCCCGGTCCCTAGGTGTTAACCCCTCCGCTGCCGGGTACAGCTAATGTGCTGATACATTGTATCTGTGCCAGGAATGTCTGCGGAAGATGGAAACGAAAAAATGCGGAAATAGATCGATCATTATATCTGTCTATTGATCTATCCAAAAATGAAGGTGAAGTGGATTTTATGTAACTTTACAAGTCTGCATGAGAACATTCCTGACATGTCACAATATACAGTATACAGTATTCTACAATCTTCACCTTATATGATTATAAACTGCCCTTTACCTTCAGTCCAGTGACTTTACCTGGATACTTTCCATTTGCTGCAGGCAGGAGGAAGAATTTTCTCAGTCTCTGTGTGTGTATATATATATATATATATATATATATATATGTGTATATATACAAAATCTATCTTTTTGTCTTTCCTTTTTAGCTGACTTCCTTAAATTCTTCCTTCTTGTTTCCTTTCCCTTTCTTTACTTCCTGTGTTCCTTCCTTCCTTCCTTCCTTCCTTCCTTCCTTCCTTCCTTCCTTCCTTCCTTCCTTCCTTCCTTCCTTCCTTCCTTCCTCTTACCTTTTTCCTTCCTGCCCTTTCCTTTCTCTCCCTCCCTTCCTTGCCTCTGAGTTTGCTCTCCTCTCCTGTTCTCCTTGCTTTTGTCTCCACTCCTTTGATTTTCTTTACTTCCTATCTTCATTCCTTTCTTCCTCCTTTACCCTTTTCCTTCCTGCACTTTCCTTTCCCTTCCTACCTACCCACCTACCTACCTACCTTCACTTTTCAATCTTCCTTCCTCTTTCCTTTCCGCTTTTTTGTCTCCCCCCCCCCTTTTTTTTTCAAATTCCGTCCTTCCCTTTCCTTCTCACTTCCTTTTGTTTCCATGCCTTTAATTTTCTTTTCCTCCTGTCTTCCTCACTTACTTATTTCCTTCACCTTCTTTCTTCCTTTCCTCCTATTTTCTTTTTCCGGTTGTCTTTCCTTTCTTTCATAATTCATTTCCCTTTCCCTTCCTTTCCTTTATTCCTTCATTAATTTCCTTTTTCTGTATTCCTTCATTCATTTCCATTTCCTTTCCTTCATTACTCATTTCTCTTTCTTTCCCTTCTCATTTAATTTTCTTTGCTTTCCCCTTTCCTTTCTCCATTAATTTTCTTTTCCTTTATTTCTTCATTCATTTCCTTTTCATTTTACCTTCCATTTCCTTTCTTTTTCCCTTTCCTTTCTTCATTCATTTCCTTTCCCTTTATTCCTTCATTTACTTTTCCCTTTCCTTTCCCATTTTCCTTTTCCCTTTACCTTCCCTTCTCTTCCCGTTCCTTTCCTTTGTTCCTTTCCTTCATTCATTTCCTTTTCTCCTTCATTCATTTCCTTATCTCCGTCACTCATTTTCCTTTCCTTCATTAATTTATTTCCTTTTCCTTTATTTTTTATTCCTTCATTCATTTCCATTTCCTTTCCTCTCCTCCCTCATTCATTTCCTTTACTGCTTCATTCATTTCATTTTCCTTGCCTTTATACATTTCCTTTTCTCCTTCATTCATTTCCTTTCCTTTTCTTCGTCATTCATATCCCTTTCCTTTACTTCATCAATTTATTTATTTTTCCTTTCCTTTATTCCTTCATTATTTCTATTTCCTTGCTACTTCATACATTTCATTTTCTTTATTTCTTCATTTTATTTTCCCTTCCCTTATTTTTTTATTCATTTCCTTTATTCCTTCATTCATTTTCTTTTTTCTTTCCTCCTTCATAAATTTCCTTTTCCTCCTTCATTCAATTCCCTTTCCCTTTCTTCATTTATTTCCTTTTCTTTTCATTTATTCATTTCATTACCGCCTTCATTAATTTCCTTTCCTTTTCTCCGTCATTCATATCCCTTTCCTTTACTTCATTAATTTATTTCCTTTTCCTTTCTTTAATTCCTTAATTGGTTTCCATTTCCTTTCCTCCTTCATTCATTTCCTTCTCATTTTCTTTATTTCTTCATTCATTTCCTTTTCCCTTTTCTTATTCCTTCATTCATTTCCTTTTTTCTTTTCTCCTTCATTCGTTTACTTTTCCTTTCCTCCTTCATTCATTTCCTTTCCTCCTTCATTCATTTCCTTTTCCTTTCCCCCAATCATTTCCCCTTTCCTTTATACCTTCATTCATTCCTTTGCTCCTAAATTCACTATCCTTTCCTTTCCTCCTTTCTTTTACTTTTCTCTTCCTCCTCTTTTCCTTTTTCTTTCATTTCCTTCCCTTTTTTTATCTTCCTCCTCTCTTTCTTTCTTGTGTTTTCTTATCCCCATTGTATGACTTTAGTCATGGGGAGACGTAGAACAGCATCTGTCAGGGACATTTCTTTGCACCCTCCTTTGTACTGTTTGGTTGGGGGTGTTGCAGGTGTCACTGTAACAAAAATCCTGCCTATGTGTAGTATGTTTACATAGAGACAACGTTTTCTGAGCCTACAATTTTTTATTTGCTCCTTAGTCAGTGCTCTGTCTGGTGGGGAAGGATTAAGTCCCTTGTCTTGGGCTCCTTTAGAGAGATTCTCCTTCAATAATTGTTCTAGTGATGGAATCTTTAGCAAACAATGAAGAAAATGGATCACATACAGAAATAGGAAGGGGGGGGGGGGATAGAGCCCCTGTCAGGTGTTGGTGGGGGGCACAGTTGCAGTGCATGTTCTGCATTGGGCAGAGGTAGGTTGCAATGCTCTGCACTGTCTGTGACACTGAGGAATGTCAGGAATGTGTCTGATCCCTCTGTGCTCCTTCCTATGGCAGACGTGACCCTGATCTATGTGCAGGGTGACAATGACTCCAATGTAATCCATGTTCAGGAAGACACTTCCAGTCAAGCATGAACGCATTTCCGCTAAAAACCACATAGGGGACACGGCCCATCAGCTGGGGGACCAGACCACAGGGCCACATTTTCTGCACCGGGTGAAAAGCTGGTGATCCACATTTCTTCACTTGGCCCCAGAGTATAGAATATATATATATATATATATATATATATATATATATATATATATATATATATATATATATATATATATATATATATAGATAGATAGATAGATATAGTATATACTGTATATACAGCGTAGCTCTAGCCACATTTTTTTTTCTAAATTTGAATAAAGCATTTTAGATTAGATCTTCCTTTCCTGCAGACACAACAGGAAGTGGTTGGAAATTGCTCCAAAGTGGCAAATGAGGTATGAAAGGGCGCTGTAAGTGTACATGGTCTGTAGAAGGCATAGGAAGAGTGGTAGCCGTAGCTATGGAAAGGTGCAGTAGGTGAAGGTATTGGTGGCACAGTAGATGTAGGTTTGGGGTTTAGTAGGTGTAGGTATTGGATTTGCAGTAGGTAGCGGTATTGGAGGTGCAGTAGATGTAGGTTTGGGGTGCAGTGGTGTGGGTATTGGAGGTGCAGTAGGTGAAGGTATTGGAGGCATAGTAGATGTAGGTTTGGGGTTCAGTAGGTGAAGGTATTGGAGGTGCAGTAGGTATAGGTATTATAGGCGCAGTATGTGTAGGTTTGGGGTGTAGTAATGTAGGTACAGGAGTGTAGTAGTCATGGGGGGGGGGGGGGGGGCATGGTTGTAGCAGGTATAGATTCTGGATGTGCAGTAGGTGTAGGTGCAGGGGTGAAGGTCCCTGTAGGTATTGGAGGCACAGTAAGTGTAGGTGCAAGGGTGCAGTTTTTGGAGGTAGGTATTACAGGCACAGTAGGTGTAGGTATTGGAGGTGTATTAGGTATAGGTATTAGAGGCACAGTAAGTGAGGATATTGGGGGTGCAGTAGGTGTAGATATTGGGGTGCAGTAGGTTTTGGAGGTGTAGTAGATGTAGGTACTGGAGGTGTAGGTATGATGGTGCAGCAGATGTAGGTATTGGTGGTGCAGTAGATGTAGGTGCAGGGGTGCAGTAGCTGTAGATACGGGGGTGCAGTAGCTGTAGATACGGGGGTGCAGTAGCTGTAGATACCGGGGTGCAGTAGGTGAAGGTATTGGGGGCACAGTAGATGTAGGTTTGGGGTGCAGTGGAGTGGGTATTGGAGGTGCAGTAGGTATAGGTATTATAGGCACAGTATGTGTAGGTTTGGGGTGTAGTAATGTAGGTACAGGAGTGTAGTAGGTATGGGGGGGGGGGTGTAGCAGGTATAGATTCTGGATGTGCAGTAGGTGTAGGTGCAGGGGTGAAGGTCCCTGTAGGTATTGGAGGCACAGTAAGTGTAGGTGCAAGGGTGCAGTTTTTGGAGGTAGGTATTACAGGCACAGTAGGTGTAGGTATTGGAGGTGTATTGGGTATAGGTATTAGAGGCACAGTAAGTGAGGATATTGGGGGTGCAGTAGGTGTAGATATTGGGGTGCAGTAGGTTTTGGAGGTGTAGTAGATGTAGGTACTGGAGGTGTAGGTATGATGGTGCAGCAGATGTAGGTATTGGTGGTGCAGTAGATGTAGGTATTGGTGGTGCAGTAGATGTAGGTGCAGGGGTGCAGTAGCTGTAGGTGCAGGGGTGCAGTAGCTGTAGATACGGGGGTGCAGTAGCTGTAGATACGGGGGTGCAGTAGCTTTAGATACGGTGGTGCAGTAGCTGTAGATACAGGGGTGCAATAGCTGTAGATACAGGGGTGCAGTAGCTGTAGATACAGGGGTGCAGTAGGTGCAGGTATTTGAGGTGCAATAGGAGCAAGTATGGGGGTGGCAGTGGGTGTAGGAATGTGAGTGTTGGTGCAGTAGGTGAAAGTATTGGGGGTGCAGTAGATGTAGGTACAGGGGATGCAGCAGGAGTAGGTATTGGAGGTGCAGTAGGTGTAGGAATTGGGGGTACAGTAGATGTAGACACTGGAGGTGCAGTAGGTGAAAGTATTGAGAGGTTCTGTAGGTGTTGGTATGGAGCGTAGGTATTGAGGGTGTAGTAGGTGTAGAAATGGAGGTGCTGTAGTTGCTGATACTGGAGGTGCAGTAGGTGAAAGTATGGGGGTGCAGTAGGTGTAAGTACATGGCACAGAGTAGACCTATTTATGGAAGGAGGGCGCAGCCATGATTAAGTTGATGCAGTGGGTAGAGTAGGAGGCGAGGCAGCGGGTAGCGTTGGAGGTTGCGCAGTGGGTTGAGCAGGTGGTGCAGTGGGTACAGTAGGAAGTGGTGCAGTGGGTAGAGCAGTAGGTGGTGCAGTGGGTAGAGTAGAAGGTGGTAAGGTGGGTAGAGTAGGAGGTGGTGCAGTGGGTATAGTAGGAGGTGGTGCCGTGGGTATAGTAGGGGGTAGTGCATTGGGTAGAGTAGGAGGTGTTGTGCGGTGGGTAGAGTAGGAGGTGGTGCAGTGGGTATAGTAGGAGGTGGTGCAGTGGGTATAGTAGGGGGCAGTGCAGTGGATAGAGTAGGAGGTGTTGTGCAGTGGGTAGAGTAGGGGTGGTGCAGTGGGTAGAGTAGGAGGTGGTGCAGTGGGTAGAGTAGGAGGTGGTGCAGTGGGTAGAGTAGGAGGTGGTGCAGTGGGTATAGTAGGGGGCAGTGCAGTGGATAGAGTAGGAGGTGTTGTGCAGTGGGTAGAGTAGGGGTGGTGCAGTGGGTAGAGTAGGAGGTGGTGCAGTGGGTAGAGTAGGAGGTGGTGCAGTGGGTAGAGTAGGAGGTGGTGCAGTGGGCAGAGTAGGGGTGGTGCAGTGGGTAGAGTAGGAGGTGGTGCAGTGGGCAGAGTAGGAGGTGGTGCAGTGGGTAGAGTAGGGGTGGTGCAGTGGGTATAGTGGGAGGTGGTGCAGTGGGTAGAGTAGGAGGTGGTGCAGTGGGTAGAGTAGGGGTGGTGCAGTGGGTAGAGTAGGAGGTGGTGCAGTGGGTAGAGTAGAAGGTGGTGCAGTAGGTACAGTAGGAGGTGGTAAGGTGGGTAGAGTAGGAGGTGGTGCAGTGGGTACAGTAGGAGGTGGTGCAGTGGGTATAGTAGGGGGCAGTGCAGTGGATAGAGTAGGGGTGGTGCAGTGGGTAGAGTAGGGGTGGTGCAGTGGGTATAGTGGGAGGTGGTGCAGTGGGTAGAGTAGGAGGTGGTGCAGTGGGTAGAGTAGGAGGTGGTGCAGTGGGTAGAGTAGGAGGTGGTGCAGTGGGCAGAGTAGGGGTGGTGCAGTGGGTAGAGTAGGAGGTGGTGCAGTGGGCAGAGTAGGAGGTGGTGCAGTGGGTAGAGTAGGGGTGGTGCAGTGGGTATAGTGGGAGGTGGTGCAGTGGGTAGAGTAGGAGGTGGTGCAGTGGGTAGAGTAGGAGGTGGTGCAGTGGGTAGAGTAGAAGGTGGTGCAGTAGGTACAGTAGGAGGTGGTAAGGTGGGTAGAGTAGGAGGTGGTGCAGTGGGTACAGTAGGAGGTGGTGCAGTGGGTATAGTAGGGGGCAGTGCAGTGGATAGAGTAGGGGTGGTGCAGTGGGTAGAGTAGGGGTGGTGCAGTGGGTAGAGTAGGGGTGGTGCAGTGGGTAGAGTAGGGGTGGTGCAGTGGGTAGAGTAGGGGTGGTGCAGTGGGTAGAGTAGGGGTGGTGCAGTGGGTAGAGTAGGAGGTGGTGCAGTGGGCAGAGTAGGAGGTGGTGCAGTGGGTATAGTGGGAGGTGGTGCAGTGGGTATAGTAGGAGAAGGTGCGGGTCGTATTAGAGAAGTGTGAAGCAATCAGCAGACTTTAGACATGAAATGATGAAAGGGGTGCCGGAGGTCGGAGCATTTCCCATAACAGAGCTCTTTTGTTCCCGGCTCAGGCCTTCTCTTTGTAGAAGGGGCCTTTTGTGTGTGTTGTTCCTCAATACCCCTATTGTGTCTCCGCATTGTACATTCCTGGGACCCCGCACAGCGTGTCACCTTCTGATGAGGACCAGGGCTGTGTGTGGACCCAAAGTGACCAACTACAGGATCTGGAACTAGATTCAATACACAGCACTGATATTTGGTTGCTTCCAGTCAATCCGCTTGACTTCTCACCATTTATTTGGCACCATGATATTCCTCCATGGGGCAGAGGACTTCCTCCTTGGGGCAGAGGACTTCCTCCATGGGGCAGAGGACTTCCTCCATGGGGCAGAGGACTTCCTCCATGGGGCAGAGGCCTTCCTCCATGGGGCAGAGGACTTCCTCCTGGTCTCTGGGCCTTCAATACGGTTACAATGTCATTGTGCATTCAGTGTAGGTGCAGCCATGGTGGATATCCATCTGCAGTGTGTAGGCCACCAAACTCCATGCAGCTTTCTGCTGTGCGCTCATCACATGCACCAAACACTGGATATTTTCCACTGCAGATTATTGGGCGATGCGACCATTCATGTCAAGGAGCGAAGTCTACATCATTTCACTCATCTCTTCAAAGAAGTTCCATTCATGTGATGAGTTTGAGATTTTATCTATATCTAAATTCTCTTTTTGGTGGATGGATGGGGAGATTTGCCTTCACTTCCTGTCCTAAAGTGGAAATTTCTCCTGGTTGGAGGGTTTGCCCTCGTCTCTTGTTCTTGTGATAATAATTTGGCTTTCTTATCGCTTTCCGCAGAACAAACAGAGGGGTGAATGCTCCCAATGTAAAGACTTGATGGAGAGTCTAACCCTTCACCATTCTATGCAACACTCAAAGGGGAACTCCAGCATTTAGCAACCCTACTTTCTGCCCCACAGCCTTCCAACCCCCCCCCCCTTAAATATTTTTTATTAAAAAAAATTTTCTCCAGTGAAAAGGGCTGCTGGATTTGCTGGCAGTTGGGGGGGGGTTTATTGTTGCCGGGAGGGACCCACTATTGAAGGGGGGGGTATTGTTGCTGGTTCGGGTCTATGGTTGCTGGGGGTATTTTGTTGTGGGGGGTATATTGTTGCTGGGGTATTTTTTTTGTAGGGAGTATATCCTTGCGGGGGGGGGGGGGGGGGTTGGGGTTGGTATTATGTTGTGAAGGATATACTATTTCTGGGGGGTATTTTTTTGTGGGAGATCTATTTTTGCAGGGGGAATCTGTTGTTGTAAGGGGATCCATTGTTGCTGAAGAGATCCGTTGTTGCTGAAGGGATCTATTGTTACAAGGGGATCTGTTGTTGCAGGGGGGATCTGTTGTTGCTGGAGGAATCTATTGTTGCAGGGGGGATCTGTTGTTGCAGGGGAGATCTGTTGTAGTGGGGATATATAGCTTCTGGGGGATCTGTTGTTGCTAAAGGGATCTATTGCTGCAAGGGGGGTCTGTTGTTGCAGGGGTAAATCTGTTGTTGTAAGGGGGATCTATTGTTGCAGGGGAGATCTGTTGTAGGGGGATCTTGTGTTGCTGAAGGTATATTTTGTTGCAGGGGGGCTCTATGGTTGCTGGAGGGATCCATTGTTGCTGAAGGGATCTATTGCTGCAAGGGGGGTCTGTTGTTGCAGGGGTAAATCTGTTGTTGTAGGGGGATCTATTGTTGCAGGGGAGATCTGTTGTAGGGGGATCTATTGTTGCAGGGGAGATCTGTTGTAGGGGGGTCTATTGTTGCAGGGGAGATCTGTTGTAGGGGGATCTATTGTTGCAGGTGATCTATTGTTGCTGAAGGGATCTGTTGTTGTAGGGAGATCAATTGCTGCAAGGGGGGTCTGATGTTGCAGGAGGAATCTGTTGTTGTAAGGGGATCTATTGTTACAGGGGAGATCTGTTGTAGGGGGATCTATTGTTGCTGAAGGTATATTTTGTTGTAGGGGGATCTGTTGTTGTAGGGGAGATCTGTTGTAGTGGGGATCTATTGTTGCTGAAGGGATCTATTGCTGCAAGGGGGATCTGTTGTTGAAGGGGATCTGTTCTTGTAGGGGGGGTCTGTTGTTGCAGGGGGATCTGTTTTAGGGGGATCGATTGCTGCTGGAGGGCTCTATTGTTGCTGAAGGATCTATTGTTGCAAGGAAGGACTGTTGTTGTAGGGGAATCTGTTGTAGGTGAAACTATTGCTGCTGGAGGGATCTATTTTTGCAGGGGATCTATTGTTGCGGGGGGGGGGGGGGTTGTTGTTGAAGGAGGGATCCATTGTTACAGGAGATTTATTTTACTAATTTTCTTGTTATCATTAACAAATTCCATACAAATCACTTGGCACCACAAAAATGATACTTGGTTCTGTAGTTTCTAAAAGGGGCGGTGCCCAGAGGTGGGTAGGGGGCGGAGACAAGGGGAGTACCTGCACCTATTCTCAGATGGGAGAAGAGCCCTGTATATATATTATATACACACACATCCCTGTCCTGCAGTATTCTAGGGGGTCTGATGACATCACAGCAGGGGGCGGGCGTTCTTCCTGCTCATGTAATGACGATCAGTCCTGGAGTGCTGTGAGCCCAGTCGTGCGCCCCCTAGGGGCGGGCACATGTAACAAGGCCCCGGAAGTGGGCAGCATGACAATGTCATTGTACCTAAAGATTACCACGAATGCTGGACTGTGGAGGAAGCTGGCATATGCAGACAGGAGGGTGTGGCTTAACTGATAAAGCCCCGCCTCCCATGAAGATTCCTGGGATGTATGACATCATTTGCCTAGTCCAGAAACCAGGAAGTATCCTGGTAAAAGCCTGTAACCGTGGTAAAATCACCAGAAGTCCAAACTGTGAGCAAATCAGGTTCTGCTGCATTGCATGTTTTTCAAACATGTTTCAGGTACTGGGGGCTGCGGTGCTGGCCAGGCCTTGGAGGAAGTGGGGTGCACATGGAGGACCTCAGAAGAAGGCCGAGGTGAGATCTGCTGGGCGGCGGTGTCGCCATCCAGATGTGCGCTGCGTTGGCCAAACTGCGTTAGAAACATTTAGTTATCGGTCACAGATTTTCTCCTTGTGTCCGGTTATCTGTTCTGTCACTTTAAGCCGCTGTATTCCCAGCAGAGGCACAAAGTTTATTGGCATCCGAGTCAGCTGTGCCAGGAGGTGCCCATCCCTTACCACCTACACACATGATGTCATCAGTGATAACCGGTAACTCTTTGCCTCCTGATTTGTGTTTTGGGAAATTTATATGTTGGGATTGAGCAAAAATCTCCATTTATTTATTACAGGAATTTATAGCTGACAATTTACACAGCGCATTATGTGCTATCCATTCACATCAGTGCCTGTCCCCAAGAGCTTGCACTCTAGGGTCCCTATCTACACATATATACCCATAGTACAGCCCATGGTTTTTATTTAGTGGGGAAAGCAGTTCTGTCACCTCTAGCACTGAATGTATGTCCTGGCAAGGGGTGCTTGGGCACGCTGGTCTTTTGAAGCTGGCTGCTTGTGGATTCGTTAGTGTTGGGGAGGGTGTAGTGTTGCTACTGGGATCTATTGTTGATGGGGGGGGTTACTGATGTTGGGGATCTATTGTTCCTGTGGTGATCTCCGGTTGGGGAGGTCTACTGTTGCTGGCTGCTTGGGTATCTGCATTTGTTGCTAGCTGCTGGGGGATATATTGTTGGGGGGGTCTATTGTTGCTGGGGGGGTCTATTGTTCCTGGGGTGATTTCCTGTTGGGGGAGGTCTATTGCTCCTGGTAACTTGGGAGTCTGTTTTTGTTGTTGAGGGACCTATTGTTGCTGGGGGGGTCTATTGTTGTTGAGGGACCTATTGTTGCTGGGGGGGTCTACTGTTACTGTTGCTAGCTGCTGGGGGATATATTGATTGGGGGGGTCTATTGTTCCTGGGGTGATCTACTGTTGGGGGAGGTCTATTGCTGCAGGCAACTTGGGAGTCTGTTTGTGTTGCTAGTCCCTGGGTGTTCTATTGTTGTTGAGGGGTCTATTGTTGCTGGGGGGTTCTATTGTTCCTGGGGTTGATCTCCTGGTATGGCGGTCTATTGTTGCTGGCTACATGGGAATCTACTTTTGTTGCTAGCTGCTGGGGGATATATTGTTGGGGGGGGGGGGTCTATTGTTGCAGTTGGGGGATCTATTGTTCCTGGGGTAATCTCCTGTTGGGGGGGTCTATTGCTGCTGGAAAGTTGGGAGTCTGTTTGTGTTGCTAGTCATTGGGGGTTCTATTGTTGAGGGGTCTATTGTTGAGGGGTCTATTCTTGAGGGGTCTATTGTTGAGGGGTCTATTGTTACTGGGGGGTTCTATTGTTCCTGTGTTTGATCTCCTGGTATGGACATCTATTGTTGCTGGGTACATGAGAATCTGCTTTTGTTGCTAGCTCCTGGGGGATATATTGTTGGGGGGGTCTATTGTTGTAGGTGGGGGATCTGTTGTTTCTAGGGGGTCTATTGTTCCTGGGGTGATCTCCTGTTGGGGGAGGTCTATTGCTGCTGGAAAACTTAGGAGTCTCATTTTGTTGATAGCCACTGGGGGATCTATTGTTGTTGTTTGACCTACTGTTGCTGGGGGATCTATTGTTCCTAGGATGATCTAGGTTTGCTGGGGGTGGGGAATTTATTGGTTAATGTGCTGCTAGGAGGAGAGAGCAGAGTGACAGAGAAAGGAGCTCATCACTGTGCTGCTGTCAGAAACCATGAATCAGACTGAGACAGAAGTACAGTTAAATCACACTTGTTTAATAATAATAATAATAAAAAGGTAAACGTAGTCAAAACATAGCCAGAGTTCAGGAACCGGAACGGATAGTCAGACAAGCCAAAACGTCAGGGAGCCAGAGAACAGCGTAGTGGAACAGCAAGCAGGATCTGGAGCCAGAAGGAATGTCAGCCAAGCAAGTCTTTACCAGGAACACAGGAGAGCTTCTCTAGAAATGTGACCAAGGCGAAGGCAGAGATCATCTGGGCTGGACGGCTTAAGTAGGCAGGACTGACGAGCAGGATATCATCAACAGCTGAGTAACTGTGGAGAGAGATGGGAGCTGGCAATTAGCCGACAGCTGAACAGCCAGCTCGGAGAAGGAAGGGCTGAGCCCAGCCCTGACAGCTGCTTCTCCTTTCACTGTCCAGTCACAGGTTGGGGGCTGGTCCGGGATGACCTGTCCAGGATTAAATGATGCTGGCCATCAGACTGAGGACCTCTAGTGGCAGAAATAAAGTACTTTAGGGGAAATCTCTAGATTGAAGCCAAAGCTGATTTTGTTATGTTACTCTTTAATGTGTGAAAGCGTTAGAATCTGTATTGGGTTTTACTGCTGTACGGGGGGGGGGGGCTTCATGGGGGGGTTTCCTCCCCACCAGTACTTTAGTAAGGGAACGCCTACAGCAGGGACGGTGACTGCAATAAAAATACTTTTTTTTTTGTAGTTTAGGGAACACTAGAACCCCTGTCAGCTTTTTACTAGATCTGTGTCCCTCTTGCAGTATCTCCTTCATTCTATGTCTGGGGACTGATTTAGAATCTCTCCGTATTCCTGAATTGTGAGGTCGCCATGATTGCGCTCGGCGTGGGGAAGGCTGCGGTGACCTTTGTTGCTCTGTGGTATTGCGGTAACATTGTATAAGTACATTATTACTCTAATTACCGCATGGCAGCCTGCCAAGCCACGGATGTCGGAGAACCTTCACCCTCCTCTCACCTTCCCGGCTCAGGGTGCTCCATGTGCCGCCCGCACCCTGCGCCGCTTTACTTTTATTTTAATGTGGAACGAAAAGAAAAAAAAGAAATCCTAAATATTGGCCAATCCCGGCCGTGTTTCATCAGTCTGGTACTATGTAAGCCCCTCCCCCTTTGTGTAAAATTATGATGACCGACATCAAAGGAACGGGGGGGGGGGGGGGGGGGCAGTAATGGTTAGCTGAGCACTGAAGTCCCTTAAAAGTAAAAAGAAAGTTGTCCTTCCAGAATCCCAAATATACAGGATCTCACAAAATTTCACACATTTGTGTAAATATTTTCTTCTACCTTTTCATGTGACAACACTGAAGAAATGACACTTTGCTACAATGTAAAGTAGTGAGTGTACAGCTTGTATAACAGTGTAAATTTGTTGTCCCCTCAAAATAACTCAACACACAGCCATTAATGTCTAAAACCGCTGGCAACAAAAGTCAGTACACCCCCTAAGTGAAAATGTCCAAATTGGGCCCAAAGTGTCAATATTTTGTGTGGCCACCATTATTTTCCAGCACTGCCTTAACCCTCTTGGGCATGGAGGTCACCAGAGCTTCACAGGTTGCCACTGGAGTCCTCTTCCCCTCCCCCATGATGACATCACAGAGCTGGTGGATGTTAGAGATCTTGCGTTCCTCTACCTTCCGTTTGAGGATGGTCCACAGATGATCAATAGGGTTTAGGTCTGGAGACATGCTTGGCCAGTCCATCACCTTTACCTTCAGCGTCTTTAGCAAGGCAGTGGTCGTCTCGGAGGTGTGTTTGGGGTCATTATGTTGGAATTCTGCCCTGCGGCTCAGTCTCTGAAGGGAGAGGATCATGCTCTGCTTCAGTATGTCACAGTACATGTTGGCATTCATGGTTCCCTCAATGATCTGTAGCTCCCCAGTGCTGGCAGCACTCATGCAGCCCCAGACCATGACACTCCCACCACCATGCTTGACTGTAGACAAGACACACTTGTCTTTGTATTCCTCCCCTGGTTGCCCCCACACACGCTTGTCACCATCTGAACCAAATAAGTTTATCTTGGTCTCATCAGACCACAGGACATGGTTCCAGTAATCCATGTCCTTAGTCTGCTTGTCTTCAGAAAACTGTTTGCGGGCTTTCTTGTACATCATCTTTAGACGAGGCTTCCTTCTGGGATGACAGCCATGCAGACCAATTTGATGCAGTGTGCGGCGTATGGTCTGAGAACTGACAGGCTGACCCCCCCCCCCTACAACCTCTGCAGCAATGCTGGCAGCACTCATACGTCTATTTCCCAAAGACAACCTCTGGATATGACACTGAGCACGTGACCTCAACTCCTTTGGTGGACCATGGCGAGGCCTGTTCTGAGTGGAACCTGTCCTGTAAACCCCTGTATGGTCTTGACCACCGTGCTGCAGTTTCAGGGTCTTGGCAATCTTCTTATAGCCTAGGCCATATTTATGTAGAGCAACAATTCTTTTTTTCAGATCCTCAGAGAGTTCTTTGCCATGAGGTGCCATGTTGAACTTCCAGTGACCAGTATGAGAGAGTGAGAGCGATAACACCAAATTTAACACACCTGCTCCCCATTCACACCTGAGACCTTGTAACACTAACGAGTCACATGACACCGGGGAGGGAAAATGGCTAATTTGGCCCAATTTGGACATTTTCACTTAGGGGTGTACTCACTTTTGTTGCCAGCGGTTTAGACATTAATGGCTGTGTGTTGAGTTATTTTGAGGGGACAGCAAATTTACACTGTTATACAAGCTGTACACTCACTACTTTACATTGTAGACAAGTGTCATTTCTTCAGTGTTGTCACATGAAAAGATAGAAGAAAAGATTTACAAAAATGTGACTGAGGGGTGTACTGACTTTTGTGAGATACTGTAAATGTCAGTGTGGGTGGAGTGACACTTAAAATTAATAAATACTTATTGATGATTTGGCATGCAATTGTAATTGGACCCCCTAAACACCCAGACTGATTATTAATCTTTTATTTCTTGGAGATTTTTTTTTAAAATAATTCCATTTTCATTACATATCTTATTTAATACCTAAAGGTGTCATTACTGGGTCTCTGTGCTCCTCTTCAGAGCCCTCAGCCCTGAAGCACGCAGTGGGAGGAGTTATGCAAATATCCAAATGCCTTGATGGGTGGGTGTCAGTCTTGAGGTGGGTGCATTCCTAGGCAGGAAGTATTTTAATATAAATAATAATACTTTATTATTTTACAATTTTATTATTTTCATTATTTTTATTATTATTATTTATATACAAAAATAAAATAAATAAATATATCTATCTATATATAGATATATATATATATAGAGAGAGAGAGAGAGAGAGAGAGAGAAAGGAGAGATCTCTCTCTCTTTCTCTCTCTATATATATATATATCTATATATAAATATATATATCTATATATATATATATATATATATATATATATATATATATATATATATATATAGATATAGATATATATATATATATATATAGATATATATATATATATCTATATCTATATATATATATATATATATCTATATCTATATATATATATATATATATATATATATATATATATATATATATAGATATATATTTATATATAGATATATATATAGATATATATATCTATATATATATATATATATATATCTATATATATAGATATATATATATAGATATATATATATTATTACTATTTTGATTTTTATTCTGTTATTTTTATTATTATTTCTACTATGAAAATTTTCTTTTTTATTTTTTATTATTTTGATTTTATTATTTTAATTTTTTTATTTCTTGTTATTTTATTTTTTATTAGTACTATTTTTATTATTATCTTATTTTTTATTTCTATTTTATTTTGTATTAGTACTATTTTTATTATTATTATTTTTATTTTATTATTATCTTTATTATTGTTCTTATTCTATTTTTTATTATTATTTTTTGATTTTATTATTATATATTTATTATTATTTTGATTTTATTATTTTCTAGATTTTTATTGTATTATTTTTATTATTTATTATTTTATTATAATTATTATTATTCGTGCTGTAATTGCAGCAAACCGCAAAAAAAAGATCCAAAGCTTCTTTCAGGCGACAAGCGTTGCGCAATGCATTTTGCGGCGCTCGCGGTGTGATTTATCGCGGCAGAACCGCAGCTCGTTTTTAGGCGCCATTAAAATGAATGACATCTGATATGCGCCTCGTGCGATTGGTCATATTTAGCAGAGCGGTTTGAAATCTTGGGCGGAATCGCGGCGATTCCACCCGTGATTTAAAGCGCCCACATGTGAATGCAGCCTAAGGCCGCTTTCACGCTTGAAAATCGCGTTTGCTGCGATTTTGCTGCGAATTTAAGCAAGGCCGGCGTAAACATGAGGCCTTGTGGACCTCAAATCGCATCAAAGTCGGACCAAAGTAGTGCAGGGACTGCTTTGAAGTCGCTGAGACTTGAAGTCGCACAGATATGAACGGTACTCGCTGGAGAACAGGGGGAATGACTGGTCATGCAACTTTGCAGCCCCAAGTCGCAGGACAAGTCCCACAAGTGTGAAAGGGCTCCTAAGGCTCCATTCACACTTGTGCGACTTGTCATGAGACTTTGGGCATCAAAGTCACATGGCGAGACGCAGCCCATTCTTTTCAATGGCACCCGTTCAAATCGGTGCGACTTAAAAGTTGCAGCAACTTTGACAAGGTGCCCACGCTGCTTAGATGCGACTTTGATCTGATCCAGAGAGCGTACAGTTGGATCAAAGTCGCACTCCAAAGTCACACTGGAAAAAAAAAAAAAGGGGGGGTCCCGCACCATCATGGTGCGGATGCGATTTCAGGCATACAAACTGTATAGCTGAAATCGCACCGCACACAAACACCGCATGCGATGTGGTGTGATTCCTGTCCGAATCACCTCCCGAGTGTGAACCCCGACACAGGCTCCATTCACACTTGTGTTACTTATCATGCGACTCTAAAGTCGCATCCCATGTTATTCAATGAGTACAGTTCATATCTGTGCGACTTAAAGTCGTTCCTGCACTACTTTGGTCCGACTTTCATGCAACATGACGGCCATAGACTTCAATGTCAACCCTCAAATGAATGATAGACATGCGACTCGTGTGCGACTTTGTAGAGCACAGTCACATAGTCACATAGTCAAAGCCAAGTTTGCAACAAAGTTGCCTTTCTCTAAATTGCATCAAGTCGCACTGTAAAGTTGGAAACGGCCCGTTTCTGAAGTCGCACAAGCGTGGATGTAGCCTCGGTGGGGGGGATCGTCGGCGATGTTGGCGGCTCGGTCCGGCGTAGCCGGGCGGTTAGCGTGACTGGGAAGCCATACACCTGTCTCGGGAGGGCCCACGCAGGCAGAGACACGCAGGAGGAGAACAATGGGCGCCATTGTTCCCGGGGCACCTGGGCCGTCCCCGCAGATCACTCAGCGCCTGTCAGAGGCTGCGAGAGTCGCACACAAAGCAAACCGCAGAGCCCCGGGGGCCAAGCCTATCATCTCTCCTTAACACGCAAGGTGTCAGTCACAGCCCTGCAGTCTGTTTACATGGAACGTCACGTGGGAACGCGTGTCACCGCCGCCGCATTCCTCGCAAGAGCGTGCGTGGGTCAAAGAGGACCCGTCACCTGCAACATGTTGTACCCGACCATCCAGTCCTGGGATTTAGACAGCTCCGCCACACATAATGCCTCCTCCTTCTACAAAGTTACAATGTACAGTCTGATCACTGGGGGAGGGGAGACTGAGGAAATGCCTCCTCCTCCTTCTACAAAGTTACAATGTACAGTCTGATCACCGGGGGAGGGGAGACTGAGGAAATGCTTCCTCCTCCTTCTACAAAGTTACAATGTACAGTCTGATCACTGGGGGAGGGGAGACTGAGGAAATGCCTCCTTCTCCTTCTACAAAGTTACAATGTACAGTCTGATCACTGGGGGAGGGGAGACTGAGGAAATGCCTCCTCCTCCTTCTACAAAGTTACAATGTACAGTCTGATCACTGGGGGAGGGGAGACTGAGGAAATGCCTCCTCCTCCTTCTACAAAGTTACAATGTACAGTCTGATCACTGGGGGAAGGGGAGACTGAGGAAATGCTTTCTCCTCCTTCTACAAAGTTACAATGTACAGTCTGATCACTGGGGGAGGGGAGACTGAGGAAATGCCTCCTCCTCCTTCTACAAAGTTACAATGTACAGTCTGATCACTGGGGGGAGGGGAGACTGAGGAAATGCTTCCTCCTCCTTCTACAAAGTTACAATGTACAGTCTGATCACTGGGGGGAGGGGAGACTGAGGAAATGCCTCCTCCTCCTTCTACAAAGTTACAATGTACAGTCTGATCTCTGGGGGAGGGGAGACTGAGGAAATGCTTCCTCCTCCTCCTACAAAGTTACAATGTACAGTCTGATGACCGGGGGAGGGGAGACTGAGGAAATGCCTCCTCCTCCTTCTACAAAGTTACAATGTACAGTCTGATCACTGGGGGAGGGGAGACTGAGGAAATGCTTCCTGCTCCTTCTACAAAGTTACAATGTACAGTCTGATCACCGGGGGAGGGGAGACTGAGGAAATGCCTCCTCCTCCTTCTACAAAGTTACAATGTACAGTCTGATCACCGGGGGAGGGGAGACTGAGGAAATGCTTCCTGCTCCTTCTACAAAGTTACAATGTACAGTCTGATGACCGGGGGAGGGGAGACTGAGGAAATGCTTCTTCCTCCTACAAAGTTACGATGTACAGTCTGATCACTGGGGGAGGGGAGACTGAGGAAATGCCTCCTCCTCCTTCTACAAAGTTACAATGTACAGTCTGATCACTGGGGGAGGGGAGACTGAGGAAATGCTTCCTGCTCCTTCTACAAAGTTACAATGTACAGTCTGATCACTGGGGGAAATATCATGAATCGCCTTGATGGGGAATGTTGGGATTTCGGCACAGCGGGGAACGCGGCAGCTGCTTTCACTTGAAGTGGATAAAAGAGCGATGACATCATCAGTCATGTGACCACTACTGACGCCAAACTCCCAAATTCTTTAATAAAAGGAAAGTTTTCCTGTAAACCGTCCAAAGAGCAAAGGGGGGGGGGGGACTCGTTCAATGGGGGGGGGCTGTGCTGGGCGTGGCCAGGCTCAGGGCCGCAGCGACTTTTATTCCAGCCCTGAATTTAGAATTTTGATGATCGTTCTGTCACCAAGTGAAGATCATTCATGAAATGTCAGATGATATGGAAAGACCACCTACCTGTCCGATCCGCTAGATATTCGAGGGCCCCAACCGTGGCCCCCCGACATTAAAGTTTAATCTGCTTATATTTTGTCTTCTCTGGTTCCCCCTCCCCCCTCATCAAAATACTAATATCATTTATTTAAAAAAGTCTCTCCATTTTCATTACACACCTTATTTTTGACCCTGTGACACTGGGTCTCTGTGCTTCTCTATGCAATGCAGGCAGATCATGGCTGGTGGGAGGAGCTCCGGCAGGGGGCTGTACAAGGCATCCTAAAAACATCACAGCCCCCCCCCCCCCCCTGGCCTCAGTACTCCTTTCAAGCGCCCCCCATCCCTGAAGTAAGTGGTGGGAGGAGTTATGCAAATATAATAGGCCGATGGGTGGATGTCAGGCTGGAGGAGTGGGCGTTTCTAGGCAGGTTGTATTTGCATGCAGACCGCCGCCCACATGTGATGATGAGCCTCTTTGATATAAAGAAATGAAATCCAGGGACAGTCAGGGCTGGGGAGGAAAGGGTTCGATGATGCTGGTGTCAGCTCTGGCTCTTTCCTCCTGTAAGTATACAGTGTGAGACACAATATATATTTATTTTTGTGTATTTTGCATAAATCTACCATAAGTACCTCTATATGCCCACATACCTACCTCCTTCCTGCGCAGCACTCAGACTGGGAGGGGCAGAGCTCTGAGCCAATAAAGTCCCTTCTAGATCCACATGTGTTTTCCCATCCCGCCTCTCTGAATGTTAGCGGGTTGGGTTGGGTTGGGGGGGGAGGTGATGACCTTTTCAGTTTGCTGCTTCTCCAGGCAGCAGGCTGGTGTCCAAGTTGTATTGGTAACTACTGTGGAGAAAGAGAAGGTCACTGGACTTGCTGGGATGTCTGGCAGGGGGCTCATGGATCTTGGGTGAGGATCTTGGTCTGGTTCTGGTGTTGTTCTTGGTCTTGTCTTCATTTGGGTCTGGTCTTGGGCTGGGTCTGGTTTTAGTGCTGGTCTGGTTTTGGTATTGGTTTTGGGCTGGGTCTGATATTGGTCTTGTCTTCGTCTGGATCTTGTCTTAGTGTTGGTCTGGACTTGGTTTTAGTCTTTGTCTAGTATTGGTCTTTGTCTGGGTCTATCATTAGTCTTGGTCTAGTCTTGGGCTGGGTCTGGTGTTGGTCTTGTTTTCGACTAGGTCTGGTCTTGTTTTAGTATTGGTCTGGCATTGGTCTTGGTCTAGCATTAATCTTGGTGTAGGCTGGGTCTGGTCTATGTCTATCATTAGTCTTGGTCTAGTCTTGGGCTGGGTCTGGTGTTGGTCTTGTCTTTGTTTGGGTCTTGTCTTTGTCTGGTATTGTTCTTGGTTTTAGTCTATGTGTAGTATTGGTCTTGTTCTAGCATTAGTCTTCGTCTTGTCTTCATCTGTGTCTGGTGTTGGTCTTGTCTTTGTGTTGGTCTTGTCTTGGTCTAGTTCTGGTATTGTTCTTGGTCCTGTCTTGGTTTTAGTCTATGTCTAGTATTGGTCTTGTTCTAGCATTAGTCTTGGTCTAGTCTTCATCTGTGTCTGGTGTTGGTCTTGTCTTGGTCTAGTTCTGGTATTGTTCTTGGTCTTGTCTTGGTTTTAGTCTATGTCTAGTATTGGTCTTGTTCTAGCATTAGTCTTGGTCTAGTCTTGGGCTGGGTCTGGTGTTGGTCTTGTCTTTGTCTGGGTCTTGTCTTAGCGTTGGTCTTGGTCTAGTTCTGGTATTGTTCTTGTCTTGGTTTTAGTCTATATCTAGTATTGGTCTTGGTCTGTGTCTGGTGTTGGTCTTGTCTTTTTCTGGGTCTTGTCTTATTGTTGGTCTTGTCTTGGTCTAGTTCTGGTATTGGTCTTGTTTTAGTCTTGTCTTCCTCTGGGTCCGGTCTTGAGCTATCTCTGGTGCTGGTCTTGATCATGGTCTGAGTTTGGTCTTGGGCTAAGTCTGGTGTTGGTCTGGTATTGGTCTTGTCTTGGTTTTAGTCTTGATCTTCTCATGGTCTGCGTCTTGTACTGGTCTTGGTTTGGTGTTGGTCTAGTCTTGGTCTGGTGTTGGTCTTATGCCGCGTACACACGGTCGGACTTTTCAGCTACAAAAGTCCGACAGATTTCAGGCGGACTTTTGGCGGACTTGCGGCAGACTTTCTTACGAACGGACTTGCCTACACACGACCACACAAAAGTCCGACGGATTCGTACGTGATGACGTACACCGGACTAAAATAAGGAAGTTGATAGCCAGTAGCCAATAGCTGCCCTAGCGTGGGTTTTTGTCCGTCGGACTAGCACACAGACGAGCGGATTTCGGGGTCCGTCGTAGTTACGACGTAAAGATTTGAAGCATGCTCCAAATCTAAAGTCCGTCGGATTTGAGGCTGAAAAAGTCCGCTGAAAGTCCGGGGACGCCCACACACGATCGGATTACCAGCCAGCTTTAGTCCGTCAGCGTCCGTTGGACTTTTGTAGACGAAAAGTCCGACCGTGTGTACGCCCCATTAGTCTAAAACAGTCTTCGTCTGGTCTTGAATATTTTGCCAACTAAGACGTTCACATTGTGGAGAATTAACCTCACTTCCTGTCCTGTAGACACATCAAGAAGTCAGATGAAATCTCTCCAAAGTGAAGAATTTCCCTCTAAAGCTGGCCATACATGGCTCAATTATTTTTTTTTGCTCTTCCAGCATGCTGAATGAAAAAAACTGAACCGACTCCCCCATCTATACATTGATAGGGGAATCCTCCCCGCTGTGTCATCGTATTCTGACCGCGGGCGGAGACGCCTCCACTTGCAGAATACACTGATGGAACATTTTACCAACAAGCCATTGGGTTGACTTCTCATGAACGGGAACAGCTATAGGTGGGTTGAAGTTTGGCTGGTCCCTGATGAACCGGCTGATTTTTTTTTTTTTTTGATCCATCTTTAGACAGTTGTCACCGGAACACCATCCATTCCTGTTCCGGTGACAACTTTTTGGACTTGCCGTCACCTTCCATCCCGGTGACACTGGTGATTAGAATATCGGGGTGAATCTCCCCAGTGAGGACTCAATAAAAACCTGACAGAGGTTCTAACTATTCCCTATTCTGTCCAAAACTTAAAAAAAAAAAGAAAAAGTTTGGGCTTTAGATACATTGTAACAAATGTAGAAGTGGCCTGGAGTTCACGTTCCCCCCCCCTCCCCCTCCCGGTGAGGACAGAAGGATGGATGGAGGGTAAGAAAAGAGAGCCAAGGTGGCGGTGAGAGCGCAGCGGGGGCCAGTTCCGGCTTGAAGCGATTCAGGTGTACGGACGCGAGCCAACAATTTTTCCCAGGCCCGTTCCTTTCCTGGATCGCACAAGAATAGCTGCATTGTTCCTGTGCGTGCACAGATCCTCGCTTGGCTCGGGGTTCCGCCCTTGCTCGCAAAACCGCAATTACACCCAGCTGCACCTTGTCCCCTTCTCGTCTGCCTCGCTCTCTTTTGGCATCAGGTAAATATCGGCATCTGCACGCGATCCCCGGGGAGAGCGAGGGAGGGAAGGAAGGTTTCCACATTACCGTAATAAACCCCCCCCCCCCCACTCCGAGAGAAAGAGAATTCTTCTGCACTGACTCAGCACTTGTGTGAAAGCAGAGAATGCGTTAACCCAGTCGCCGCCGACCGACAGCCGCCTATAGCGACACCCGTGGTCGCCGGAGGGTTAAAAAAAAAAAACAAAAAAAAACAAGCATTCCAAGGAAGCGAAAGATTCGGGGTCAATGAGTGCGCCAAAAAAGTTTTTAGTTTATATATTTCTATCAAATTTAAAGGCCGATTAAGGCTCCATTCACATTAGCGCGTCTCCAAAGTCGCACAATTTGGTGCGCGACTTTGGGGGGCGATTTTGATCTGACTTTACATTAGTAGCGCAGGCACCTTTTCAAAGTCGCTGCGACTTTAAGGCTCCGTTTTACACCTTGGCGTTCCCCCCGATCGCGGACGGAAATGCTACGATTCTGCCCGCGATTCTCGAATCGCCGCAAAAACATGGATCCCGTTATTTTCAATGGCACCCCCCAACTGCAGCGCGATTTTTCCGCGATTGTCCCACAACAAATCATTAAAATCACGTGACGCCTGTCGCCGAAAAGAAGTTCTTTTGGGGCGTCCCGTGATTTTGCCGCGCGACAAAACGCAAAATCACGCGACGCCTGTCGCCCCAAAAGGTGTTCCGAACAGTCGCAGCAAAAATCACGCCGCGATTGGGGTGCCATTGAAAGTAACGGGATTGCAAGCGCGTTCTGGCATTTTGCGGGCGATTCGGGAATCGTAAGCAGAATGGCGGCGATTCCGCCCACGATCCGGAATGCCGCGGTTTAAACGGAGCCTAAGTCACACCGATTTGAATGGGTGCCATTGAAAAGAATGGGGTGCACTGTGATGTCCAAAGTCGCACGACAAATCGCAGAAGTGTGAATGGAGCGTAAGACTTCATTCAGATGTTCAATTGGTGGACGGGCAAAAAACGCAGCACAACCGCCTCCCCTTAAGCTGCAATAGGCAGCAGATGGGGGTGTTTCTATGCTGTGATGCTTTGCGCCCGCGGCAAAGTTACCAACCCGCCGAACTCTCTGCACATGCAAGCAAATGGGGAAGCGTCACAAATGCCCCGAAAACGAGTGTGATGCATTTTTCGGCAAACAGGTTACGCGCAAAGAAATCTGAGTGCCCATTAATGCACCTCATGTATTTAAGATGCGTTAACGGCATGTTTTTGATGCGTTTACGTTGCGTTAAAAAAAAAAAAAAAAAAAACACTTGCCGAGTTGCCGGACTGTGTTGCGTTTTTTTTTTTTTTATTGTATGGATTTTGGTCTCGGCTTGTACTGCCTTCTAAATGCATCTCAAACGCTCTGTAAATGCCACAGGGGTGTTTGTGGCGCGTTTACATTGACATCAATGGCAGATTTTGGGGAGCGGCAAAGCCTGGCAGGCAACACATGTTGGCAGGGCCGGGACAAGGAGTGGGCAGGAAGGGCGGCTGCCCTGGGCACTGTGGTATCATAGTGTTGGTGGGGGTGGGGGGTGCCGTGAGGAGATTGGGAGGGGGAATTTGGGGGGGGGGGCAGGAGGTGAGAAGGAACTGTTCTAGGTGGAAAAATGGGGGTGGGGGGTGGGTGCTAGGAGTGCTTAATTAGGGGGATTTGTGTTGGAAGGGGGATTTGGAAGGTCTGTGCTAGAGGTGATATGTTGGAGGGGGGGGTTGTGCTAGTAGGGATGATTAGGGGGGGGGGGAGAATGTGCTAATAGGGATGATTGGGGGGTAATTTTGGGGGGGGGGGTGCTAGGGGGGGGATTTTTTTTGGGGGGGGGAGAGATTTGTGCTAATAGGGATGATTGGGGAGTATTTGTGCTGGGAGTGGAAATTTGGGGGGAGGGGGATTTATGCTAATAAGGATGATGGGGAGGGGATTTGTGCTAGGAGTGGAAATTTGGGGGGGGGGGGGGGGTTGTGCTAATAGGGATGATTGGGGGGGGGGGGGATTTGTGCTAAGAGTGCTTATCTAGGGGGATTTGGGAGGTCTGTGCTAGAGGTGATATGTTGGGGGGGGGGGGGGGGGTTGTGCTAGTAGGGATGATTGGGGGGATTTGTGCTAGGAGTGGAAATTTGGGGGGGGGGGGGGATTTGTGCTAATAGGAATGATTGGGGGATAATTTTTTAGGGGGGGGGTTGTGCTAGGAGGGGATTTTTTTTTTGGGGGGGGGGAGATTTGTGCTAGGAGTGGAAATTTGTGGGGAAGGGGATTTGTGCTAATAGGGATGATTGGGGGGGGGGGGGGGGTTTGTGCTAGGAGTGGAACTGTGGGGGGGGGAGGGATTTGTGCCAATAGGGATGATTGGGGGGTAATTTGGGGGAGGGGGGTTGTGCTAGGAGGGGAATTTTTTTTTGGGGGGAATAATTTTTTTGGGGGGGTAATTGTGCTAGGAGTGGAAATTTAGGGGGGGGGGGTTTGCTAATAGGGATGATTGGGGGGATTTGTGCTAGGAGTGAAAATTTGGGGGGGGGGGGGTATTTGTGTTAATAGGGATGATTGGGGAGTATTTGTGGTAGGAGTGGAAATTTAGGGGGGGGGGATTTTTGCTAGGAGTGGAAATTTGGGGGGGGGGGATTTGTTCTAATAGGGATGATTGGGGGGTAACTTGGGGGGTATTTGTGCTAGGAGTGGAAATGGGGGGGGGGGGTTTGCTAATAGGGATGATTGGGGGGGTATTTGTGCTAGGGATGGAGATATCGAGGGGGGGGGGGCTGAATTTATGCCAATAGGGATGATTGAGGGCAATCTATGCCAGGATGGGAGATTTCATGGGTAGAGGATTTGTGCTAGAAGGGGTAATTTTTTTTCTCTAGGGGCGGGAGGGCATTTGTGTTGGGGGGGGGGGGGGGACAAAGATTTTTGCTGAGGGGGGATTTCAGCAGAGGGTCAGACTTGTAGCGGGCGGAGGGGAATTTATGCTTAGAGGGTAAGAATGCAGGTAAGTGCTCATTTTTTTGGGGGAGGGGGACACACATTGCTCATACATCTTTTTTTTGGGGGGGGGGCACAGTTTGGCATGTTAGCTCTGGGTTCTAGGTGAGCTTGTCCCGCACTGCATGTTGGGACAATTTTGGCGAGATGCGAAGCTAACGCACGCATGTGAAGAACACGGGGTGCTGCAGTGCGCCGCCTGTCTGAAGTGCGATCCAAACACGGATCGGGCTTCAGAAGGAAGGTAGATTTAGACGCACGTCTACAGACTAAGTTCAAATCAGAAACGCGCTGGCCTTTAGCAGATGCGCAGCAGAGACAGTATTTCTTTAATTGGCACCCCAACATATCATTTAATGCAAAAACTTTGCGCCATGCTGTTCGGTGCGATATTGTAAAAGGGTCAGCGACTTCTTTTGCGCATTTCTCGCACATATGGCGGCCCTAAACGTGACGGCGCAAGAGCGAACAGAAAAGGCGGAGCGTTACATCTTCCTGCGGCCCTTTGGCAGTCATGCGGCGGTGCCACCAATTCCTCGTTAACCTGAGCGCATACACGCCCCGCCAAAACACAGCGCAACAAAGTAGCATGCGTTTTGGTGCAGAGCGATTTTTGAAGAGGGTCATGCACTTGTTTTATGTGATTTTCACGCGTAGGGCAGTCCAATGAGAAAGCAAGGTGCGTGAAAATGTGACAAAACGCGCGCAGTCGGTTGCCCCCGCGTAGGCGTGAACAGAGGCCGATACTCCTATTGTGTGTGATGAGATCTTATCATTATTATGTATTGATCTCTATGGAGGCGTTTTAATTCTACAAACAAGATTTCAATGTTATGTCATTTGTTACATTGCGTCACGTCGCGGAAATCCACAATCGCCTTTCTTATTTCCCGCTCTTTAACACGTTCGTGTCAGAAGTTCTCAGTTTTTTTAAAGTTTGCAGTTAGTTTATATTAACCCTTTGCTTACCGGGAACTCCCCCCCCCCCCCCCCCAAGGACAATTCTCAGCCTTCAGCGCTGTCACACTTTGAAGGACAATTGCGCGGTTGTGCTACACTGTACTCAAATGACATTTTATCATTTTTTTCACACAAATAGAGCTTTCTATTGGTGGTATTTATTCACTGCGGGGTTTTTTATTTTTTGCTAAATAAACGAATAAAGACCAAAAGTAAAAAAAAAAAAAAAAAAAAAAAAAAAAGTTTTCAGTTTGTTATAAAGTGTTGCAAATGGGTAATTTTTCCCCTTCACCGAAGGGCACTGATGAGGCGGCACAGAGGACAGCATTGATGGGCACTGATAGGCTGCACTGATGAGATAGCATTGATGGGCACCGATAGGCTGCATTGATGAGGCGGCACTGATGAGATAGCATTGATGGGCACTGGTAGGCTGCATTGCAGGGCACTAAAAGACTGCACTGATGGGCACTGGTAGGCGGCACTGATGGGCACTAATAGGCTGCACTGATGACACAGCACTGGTGGGCACTGATGGGCACTGATAGGCTGCACTGATGAGGCGGCACTGATGAGATAGCATTGATGGGCTGCATTGCAGGGCACTAAAGGACTGCACTGATGGGCAATGGTAGGCGGCACTGATGGGCACTAATAGGCTGCACTGATGACACGGCACTGGTGGGCTGCACTGATGGGCACTGATGAAACAGCATTGATGGGCACTAATGGGCACTGATGAAACAGCATTGATGGGCACTGATAGGCTGCATTGATGAGGCGGCACTGGTAGACTGCATTGATGGGCACTAATGGGCATTGGTAGGCGGAACTGATGGGCACCGATAGGCTGCATTGATGAGGCGGCATTGTTGGGCACTGATAGGCTGCACTGATGAGGCACCAATGGGTACTGATTTTTAGCACTTGTGGGCACAGATTGGCAGCACTGGTAGGCACTGCACTGATAATCAGTGTAGATGCCCCTTTTAGAGAAGCCGGTTATCAGCTCTCTTTCTCATGCTCTCAGCGTGAGGAAAGGAGTGCCGATAACTGGCTTTTGTTGACATCCGTGATCAGTTGTGACTGGACACAGCTGATCACTGATTGGCTCTTTACCTCAATCTGTGATCAGCAGTGGACATGATTCTAACGCATTTCGGCCAAAGCCTTCCTCATAGCCGCCTGAAACGCGTTAGATTTATGTGGATTGTACATTGCTGTTGTGCTTAATACATTTTGCAAGAAGAAGCTCTAGGGTTGCCGGCTTTCTCTTCTATTACAGATTCCCAGTGAACTGGGTGAGTT
The DNA here is from genome assembly GCA_037952925.1 of Lithobates clamitans. Taxonomy (NCBI): domain Eukaryota; kingdom Metazoa; phylum Chordata; class Amphibia; order Anura; family Ranidae; genus Lithobates; species Lithobates clamitans. Next base: position 371,828 of record JBBGZY010002779.1, on the reverse strand, counting down.
TTTTTTCTTTGTCCTCTGGACACTGCGATTACAGAGCGCGCTTTGATCACGGGACGGCGTCATACGACGGCTTCCCAGAACTAGCCGGCTGCGCTGTAGCCGCCATTCGGCTATAGCGCGGTCGGCAAGTGGTTTAAATAATCCCTGGTGATCCCGCCACAGAGGTCCTTGTTCAGGCACTTCCTGTTATGGGGTGACAACGCTCTGCCCTTGACTATAATTGTGCTCCAGTGTTGTCACCTTTTGCACTTTTGATCTCCCAAACATGGACTCGGCATTACACAGGCATGGTCCTTCGTTGTCGCCATCGCTCTGAGAAATGTCGGGCGGCCACCACAAGTGTGCATGTAGACAGGAAGTGGTTGTAAAGAAGCTGCAGGGGGTCAGCAGCACTGAGATGTAGCCAAAGGTGAGAACAAGGGCTTTTCGCCTGTATTAGAAGCGCGCCGCGTCTTCCCGGAACGTTATCATCGATCGATCACATCCTGCAGTGCAGAGCGATGTTTCGTGACAATAGAGAACATACCTTCGCCGTGAGGCCATGAGGGCGCTGAGTCACCCGCAGATAACGGCGAGGAATGCCGGGTCACCTGGCAGCTGCCGCTTTTGTTCTGGAATTTGCTTTGGGCCGTTCCTCTGTATCTGATCTCATCCAGGAAGAGCGCCGGCGATATTCAGCAATCTTTATGTTAATGTGATTTTATTACCCCCCCCCCCGACTGTTTTTTAAGTGGACCTGTCCTTCAAAGTCACATGAAGCAAGCAGATATTATCACCTTTATTATTCTAAGTGAATATGTTTCTTTTTCTTGCATGCTATAAAGTTGAAGTTTATTCTGCATATATTGTGCCTTCACCGGTCCCCTCCCCCATGCACATAGCAATGCTTTTACGTCCTCTTAACTTTCATTGCATACCTTATTTTTTAGACCATGTGACATCAGCAATGTGACATCATCATTGGGTCTCTGCGCTTCTCTATGCAATGCAGGCAGATCATGGCTGCTGGGAGGGGCCGGCAGGGGGGTGTACAGCGCTTCCTGAAAATGTCACAGCACCCCGGCCTAAGTACTCCTCCCCAGAGCCCTGAGTGCTGATGCAAGCAGTGGGCTGGCGCTTGGGTGGAGTTATGCAAATATCAAAACGCCTTGATGGGTGGGGTGTCAATCTGGAGGACTGGGTGGTCCTAGATAGGCTGTATTTGCATAGGTAACACCCACAGGAGAGAGGGGGGTGGTTAGAAAGAGAGCCTGAGGGGGGAGTAGACAGAAGAGCACACAATGGGGGGGGGGGGTTTGGGGTGGTACACAGCCCAATGTGGGGGGGGGGTAGATAGGAGAGAGCCCGAGGTGGGGGGGAGTAGACAGAAGAGCACACAATGTCGGGGTTTAAGGTGGTAGACAATAGACAGCCCAATGTGGGGGGGTGGGTAGATGGAAGAGAGCCCAATGGGGGGGGGAGTAGACAGAAGAGCGTCCGATGGGGGGGTTTGGGGTGGTAGTAGACAGCCCAATGTTGGGGGGTGGGGTAGATAGGAGGGAGCCCGAGGGGGGGGGGGGCGAGTAGACAGAAGAGCGTCCGATGGGGGGGGTTTAGGGTGGTAGTAGACAGTCCAATGTGGGGGGGTGGGGTAGACAGGAGACAGCTCAATTTGGGGGGTGGGTAGATGGGTGAGAGCCGGGGGGGGGGGGGGGGAGTAGACAGAAGAGCGTCCGATGGGGGAGGTGGTAGACAGCCCAATGTGGGGGGGTGGGGTAGATAGGAGAGAGCCCAGTGGGGGTGACCCCAACCCTAGTGACGCCACTGGTGACAGCCTTGCTGGTTATCGGCTCTCCTTTCCTCACACAGAAGGGCTGCTGTGATTGGCCCTTTACCAATAGGACATCGCAGTCATAGAGCGCGCCCGATGCGTGCCCCAGGGGGGGCGTGCGGGAGGTGGGGTTCTTTGAGGAAATTCATGCATGGCCAGGACAAGGGGTGGGCAGGAGGGACGGCTGCCCTGGGCACTGTGGTATCATGTGAGGTGGGAGGTGGGGGGCACCTCAAGGAAATTGGGGATGGGGGGGAGATTTGTGTTGGGAGGGGGAATTTGGAGGGTGGCAGGGGATAAGTCTTGCTCTAGCAGATGAAATTAGGAATGGTGATTCGTGTTGGTGGGGGGGGATTTGTACTGGGGGGGGATTTGGGGGTTTTGTGCTTGAAGAGGTGATATGGTAGACATTGAGGGAATCTGTGCTAGGTGGGGAAATATTTGGGGAGGGAGGAGGGGATTTGTGCTAGCAGGGATGATCGGGGGGGTATTTATGCTAAGAGGGGAAATTTGGGCGGGTGGGGGGCAGATTTGTGCTAAGAGGGGGGACTTGTGCTGGGAGGGGGGATTCGGAGTGGGGCAAGAGGATTTGTGCTTGGGGGGGGGATTGGAGGGGTAGCGGATCTGTGGTAGGAGGGGTGATATATATATATATATATTTTTTTTTGGAGGGTGGGGGGATTTGGAGAGAGAGGATTTGAGCTTGGAGAGGGGATTGGGGGGGGGGGGGTTTCAGCAGGGTGGCAGATTTCAGGGGGGGGCAGATTTGCACATGCAGCACACATATTACCGCTCGATTCTTTTTTGGCCTCCCAGAACTGGCGTGTTTGGGAAGTGGTCAAATCTGTTAAATACACTCCAGGTGCATCCGAACCAAAAGGTCTGCAAAGGTTTCCTTTAGAAAGCAGCCACAGTCTAAATAGGAAAGCCCATCCCCTGCCAACATGCATTAGAGGGGGACCCTTGCTCTCTGTGTGGAAGCAGCAGCCTCTCTGCAGAGGTCCAATGCTCTCTGCTGACTGAAGGGAAGGCGGGAAATGCTGCCCCCTAGTAGGCACATTGTGGGTGTCTCTTGTTCTTGCATGGGTGCCCAACCTGTGACCCTTCAGCTGTTGCGGAACTCCAAGTCCCATCATGCCTCAGTCTTTGGAAGTCATGCTTGTTGGCCTTGCAATGCCTCATGGACATTGTAGTTCCGAAACAGCTGTCTGGGAAGTCTAATGTTGGCCATACGCGGACTTCCTTATTGGCCAAAATTCGAGCTTAGATGGGCCTGCCAACACTTGACGATTGATTGTTCAGTCGGCTTTGGTCGGCGGTGCCTGATGGAAAATGTTTGCTGTCAGAATGCAATGGCCCATCGCCCATCCATCCTGGGAGCATGGACGGAGAAATCTGTTGGGAGTTCCTTCGTTCAGCCTGCAGGGAACCCTCATTGTTGGGTTCTACAGAGACTTTCATTTATGAGTTCTCATTCCATCGATCGGGACTCCCCACCCCACCCCATGATGGATTCGCTCTTGGCAGACTGCTACGGCCGGGTCAATGTGCGGGGGGGGGGGGGGGGGGGTAGATACAGAATAAACGACTACAAACCCATATAAAACTTATAAGGATTTATTCGGTTTATCTTACTGCCATCCGTTGTAAATTCTTTAAATATAATTTTTTTTTTTTATTTTTTTTATTTCAAAAACTTGTACAATGCCCGTTCGGTCTCTCCGGGGTTCACAGACTTTTTTTCTGCACCATCGCATTCTATACCTTCCCTTCCAATCCAAACCGTATACGGGGGAGGTGAGACATACTGCTACCCAACACTCCATCCAAAACTGCCACGAAAAGGCTATTAGACCAGACGGGGGAAGGGGGAGCAGACATGTGTCCCTTTTTTTTTTTTTTTTTTTCACAGCCAATCAGATTGTAGCTATGTGTCTAGTGCAGAGGTAGAATATGGAAAGCAAGACTCTGATGGGAAACGCCTCCATGTTTTCTTTTTCTCTACCTGGGATTTCACCTATTGAAGAGAGGCCGCCATGGCTAGGCAAACATTTTTAAAATTGTCCAGTATACGGTTAATCCTCTTGCGGCTGACGCAACGCGTACGTGCGGCGGCAAAGAGGGTGGGGCTTTAACGTCCACATGTGTCCATGGAGAGCTGAGGTTTCAGTCTTTCATAGACAGCTCCTGGTCTCTGGTAACTAGTGGGAGCCGGTGGGATCAGCCAATCACAGTGGTCACATGATCAGGTAGACCTTCCCGATCCCCAGCCATGGCCAAGTTAAAGCGAGACAAGGCGGGAAGGGTAAAAATTGTGTAGCCTCACTTATTATGGAAGTTTACCCCCCCCCTCCCCCCCCCTTGTTTGGACATGGCAGACTATAGGAACCAAATCCAAAGCTAGAAACTCTCCAGGTGCTCGTGTGTATTGGGGGCCACTTGGCCTTTTCAGGCCAATTGATTTGGGCCACTTGGAGGGGGGCAAACCCATAGTTTTGAGACAACGCAGATTATTTCAGACAATTGATCCCTCAGATGGCTTATCTTCAATAAGTTGTAAAGGATAAAAGTTGGCTCAGAGAGGAGGGCTTCCATTTGTTCTCGTTTATCGGCTCTAGACTCAATAAGATTACAAGGAGCCCATAGAGAGGTCCAAACCCCCTCCAAGTAGACCCACTTGATTGGCCTGAAAAAGGTGCCAAGTGGCCTCCAATACACACGAGCACCTGGAGAGGTTTTAGCTCTGCACCCAATGATATTACAAGGAGGCCATAGAGAGGTCCAAACCCCCTCCAAGTAGACCCACTTGATTAACCTGAAAAAGGTGCCAAGTGGCCTCCAATACACACGAGCACCTGGAGAGGTTTTAGCTCTGCACCCAATGATATTACAAGGAGGCCATAGAGGGGTCCAAACCCCCTCCAAGTGCACCCAAATGATTGGCCTGAAAAAGTTTGATCAGCCAAGTGGCCTCCAATATACACGAGCACCTGGAGAGGTTTTAGCTCTGCACCCAATGATATTACAAGGAGTCCATAGAGAGGTCCAAACCCCCTCCAAGTAGACCTAATTGATTGGCCTGAAAAGGTGCCAAGTGGCCTCCAATACACACGAGCACCTGGAGAGGTTTTAGCTCTGCACCCAATGATATTACAAGGAGTGCATAGAAAGGTCCAAACCCCCTCCAAGTGGACCCAAATGATTGGCCTGAAAAAGTTTGATCAGCCAAGTGGCCTCCAATAAACATGAGCACCTGGAGAGGTTTCGGCTCTGGACTTGGTTCCTATAGTCTGCCATGTCCAGGCCTCCAGTTACAGTGTGGCCTCTTTTTTTGTGGAGGTAGGTGGCCCGGGGCTTACACCCGATATACTCTGCTCTCTACCCTGCCAGGCGATGATGGGTTTGTGACACAATACCAACGAGGAGACCACAGAAAGACCCAGTGGAGGTTGGTGGGACAAAGGCAGGTTAGCAAGTTTAGATTCCATGCAGCTAGTTCGCTTTGTATCAGATCCTCCTAAAGCTGGTAATACTTTCTGCAGTTTTGGAGAGCGTAGGAAAGTTAGAGCAGTTCTTCATTTTCTTTGGGGTGTTTTTGCCATATGTGTCCCATTGGGGAGGTTTCTCTTTACTTTCTGCCCTATAGAGAACAGAAAGTGAGGAAAGCTCCTCGGAAGAAGTGTCCCCATTGAAAGGTCTCACCTCTCTTTTCTCCTGGTCTGGTGGCAGCAGTTACAAGAACAAGAAGGTGAATCTCAAGACAGTAAGGCTCCATTTACACTTTCCAGTTCGACTTTTCTGGCACGAAGTAGCATGAAAAGTCGTGTAGGCTCCTTTTCTAACACCAATCTGAACAGGTGCCACTGAAACCAATGGGCTACAACTTGTCATGCAACATTATATTTCCTAAGTCCCATGCCAAGTCACACAAGTGTCAATGGAGCCAAATGAAAACTTGACACGGTTGCTCACCTTACTTCATCAAAAGTTAGGCTCCTTTCACAGTTGTGAGACCCAAAGTTGCAGGACATGTGAAATGTCATAGATCTCTATGAGAGCTGTATGCATCTGTGCAGAGAAAGGGGAGCCAAGTATGAATAGGGGAAGGGAGGTTAGTTCAGGGGAGATAAGTACACATCTGTGAAGGGAAAGGGGGCTTAGGTCAGGGGAGGTAGGTATTTATAAGGGAAGAGGGAGTTGGGTTAGGACAGGTCATGTGAAATGTCATAGATCTCTATGAGAGCCGTTCCAAATGACACTACTGAAGTTCCTGCACTACTTTGCCACAACTTCAAACTTCATCCAAAGTCGTATCAAAGTCAGACTCCGAAGTCGCACTGAACATGGTGCAACTTTGGCTTGTGTGAAAGGAGCCTTAAAGTGCTCTTACCCATTTTTGTCCAAACCTAAGCCCTCTCCACCAATGAATATTTACCCTCAATCCAACAGCCGTGGCCACTGGTGTTTGTTTACATCTGACGGTGCAAATCTTCACTGTCCTGGCCAATTAGTCCCCCCATAGACTTCTTCTACAGGGCTCTGTCTCCAGGCCGAGGATAATCGGAGACAGTCCCCTCAGTAGTCTATGGAGCTGTAAGGTGCAGACAAAGCTGGGGCCACGAGACTTCCACCGCTGGATGTAAACAAAGAGCAGAACTGCCACTGTGAGACTGAGGTGGGTATACATCAGTGAAAGAGGGGGGGGAGGGGGGTTAGGTCAGGGAAGGTAAGTATGCATCTGTAAAAGGGAAAAGGGGGTTACGTCAGGTCAAAGGAGGCAAGTATGCATACGCATCTGTAAGGGGGAAGGGGAATTAGGTCAGTTAGGGGGGGGGGGGGTAAGTATGCATCTGTGAAGAGAAGGGGGAGCCAAGTATGCATAGGGGAGTTAGGTCAAGGGAGGTAAGAATGCATCTGTGAAGGGAAAGGGGGCTTACGTCAGGGGAGGTAAGTATTCATAAGGGAAGACGGAGTTGGGTTAGGAAAGGTCAGGAGAGGCAAGTATGAAGGGGAAGGGGGGTTAGGGGAGAGGAGAGGAGGTAATCTGTGAAGAGAAAGGGGAGCCAAGTATGCATAGAGGAAGGGGGGGTTAGGTCAAGGGAGGTAAGGGAAGGGGGAGGTAGGTTAGGACAGGTCAGGAGGGGCAAGTATGCATCTGTGAAGAGAAAAGGGGGCTTAGGTCAGGGGAGGTAAGTATTCATAAAGGAAGAGGGAGTTGGGTTAGGACAGGTCAGGAGAGGCAAGTATGCATCTGTGAAGAGAAAGGAGGTTAGGTTAGGTCAGGTTGGGTCAGGAGAGGTAAGTATGCATCTGTGAAGGGGAAGGGGGGTTACGTTAGGGGAGAGGAGAGGAGATAATCTGTGAAGGGAAAGGTGAGCCAAGTATGCATAGGGGAAGGGGGAGGTAGGTCAAGGGAGGGAAGGGGGAGGTAGGTCAAGGGAGGGAAGGGGGAGTTGGGTTAGGACAGGTCAGGAGGGGCAAGTATACATCTGTGAAGGGAAAAGGGGGTCGGGGGAAGGAAACAGAATGGATACATGTGCTTTGTTTTAAAGTGCATCTGCCCCTCAACAATTCACTATTTCTCTGTGTTGTAAATAATTCTGAAATCTGATATTTGTGTTTTCAATACCGGTAATGATTCTGTATTCTCCTTTTTATTTTATTTCTGGTGCTTCATTTAGATTTTGTCCACATTTACATACAAGTCAATCTGTCCAGCAACAATGGTGGTTTGCAGAGTTCCTATCTGTCCCAACCTTCCCCTTATTTATGATCTGCTGTATACTTAGTAGATCTATTTATAAAAATATATTACTATATCAATGTAACCCCCTTCCATCTAACCTCTAAATGAGTCCAGGTCTGCATAGGGGGCGGGGCAGGGGGCGTGCCCTTTACCGACATACTTTGTACTTAAAAGCGTCCCTCCTTCTAATTCTAGAGCGTTGGGGGTGCATTTAATGCCCACAGGCTTGCCTGCAAGTAAGCAACCCAAAACTGCTACATCCCCCCCCACCCCCCGAGAACACAGGTCTGCCCCCACCACTGAGAACAAGTCTGGGGGTGCTTTGGTTTCAGTCATTACAGAAAGGAACGCCCCTATACAGGTGAATGAGCCCTTCTTGGAATGTATGGAAGCATTTGACCAGGTACAATAGACAAAATATCCCCCCCCCAATTATCATACATGAGACTTCCTGTCTCCACCTGATCAATCTCATCTACACAGGATTATCCCCCCCCCCCCCGATCAAACTCCCAATATTAACACTCAGAAAACATCAGATATAAATACACAACTAATCAATCATCCATAAAAAGGCAAATTTGTTTGTAAACTGCGGTTGTAGCGCCCAGCGCCTCTTCCGATTGTGGGTTCAGCATCCGCACTGCGGTGACCGTCGTTATCCTAAACCGACGTCCAATGACATCATGACCACGAAACCCAGGATACACGTCCAGGAGGCCAGCTTGCCGTTTCCACTGCCGCACAGGGGGGGAAAATGACAGTTAGGTCACAAGTTCTAGAGTTCTATTATTTCACAAACCCCGCCCATCACAAACCCCACTCTTCATACCGTCCAATCACAAACCCCGCCCATCACAAACCCCGCCCATCATAAACCCCACTCTTCATACCGTCCAATCACAAACACCGCCCATCACAAACCCCGCTCTCCATACTGCCCATCACAAACTCCACTCTCCATACCGTCCAATCACAAACCCCGCCCATCACAAACCCCACCCTGCATACCGTTCAATCACAAACACCGCCCTCCATACCGTCCAATCACAAACACCGCCCACCATACCGTCCAATCACTGCCCTCCATACCGTCCAATCACAAACACCGCCCATCACAAACCCCGCTCTCCATACTGCCCATCACAAACTCCACTCTCCATACCGTCCAATCACAAACTCCGCCCATCACAAACCCCACTCTTCATACCATCCAATCACAAACACCGCCCATCACAAACCCCACTCTTCATACCATCCAATCACAAACACCGCCCATCACAAACCCCACTCTTCATACCGTCCAATCACAAACCCCGCCCATCACAAACCCCACCCTGCATACCGTTCAATCACAAACACCGCCCTCCATACCGTCCAATCACAAACACCGCTCACCATACCGTCCAATCACAAACACCGCCCACCATACTGTCCAATCACTGCCCTCCATACCGTCCAATCACAAACACCGCTCACCATACTGTCCAATCACTGCCCTCCATACCGTCCAATCACAAACACCACTCACCATACCGTCCAATCAAAAACACCGCCCACCATACCATCCAATCACAAACCCCACTCTCCATACCGTCCAATCACAAACTCCTCCATACCGTCCAATCACAAACACCGCCCTCCATACCGTCCAATCACAAACCCCACTCTCCATACCGTCCAATCACAAACTCCTCCATACCGTCCAATCACAAACACCGCCCACCATACCGTCCATCCATATTCCTCTGTCTCAGGTGACCACATACCATATTTCTGTTTCAGGTGGGGGGTTTGACCCTTCATCTGGTATCCCTAACACGGCTGTGAGATGCTCAACTACTTGTCACCAACCCAAGTGAGATTGTTTTTTTTTTTATTTGCTCATATGGAGGATGCAGAAACAAAGTATCAATGGATTCTTTAGGCCTTTTACGGCTCATCTTCCCCTGGCCACAGCAACCAGAGATTGTCAGCGCTCAAAGCAGAAGTGCTCAGAGCCGAGACCTTCCAGGTTCACAGTACCTAGTGGAGATCATTGAATGGAGGTTTGCTGATCTTCCACTTCTTTCTGACATGGAAGTCCCAGGAGGGGACAGCAGTGCCCAGGACAAATGTGATTTCCAGGTATGAGATATATATACATAGTTACATCGATCCAAGGTGGAATCATGAACTTTGTATAAAATATTCATACCTGGAATTCTTTAGGTTTCTGACACAAAACAAACATTTTTTTTTTTTGGTTGACAAGAACAAAAAACTAAAAAACATTCTCAGTCATGTGACCAATACCAAGAGACTGGTCATGGGGTCTTCACTATTGGGATGGAACACCGTCCTGATTTGCTGGCGGTGGGATATGCCAAGCCCCTTGGGCGGAGATCAGGTGACCAAAACCTCTCTACTGGTCATGTGACCAGGGGCCGAATTTAGCGCGAGCGAAATTTAAAATAAATGTCCTTTTATGTAAAAGGATGAACAGGTGAAAAAGGTTTTATTCTTTACTAAAATATGTAAAATGTTCCAGTCACCTTGTAAAAAAGTAAAGCCCCATCTAGGAAGAGGTACAACAAACTTCCTGCCATCCCCTTTATTAGGCCCCTTTCACACAGGCCTTCCGTTTGCCCGTTTTTTACCCATCACAGATGAAAAACGGACATCAATGCATCTCTATGGGATGTAATTGAATGATCATCTATTTCCGCTTTTTGATCAAAGCTCTATTTTTCTTTCGTTATAGAGGAAGTAAACTCTGATGGGTTTTACTTCCTCTTTTTTCCCCTGCAAAGTAAAAGCACAATGGGCTAGTAATGCATCACCTACTAGCCCATTATGTGTCACTTACCTGCAAACGAAGCCCGCGATGTCCCCGCTGGTGGCTGCGTCCATCTTCACCCCACTTCCTTTTCCGGGGGCCGTGGACTCCGGCTCTGTGACTGGCCAGAGTCACGTGACGTCACTCCCGCGCATGCGCCGACGGTCGCGGCACGGGCCCTTTAGAAGCGGCACGATTCTTCAGTGCGCATGTGCCCATGGCGTGCAGGTTTAGGAGATATTTCCAGTACCTACAGGTAAGCCTTATTACAGACCTACCTGTAGGGAAAAGTTGTGTGTATGGGTTTACAACCACTTTAATAAAACAGAACGAGCGAAAAACGAATGTAAAACGGACAAACGGTTTATTTTGCATTGGTAGTGAATGTAAAAAAAAACAAAAACTGATAAGAATCTGATGAAAAACTAATCAGTTTTTTTCCTTGAAAAAAACACGACTGATCTGATGAAACAAACGGAATACTCGTGTGAAAAGAACCCTTAGGCAGCAGTCCCGGTGCTTTTGCACCCCTCTGAAACTAGTTTCATTTTTTTTTTTCTGCTTCAAGACGTGACTTCTCTGAGTTCATAGCTCCTCTCGTCCAATGAGAGTGTCCATGCGATCAGCTGAGGTTCCGTCATTGGACATGGGGGGGGGGGGGGGGGGGTGGCTTGGGGGGCTGCGTTCAGTCCCAGTATGGAAAGCCTTTAGCGACAAAGTGAAACCAGTTTCAGAGAGGCACACAGAGAAGACAACCCTGGCTAACAAGGGTTGGGGGCCATCACTAGATTAATAAATACACCGTACAAAAACAGCTTACCCAGTCTGAGCTTCCGGGATGATGTCATCCACCACCACATAGACCATGGCGCCCGCTGCAAACGCCAACGCATAGGGCAAGGCCGGCTCTGCCACTGATATGGCAAATGCTCCTAAGACCCCGGCAATGGGCTCAACCATCCCGCTCAGCTGGCCATACCTAGGGAGAGAAAATTGTCTGATCACAGAGATGTAATATTGTGTGTGTGTATGTATTATATATACATATACACATAATATATACATACACACACACATATATATATATATGTATACACACACACACACTCTATATTGCCAAAAGTATTGGGACACTTGCCTTTACACACACATGAACTTTAATGGCATCCCAGTCTTAGTCTGTAGGGTTCAATATTGAGTTGGCTCCGCCCTTTGCAGCTATAACAGCTTCAACTCTTTTGGGAAGGCTGTCCACAAGGTTTAGGAGGGTGTCTATGGGAATGTTTGACCATTCTTCCAGAAGCGCATTTGTGAGGTCAGGCACTGATGTTGGACAAGAAGGCCTGGCTTGTAGTCTCCACTTTAATTTATCCCAAAGTTTTTCTATCAGGTTGAGGTCAGGACTCTGTGCAGGCCAGTCAAGTCCCTCCACCCCAAACTCGCTCATCCATGTCTTTATGGACCTTGCTTTGTGCACTGGTGTGCAGTCATGTTGGAACAGGAAGAGGCCATCCCCAAACTGTTCCCACAAAGTTGGGAGCATGAAATTGTCCAAAATGTCTTGGTATTCTGATGCCTTAAGATTTCCCTTCACTGGAACTAAGGGGCCAAGTCCAACCTCTGAACAACAACCTCACACCATAATCCACCCTCCACCAAATGATTTGGACCAGTGCACAAAGCAAAGTCCATAAAGACATGAATGAGCGGGTTTGGGGTGGAGGAACTTGACTGGCCTGTCCTCGACCTGATAGAAAACCTTTGGGATGAATTAGAGTAGAGACTGTGAGCCAGGCCTTCTCGTCCAACATCAGTGCCTGACCTCACAAATGTGCTTCTGGAAGAATGGTCAAACATTCCCATAGACACACTCCTAAACCTTGTGGACAGCCTTCCCAGAAGAGTTGAAGCTGTTATAGCTGCAAAGGGCGGAGCCAACTCAATATTGAACCCTACGGACTAAGACTGGGATGTCATTGAAGTGGCATCTAGCTGATCTCCTGTGTTGTCACCCTGTGACAAGCCCTCCCAATGGACTCTACAAGTGGCCAACACACATTGCAAAGGCATAAGACTTGTCACCACCAGGTAACTCCCTGAGAAATGCCATGCAGACAAATTCAGTTAGGACGGGGGTGGGGTTAGGATGGGGGTGGTGGTTTGGGGGTGGTGGTGGTGGTGGTGGGGGGGGTAGGCACCTCCGGCACCCTAGCTGTAGTGAAACTACAAGTCCCATGGGGCGTTGCGAGACTCTTGACAGCCGCAGTCATGGCTCCCTGAGAGAGAGGCATGATGGGATTTGTAGTTTCACCACAGCTAAAGTGCTGAGGTTGCTCACCCTTGATTGACATCTGCTTCTTGTACACTAGCAGTATCATTTATTACCTCCCGAAAAGCAACCTGCGGTGGATTGATTTTCATGTTGGTGAAAGGGGGTTAACAGGCATGATTATACTTGATGCTTGTTTTTTTTTTTTTTAATGCCAAATGGAAATCACGGGGCGGAGCCACAACTGCGAGACAGGGATTTGGCTTGAGGTTGCATTGCGGCTCCTTTCACTTACAGTGAGGGGAAAAAAGTATTTGACCCCCTGCTGATTATGTACGTTTGCCCCACTGACAAAGAAACGATCCGTCTATAACTTTAATGGTCGGTTTATTATAACAGTGAGAGACAGAATAACAAAAATATCCAGAAAACGAACTTCAAAAAAGTTATAAATTGATTTGCATTTTAATGAGTGAAATAAGTATTTGACCCCCTTCGCAAAACACGACTTAGTACTCGGTGGAGGAACCCTTGTTGACGATCACAGAGGTCAGACGTTTCTTGTAGTTGACCACCAGGTTTGCACACATCTCAGGAGGGATTTTGTCCTCTTTGCAGATCCTCTCCAAGTCATCAAGGTTGATGTTTGGTAACTCGAACCTTCAGCCCCCTCCTCATATTTTCTAGGGGATTAAGGTCTGGAGAATGGCCAGGCCACTCCAGGACTTTATTGTGCTTCTTCTTGAGCCATTCCTTTGTTGCCTTGGCTGTGTGTTTTGGGTCATTGTCATGATGAAATACCCATCCACCACCCATTTTCAATGCCCTGGCTGAGGGAAGGAGGTTCTCACCCAAGATATGACTGTACATGAGCCCCGTCCATCGTCTCTTTGATGAGGTGAAGTTGTCCTGTCCCCTTAGGAGAAAAACAGCCCCAAAGCATAATGTTTCCACCTCCATGTATGATGGTGGGGGATGGTGTTCTTGGGGTCATAGGCAGCATTCCTCCTCCTCCTCCAAACACGGTGAGTTGAGTTGATGCCAAAGATCTTGATTTTGGTCTCATCTGACCACAACACTTTCACCCAGTTCTCCTCTGAATCACTTAGATGTTCAAACTTCAGATGGACCTGTACATGTGATTTCTTCAGCAGGGGGACCTTACGGGGGGGCTGCAGGATCTCAGTCCTTCACAGTGTGTTACCGATTGTTTTCTTGGTGACTATGGTCCCAGCTGAGATCATTGAGAAGGTTCTCCTGTGTAGTTCTGGGCTGATTCCTCACCGTTCTCATGATCATTGAACCTCCATGAGGTGAGATCTTCCATGGAGCCCCAGACTTAGGGATTGACAGTTATTTTATGTTTCTTCCATTTGCGAATAAATCGCACCAACTGTTGTCACCCTCTCACCAAGCTGCTTGGCGATGGTCTTGTAGCCCATTCCAGCCTTGTGTAGGTCTACAATCTTCTCCCCGAACATCCTTGGACAGCTCTTTGGTCTTCTTCATGGTGGAAAGATTGGAATCTGATTGATTTGCTTCTGTGGACAGGTGTCTTTTATACAGGTAACAAGCTGAGATTAGGAGCACTCCCTCTAAGAGAGTCCTCCTAATCTCAGCTGGTTACCTGTATAGAAGACACCTGGGAGCCAGAAATCTTGCCGATTGATAGGGGACCAAATACTGATTTCACTCATTAAAATGCAAATCAATTTATAACTTTTTTGAAATGCGATATTTTTGTTGTTATTCTCTCTCTGTTAAAATTAAACCGACCAATAAAATTATAGACGGATCGTTTCTTTGTCAGTGGGGCAAATGTACAAAATCAGCGGGGGGTCAAATACTTTTTTTTCCCCCTTGCTGTACATAGGTGGCGCCACCTGCCAAGTTCCACATATAGTGTTAAAATTGACACGCTGTGATGCAAAGAATCGCAGCCGCGGCAATACGCAGAGTGGCAGCATGTGCATAAGTGGGTGGTAAAAACGTGGATCAACCACTTGTTTTTACCCCCTTCCCCGGTTGTCCATGTGAAAGGAGCCTACAGGTGATCTGTCATGGAGAACATATGATGATGGCCTCTTGCTGACCTCCTTTTGTTCTTCTGCCTGTTGGTTACCGACCATAAAGAAGTGCAATGGTCAGGAATTGTGACGTCACGGGTGGAATCTGCGTGGCAGCCAGGCAAGCAGCATTTTCGGGAGGAGGTCAGCAATATAGCCTGAAATGTATTCCTCCCACCACAACCTTGTAGGAAAACATCAAGTCGTTTTTGGAAGGCCAAGTGAAGAGTTGGGGAGGTAACAAGCTGCAAATTTTCGGAGGGGCGCTACGTGGTGTGAAAGGAAGAACAGGATTGGCTTCATTGGCCAATGAGAAGATCTTCATTCAGACGGATACAAAGAGGCCGATCATCGGTGACGATCCCAAACCGACCGG
This sequence comes from Lithobates clamitans, assembly GCA_037952925.1. Classification (NCBI taxonomy): domain Eukaryota; kingdom Metazoa; phylum Chordata; class Amphibia; order Anura; family Ranidae; genus Lithobates; species Lithobates clamitans. Next base: position 356,743 of record JBBGZY010002779.1, on the reverse strand, counting down.
CAGGTGATGAACAACCACGGCCACCATAACGGCATCGGCTGCTGGTAACGAATAGAACTACTTACCAAAACGCCCTCCATGTGGACAAGCCGGCTCCTCTTAGAGGGAGGCTAACCGCGAGGCCCTCAGGAAAGTTCTGGATTCCGATTCCGATGGCTAAATTCCTGCAAAACAACATTTTGGTTATAAGTGTTAGAGCCTCTAAAAACGACAGGACATACACTACATTACCAAAAGTATTGGGACACCTACCTTTACACTCACATGAACATTTAATGGCATCCCAGTCTTAGTCCATAGGGTTCAATATTGAGTTGGCTCCGCCCTTTGCAGCTATAACAGCTTCAACTCTTCTGGGAAAGCCGTCCACAAGGTTTAGGAGGGTGTCTATGGGAATGTTTGACCATTCTTCCAGAAGAGCATTTGTGAGGTCAGGCACTGATGTTGGATGAGAAGGCCTGGCTCGCAGTCTCCGCTCTAATTCATCCCAAAGGTGTTCTATCAGGTTCAGTCCAGTCAAGTTCCTCCACCCCAAACTCGCTCATCCATGTCTTTATGGACCTTGCTTTGTGCACTGGTCCAAATCATTTGGTGGAGGGGGGATTATGGTGGGGGGTTGTTTTTCAGGGGTTGGGCTTGGCCCCTTAGTTCCAGTGAAGGGAACTCTTAAGCCGTCAGCATACAAAGACATTTTGGACAATTTCATGCTCCCAACTTTGTGGGAACAGTTTGGGGATGGCCCCTTCCTGTTCCAACATGACAGCACACCAGTGCAAAAAAGCAAGGTCCATAAAGACATGGATGAGCGAGTTTGGGGTGGAGGAACTTGACTGGCCTGCACAGAGTCCTGACCTCAACCCGATAGAACACCTTTGGTGTGGATTAGAGCGGAGACTGCGAGCCAGGCCTTCTCGTCCAACATCAGTGCCTGACCTCACAAATGCTCTTCTGGAAGAACGGTCAAACATTCCCATAGACACCCTCCTAAACCTTGTGGACGGCCTTCCCAGAAGAGGTGAAGCGGTTATAGCTGCAAAGGGTGGAGCCAACACAATATTGAACCCTACGGACTAAGACTGGGATGCCATTAAAGTTCATGTGTGTGTAAAGGCAGGCGTCCCAATACTTTTGGTAATATAGTGCATATCAAAAGATTTTGGTTAAAGAAGAACTCCGGTGTACATTTTTCTATAGCCCCCTAATGTCAGGGGCTGGTGAGACCGCCTGCTAACCTGTTCTAACCTACTGATGGTTGTCTTGGTTAGAAGAACGTTGGACTTCATAAACTGCGGGAACTTTATTCCTATAGAAAGTCTTTTCTGAGTCTGCATTTGGTCATCAGTTTTATACAGCGCAATGTATTTCATAAGACAGAACCATCTGTCCCTACCTTAGGTGGGCGCTTTTCTCCAACACCAATACGAGAATTGTACACACCGATTGGTGGGGTGCGAGTTCACCTACATTTGTGCCTTGAGGGAGAAAATTGGAGCCTCTATACAGGTGACACACCCACCTTCAAAATCACAGTCGGGATTTGCTATATAAATATTGAAGCTGTGAAATTATGAACCGCCTGACACAGTGTTTACAAACCCTGTTCCAACTTTGAATTGGAAGATACAAAGTGACATTGTTTATAAACATTGATCAGACAGAAGATAGAGAGATACAAAGTAACATTGTTTATAAACATTGATCAGACGGGACATCGAGTGATACAAAGTAACATTGTTTATAAACACTGATTACATGGGAAGCAGTGGGAGGAGCTAAAAAAAACCAATATAATTTCATTAATATTTTATCTTAGGAATGAGAAAATTATTTCTGAATCGATAGGCCCATAGTGGAAATGTAAAAGCTACTTTGTTCCCTAGGAGGTGATCAGGTGGGAGAGCTGAAAGGGTTGAAGAAGTCTTCTAAAGTGATAACACACCCGCCGTGCATAGAGAGGTGAGCATGCTCAGTCCTGCAGCTCAGCATCATATCCCACCATACACACTCCATGCAGATAGTATCTCTGAAGGGATAGGATGCTGAGCTGTAGGAATAAGTATGACAACCATTCTGTGCACCATGGGGATAAACAATGTTACTTTGTATCTCTCCATCTCCCATCTGATCAATGTTTATAAACAATGTTACTTTGTATCTCTCTATCTCCCGTCTGATCAATGTTTATAAACAATATTACTTTGTATCTCTCCATCTCCCATCTGATCAGTGTTTATAAACAATGTTACTTTGTATCTCTCTATCTCCCGTCTGATCAATGTTTATAAACAATATTACTTTGTATCTCTCCATCTCCCATCTGATCAGTGTTTATAAACAATGTTACTTTGTGTCTCTCCATCTCCCGTCTGATCAATGTTTATAAACAATGTTACTTTGTGTCTCTCCATCTCCCGTCTGATCAATGTTTATAAATAATGTTATTTGTGTCTCTCCATCTCCCGTCTGATCAATGTTTATAAACAATGTTACTTTGTATCTCTATCTCCCGTCTGATCAATGTTTATAAACAATGTTACTTTGTATCTCTATCTCCCGTCTGATTAATGTTTATAAACAATGTTATTTGTGTCTCTCTATCTCCCGTCTGATCAATGTTTACAAATAACTTTACTTTGTATCTCTCCATATACCATCTGATCAATGTTTATAAACAATGTTACTTTGTATCTTTATCTCTCATCTCATCAATGTTTATAAACAACGTTACTTTGTATCTCTCCATCTCCCATCTGATCAATGTTAATTTGATCAGATGGGAGATGGAGAGATACTTTATATCTCTCCATCTCCCATCTGATCAAATTAACATTGATCAGATGGGAGATGGAGAGATACAAAGTAACGTTGTTTATAAACATTGATGAGATGAGAGATAAAGATACAAAGTAACATTGTTTATAAACATTGATCAGATGGTATATGGAGAGATACAAAGTAAAGTTATTTGTAAACATTGATCAGACGGGAGATAGAGAGACACAAATAACATTGTTTATAAACATTAATCAGACGGGAGATAGAGATACAAAGTAACATTGTTTATAAACATTGATCAGACGGGAGATAGAGATACAAAGTAACATTGTTTATAAACATTGATCAGACGGGAGATGGAGAGACACAAATAACATTGTTTATAAACATTGATCAGACGGGAGATGGAGAGACACAAATAACATTGTTTATAAACATTGATCAGACGGGAGATGGAGAGACACAAAGTAACATTGTTTATAAACATTGATCAGACGGGAGATGGAGAGACACAAAGTAACATTGTTTATAAACACTGATCAGACGGGAGATGGAGAGACACAAAGTAACATTGTTTATAAGCATCGATCAGACGGGAGATAGAGAGATACAATGTTTATAAACAATGTTGCTTTGTATCTATATAAACAAAGTTGGAACAATGTTTATAAACACTGCATCAGACGGTACATTTTTCCATAGCAGCAGCTTCTACAGGTTGTACGGTATATTTAGAGCAGCATCTCCCGACTGCTATTTTGAGTCCAGGAAAAGGGGGGGTGGGGGTGGGGCGGCAATGAAAGTGCAATCTGTTTCCACTATGTCTGCAGTTTGGCTGGAATTCCACTTTAGAAAATGAATTAGTTTTGTTGGATCTGATTGGAATGGATGAACACATGTATGTCGGGGGGGGGGGGGATGGGGGTGTTGTAGTGGCTGCAGTGGAGAAATGCCATGGTTGGGGTGGGGGTGGGGGGTAGACCGCCAAATCTGATAAGACGTAATGTGTTCAATTTCCTGTAAAGTGCACCTGTTACAATAAATGACGGTCACAGCACCGAACAGAAAAGACGTAAAATGCTATACGATGACCATTTCTACATCGGGGACTTCCTTTTATAGGTTATAAAACTTCTCTTTATATGTATTTTTGTTGTTGTGCGTTTAGCCGCTGGCGTCGGCTATTGGGTTTACTTTCGTCGTGCCGCCTATCGCTTTTTTTTTTTGCGCACGCCGTGCCTGGATGCCAAAGGGGGCAGAGAAGCGTCGCTCTCTAAAGGATCCAGTGAACAGGAAATGAGATTGGAAAATTTCAGCCCTTCCACATTACACCCGCCAGTGAGAGAGTTTGTCTGCAAATATCAGCCGAAATCAGATTTGTTCCCAAAAAAATAAAAAAAAATAAAATAAAAATAATATAAAAAAAAAGAAAAAAAAAAGAGTAACACGGAGACTCCAAAATCAGATTTGTTCCCCCCAAAAAAATAAAATAAAAATTATATATATATATATATATATATATATATATATATATATAATAAAAAAAAAAAAAAGTAACACGGAGACTCCAAAATCAGATTTGTTCCCAAAAATAAAATAAAAAATAAAATAAAAATAATATATAAAAAAAAAAAAAAAAGAAAAAAAGAGTAACACGGAGACTTCAAAATCAGATTTGTCCCTAAAAAAAAAAAAGAAGAAAAAACACTGTAGGCTCCCTTGTGATTTCCAGGAGTCGCCTGTAATGGACGGGTCCCTCCCTACACAGGTATGCTGGCTTCCCTTTGTGCAGCCCGTGTTGCGCAGCGACTCCTGAGGACAGGCGCTGCGGGAGACAGACAGCGTGACGTCACCCTCTCTCCTACCCTCTCCTCCGCACGTCTGCAGGTAGTCCTCACCTCTGGCTTTAGTACGTCTTTTGTGTGCGGAGTGTAATAACAAGGCGCTCTTATCTGAGCCAAGCGGCTGCGACGCCTCCCATTAACCCCCGAAGAGTGACGTCACCCTGCGCGAGGGACAAACGCAAGCTAAGAGAACGCACAACACTGCCGAGTGCACCGCGTTTGTCCTGTCCCTGCATTGGGGAGCCATCGCCATACGGGGGGCTTCGAGGGACAAAATACCTTTTTTTTCCCCTGGGAGGTGCAACTGGAAGTCACCCCCGTAATCTCCCATGAAGTGAATTTGGGGTTTAGATAAACTTTAACCCTTTTATTGCCACTGACGTGTCATACATTGGAAGCAGCTAAGGAAGCCATTGGGGGGGCTGTACAGCCACAGCTCCGCACCTGTGGACCAGGGATCCCCCCCCCCCCATGGTGGGTGTCGCTGTTTAGAGAGGAGGGAGACCAGTGAGCGTCCATTCGCTGATCTCCCCTATCTAGAATCAATATGAAATTGGCTCCTGTGGCTGGGGGGGGGGGGGGGAAGAAGCTAAGGCTACATTCGCACCACGTCCAGCATCGATCACCGCAGGTAAGGCTGCGTTCACACGTGACCGGCGCGATTCCACCTGTCGCGATTTCAAATGGCCACAAAATGCATTTTCGATGCTATTATTCCTGATGTGACCCCCATTCGCGCTGCGATTGTCGGAAATCGCTGTAAACTGCACTGATTGTCGCTCAGAAAAAAGGAACCCGAGCGTCTTTTGAGCGACAGCGTCGCGGGGTTGCGGTTTTGCCACGATTCCAGCACGTTTAAGGCTCCATTTACACTTTTGCAACTTTGTCATGCAGCTTTGGACTTTAAAGTTGCATGACGAGTCGTTCCCCATGTTTTCCGATGATAACCATTCATATATGTGCGACTTAGCTGCAGCGACTTCAAAGTACTTCATGCACTACTTTGGTTCAACTTTCATGCAACTTGAGGGACTTCAGTGTTAACTAGGCTGGCACCGATACCAAGCATTTGTACTCCGATGCCTAATCCGATACCTGGGCAGTCAGGGGTGCCCCTTCTCCTCCTCTTCTCCCCCACGGCTTTCAGGTGCTTTATTGAAATCTATACAGGGTGATCGGTGCTTTTTACTGCCCCCACCACCGCACCGAACACCCCTGACTGTCCCCTGTGTCCTCCTCTGTGTGCTCCTCTAGTCTTCCTCCAGTGCTCATTCATGCTCCTCCGGTCCCCCTCCGTGTGCTCCTCCGGTCCCCCTCTGTGTGCTCCTCCGGTCCCCCTCCATGTCCTCCTCTGTGTGCTCCTCCGGTCCCCCTCCGTGTGCTCCTCCAGGGCTCATCCATGCTCCTCCGGTCCCCCTCTGTGTGCTCCTCCGGTCCCCCTCTGTGTGCTCCTCCGGTCCCCCTCCATGTCCTCCTCTGTGTGCTCCTCCGGTCCCCCTCCGTGTGCTCCTCCAGGGCTCATCCATGCTCCTCCGGTCCCCCTCTGTGTGCTCCTCCGGTCCCCCTCAGTGTCCTCCTCCGGTCCCCCTCCATGTCCTCCTCTGTGTGCTCCTCCGGTCCCCCTCAGTGTCCTCCTCTGTGTGCTCCTCCGGTCCCCCTCCATGTCCTTCTCTGTGTGCTCCTCCGGTCCCCCTCAGTGTCCTCCTCTGTGTGCTCCTCCGGTCCCCCTCAGTGTCCTCCTCTGTGTGCTCCTCCAGTGTTCTCCTCTGTGTGCTCCTCCAGGGCTTATCTATGCTCCTCCGGTCCCCCTCTGTGTGCTCCTCCGGTCCCCCTCCATGTCCTCCTCTGTGTGCTCCTCCGGTCCCCCTCCATGTCCTCCTCTGTGTGCTCCTCCAGTGTCCTCCTCTGTGTGCTCCTCTGTGTGCTCCTCCAGGGCTTATCCATGCTCCTCCGGTCCCCCTCTGTGTGCTCCTCCAGGGCTCATCCATGCTCCTCCGGTCCCCCTCCGTGTCCTCCTCTGTGTGCTCCTCCGGTCCCCCTCCGTGTCCTCCAGTGCTCTTCCATGCTCCTCCGGTCCCCCTCCATGTCCTCTAGTCCTCCAGTGCTCATCCATGCTCCTCCGGTCCCCCTCCGTGTGCTCCTCCCGTCCCCCTCCGGTCCCCCTCCGGTCCCCCTCCGTGTCCTCCTCTGTGTGCTCCTCCCGTCCCCCTCCGTGTCCTCCTTTAGTCCTCCAGTGCTCATATATGCTCCTCCGGTCACCTTCTGTGTGCTCCTCTGGTCCCCCTCCATGTCCTCCTCTGTGTGCTCCTCTAGTCCTCCAGTGCTCATCCATGCTCCTCCGGTCCCCCTCTGTGTGGTCCTCCGTGTCCTCCCCTAGTCCTCCAGTGCTCATCCAGTGCTTCTCTGGTCCTCCTCTGTGTTCTCCTCTGTGTGCTCCTCTGGTCCCCCTCCGTGTGCTCCTCTAGTCCTCCAGTGCTCATCCATGCTCCTCCGGTCCCCCTCCGTGTCCTCTGTGTGCTCCTCTTGTCCCCCTCCGTGTCCTCCTCTGTGTTCTCCCCTAGTCCTCCAGTGCTCATCCATGCTCCTCCGGTCCTCCTCTGTGTCCTCATCTGTGTGCTCCTCCAGTGCTCATCCGGTCCCCCTCTGTGCTCCTCCAGTCCCTCTCTATGTCCTCCATGTGCTCCTTCGGTCCCCCTCTCCCCTCCTCTGGTACCCCCTCCCTGATCTGTCAGGATGGAGGAAGAAGCCATGAAATCTGTCATTTACCGGCTCCTTCCTTTTCTGAATGCACAGAGTCAGTGATCACTGACTGTCCAACTGTGTTTACGATGTCTCAGTTTATGAATGAAGAGGAGCTGCTGCCTCCTCCTCTCCATTCATTTTCCGTGCAGCTGAGGTTGCAGAGAAATGGGACTGGGGAATCTGTGTTCTCAGTCCCTTTCTCTGTCTCGAAGGGGAGATGACAGACCCCTGATATCTCACCAACCCCCCCAACAAATAATAGATTTACTAAAACTGGAGCACTCAGAATCTGGTGCAGCTGTACATGGGAGCCAATCAGCTTCTAACTTCAGCTTGTTCAATTAATCTTTGACAATAAAACATGGAAGCTGATTGGCTCCCACGCAGAGCTGCACCAGATTTTACACTCTCCAGTTTAAAGCGGTTGTATACCCGCAGGACAAAAAAAAAAATTACAAAAAAATTACAAAAAACAAAAAAACAAAACCTGTAAGGCAAAGGCATAATGAGCTAGTATGCAGCTCATACTAGCTCATTCTGAAATACTTACCTTAGAACGAGGCTTCGGTATCTCACCCAGTCCACACCGAGGGAGCTGACATTTTGCCCTCGGCGTGTCTTCCGGGTTTTGCTGCACCGGCGCTGTGAGTGGCCAGAGCCGCGATGACGTCACTCCCGCGCATGCGCGTGGGAGTTTCCTTCCAGGCAAGGTTCGGCAGCGTCTGCCGGGCATTCACAGCACATGCGCCGCTGACGTCAGCGGCTGCATGCAAAGTGAACATCTCCTAAACCGTACAGGTTTAGGAGATGTTCATTTTACCGACAGGTAAGCCTTATTATAGGCCTTATTATAGGCTTACCTGTCGGTAAAAGTTAATAATTTGGGTATACAACCATTTTAAGCAAATCAACCCCCAATGTGTAAAACATTTGCAGACGCAGTCTTACTTTTATTTGCAATGAACGCTCGCAGCTCGTCGTCCAGAAATCCCGGGGCGCCCAATCCCACCACAAGCGGCGCCGAAGCCTGCGGGGGGCGCCGTCACGCAAAGTGCAAGGCAAATAACCCTGAGCGGCCTCAGTCACTCCCCTCCACTTTGACAATGGCTCGCCATCACCTCCCATCAAAGGGGTTAATTTAGTCCTAGTGCTGATTATGGCTCGGGGGTGCGCGGCTCTCCGCCGGCCGCCTGCACAATGAGCCTGTTATTTGGGGCAGGAATCCGAATATCCCGTCTTTTCTCTCACATCTGAAATAACACGAGTGGGGGGGGGGTGGGGGGGGTTCCGCTCACAATCGCTCTCTCTCCTCCTGAAAGGTCGGCTTGCCTCCCATCACCTGAACTAACACAACATGCACCGGCTCTCACCCGCTGCCACCTCCTGCCACAGGAAAGCCGCGGTCCGACGTTGGGGGCAAACGGTTACCATAATATCCGCTCTGCTGCGCGCACAGGGCCACGTTTGTTAGGGAGACGAGTCAGTCGGCAGGGAAGAAAGGCGGCTTGGGTTCAGATTTACCTGCTCCTCATCTGCTGTGGAGGTCATCAGGCCGGGACTCTCTGGAGCTCATTCACATTAATGAAAAACGCAATGCACTGCACTACCATTCATTTTAAAAATTCCACCCCAATGTGCCAAGATGGTGCCGCGCAACATACCGCAGCGCACAGGCGAGAACCGCCTGCATCATCTGCACCGCAAAGAAAAAATGCTGCACGTCCGTTAAAATGTGGGGTGCTGGATTGGCATCCCTTAAGGGCTCTTTCACACCAGCGATCTGTACTGAACGCATGGCTGCTGGGAGATACATTACTATATTCACCGATCATCTAGAACGTTTTGACCACCCACCATAACCCATTGAGGCATGGACTTCACTAGACCTCTGGAGGTATGCTGTGGTATCTGGCATCAAGGCATCACAAGCAGGTGCTGACAAGTTGTGAGGTGGGGCCTCCATGGATCTGACTTGTTTTTCCAGCACAGATGAGATTTGGAGAAATTGGCTCCTTGGTCCAGTTCTGATGCTCATGTGCCCATTGTAGGTGCTTTTGGCTGTGAATATAGGTCAACACTGGCACCCTGACCGGTCTGCGGCTACACAGCCCCATACACAACAAACTGCAATGCTCTGTGTGTTCTGACACCTTTTTATCACAACTAGCATTACCTTTTCCAGCAATTTGAGCTCCAGTAGCTCTGCCATTGGACTACACAGACTAGCCTTCCACCTCCATCAATAAGCCCTTCCCTCCCCACCTCCATCTATGAGCCTTCCCTCCCCACCTCCATCAATGAGTCTTCCCTCCCCACCTCCATCAATGAGTCTTCCCTCCCCACCTCCATCAATGAGCCTTCCCTCCCCCTCCCACGAATCAGCCCTCCCTTCCCACCTCCATCAATGAGCCCCCCCCCCCCCCCAACCTCCATCAATGAGCCTTCCCTCCCCACCTCCATCAATGAGCCTTCCCTCCCCACCTCCATCAATGAGCCTTCCCTCCCCACCTCCATCAATGAGCCTTCCCTCCCCACCTCCATCAATGAGCCTTCCCTCCCCACCTCCATCAATGAGCCTTCCCTCCCCACCTCCATCAATGAGCCTTCCCTCCCCCTCCCACGAATCAGCCCTCCCTTCCCACCTCCATCAATGAGCCTTCCCTCCCTACCTCCATCAATGAGCCTTCCCTCCCCACCTCCATCAATGAGCCTTCCCTCCCCACCTCCATCAATGAGCCTTCCCTCCCCACCTCTATCAATGAGCCTTCCCTCCCCACCTCCATCAATGAGCCTTCCCTCCCCACCTCCATCAATGAGCCTTTCCTCCCCACCTCCATCAATGAGCCTTCCCTTCCCCTCCCACGAATCAGCCCACCCTTCCCACCTCCATCAATGAGCCCCCCCCAACCTCCATCAATGAGCCTTCCCTCCATCAATGAGCCTTCCCTCCATCAATGAGCCTGCCCTCCCCAGCCCCACTTCCATCAATGAGCCTTCCCTCCCCACCTCCATCAATGGGGCTTCCCTACCCACCTCCGAAAATGAGCCTTCCCTCCACACCTCCATCAATGAGCCCTCCCTTTCCACCTCCATCAATGAGCCCCCCCCCCCACACACACACACACACAGACCTCCATCAATGAGCCTTCCCTCCCACCTCCATTAATGAGCCCCCCAACCTCCATCAATGAGCCTTCCCTCAGCCTGCCCTCCCTGGCCTCACCTCCATCAATGAGCCTTCCCTCCCCACCTTCGTCAGTGGGGCTTCCCTCCCCACCTTCATCAATGGGGCTTCACTCCCCACCTCCGTCAATGGGGCTTCCCTCCCCACCTCCATCAATGGGGCTTCCCTCCCCACCTCCATCAATGGGGCTTCCCTCCCCACCTCCATCAATGGGGCTTCCCTCCCCACCTCCGTCAATGGGGCTTCCATCCTCACCTCCATCAATGAGCCTTCCCTCCATCAATGAGCCTACCCTCCCCAGCCCCACTTCCATCAATAAGCCTTCACTCCCCACCACCGTTAATGAGCCTCCCCCCCCACCTCCATCAATGGGGCTTCCCTACCCACCTCCGAAAATGAGCCTTCTCTCCACACCTCCATCAATGAGCCCCCCCCCCCAGACCTCCATCAATGAGCCTTCCCTCCCACCTCCATTAATAAGCCCCCCCCAACCTCCATCAATGAGCCTTCCCCACCAATGAGCATGCCCTCCCCGGCCCCATCTCCGTCAATGGGGCTTCCCTCCCCGCCTCCGTCAATGGGGCTTCCCTCCCCACCTCTGTCAATGGGGCTTCCCTCCCCACCTCCGTCAATGGGGCTTCCCTCCCCACCTCCGTCAATGGGGCTTCCCTCCCCACCTCCGTCAATGGGGCTTCCCTCCCCACCTCCGTCAATGGGGCTTCCCTCCCCACCTCCGTCAATGGGGCTTCCCTCCCTGCCTCCGTCAATGGGACTTCCCCCCCACCTCCGAAAATAAGCCTTCCCTCCCCACCTGCGAAAATGGGCCTTCCCTCCCCACCTCCATCAATGACCCTGTCCCTGGTTGACCGATTCTCCTTCCTTGGACCACTGCAGACCGGGAACATCCCACAAGAGCTGCAGTTTTGGAGTTGCTTTTCCTCAAGCCATTATTGAATTCATCAGACCAGGCCAAGGCATGGATTCCACACTAGACCTCTTGTCAGAGAGACAGGACATGTCCCACGCTGGAAACCCACAGGAGCCAAGCCAGACCCTCTCTATAATCTTTTACATTTCTATATGCAAGTGTTATTAATGCCAACCTTGTCCCAGGTATTAGTTTTTGTCCCCCCCGGTCCCACGTTTTTAAATGAGCCTCAGAAACTCCTTTCAGCCCAAGCAAGACCAGCGGTTTCCAGCCCAGCCTCCCAGTCTTACCCGTCATAAACATAGAGATGGAACAGAGAAGCCAACCATAGTGAAGTCCCATTTGAACATTAAAACATCTTGGCCCCTAAAGACGTCATATGTGACAAAACGCGTTGGGAGGAGCTAGGATGCACAACGTTATCACGCATCCGTGGCCCAACCGCGCCTATTTCGGAATCTGGTGACCGGAGTCGGTTTCTCCTTAGTCAATGGACAATGCTCAAATGCTGCTAAGGAGAAACCGACTCCGGTCACCAGATTCCAAAATAGGCGCGGTTGGGTGGTAAAGTTGTGCATCCTAGCTCCTCCCTACGCGTTTCATCACATATGAAGTCATTAGGGGCCAAGATGTTTTAATGTTCAAACGGAACTTCACTATGGTCGGCTTCTCTGTTCCATATCTGTGTTTATGATGGGTGAGCCTAGGAGGCTGGGCTGGAAACCGCTGGTCTTGCTTAGGCGGACAGGAGTTTGAGAGGCTCATTTAAAATGTGTGACAAGGGTCTGAAGGATTGTATCAATTAAGGTTTGTGTTGACCACCTTTTTGGGGTCACAAGCTTCCGGTAAGCCTCCTACTTGTCATACTAGGGTAGCATGACCTTCCTCTGGGTGCCTGGACATCTCTTGCATTTTCTTAGTTTTGTGACATCTCCACATTTACTTCAAAAGGATTGCTTCTTTACTATTTATTGCACACCATTTCACCTGAAACCACCATTTATATTTCAATGAGAAGGACTTTATTGTTATATGGATTTGATACAATTTTTTTTTAGTTTACTTATTGTACACATAGGTAGTTTATCATACACTATATTACCAAAAGTATTGGGACGCCTGCCTTTACACACACATGAACTTTAGTGGCAGCCCAGTCTTAGTCCGTAGGGTTCAATATTGGGTTGGCCCCGCCCTTTGCAGCTATAACAGCTTCAACTCTTCTGGGAAGGCCGTCCACAAGGTTTAGGAGGGTGTCTATGGGAATGTTTGACCATTCTTCCAGAAGAGCATTTGTGAGGTCAGGCACTGATGTTGGACGAGAAGGCCTGGCTCGCAGCCTCCGCTCTAATTTATCCCAAAGATATTCGATCGGGTTGAGATCAGGACTCTGTGCAGGCCAGTCAAGTTCCTCCACTCCAAACTCGCTCATCCATGTCTTTATGGACCTTGCTTTCTGCACTGGTGCGCAGTCATGTTGGAACAGGAAGGGACCGTCCCCAAACTGTTCCCACAAAGTTGGGAGCATGAAATTGTCCAGAAAGTCTTGGTATGCTGACGCTTTAAGAGTTCCCTTCACTGGAACTAAGGGGCCAAGACCAACCCCTGAAAAACAACCCCCACACGATAATCCCCCCCTCCACCAAATGGTTTGCACCAGTGAACAAAGCAAGGTCTATAAAGACATGTTTGGGGTGGAAGAACTTGACTGGCCTGCACAGAGTCCTGACCTAAACCCGATAGAAGAATTAGAGCGCAGACTGCGAGCCAAGCCTTCTCATCCAACATCACTGCCTGACCTCACAAATGCTCTTCTGGAAGAATGGTCAAACATCCCCATAGACACACTCCTAAACCTTGTGGACGGCCTTCCCAGAAGAGTTGAAGCTGTTATAGCTGCAAAGGATGGGCCAACTCAATATTGAACCCTACGGACCAAGGCTGGCCATACATTGTACAACTTTCTTGTACAATTTTCCAAAACCATATAATATGGAGGTCAAACCTAAACACTTTCAATTTGTATGCAATCAGGCAGGCCCTTGCACTATATAGTTGAAGGCAAATCTAAAGGGGATTGAATAAGAAAATTGAATAATGTATGGCCAGCTTAAGACTGGGGATGCCATTAAAGTTCAGGTGCGTGTAAAGGCAGGCATCCCAATACTTTTGGTAATACCATGTAGATACCTGCCAGCATCAATAGACCCTTCAGCATACCCCAGTACCCCCCTTTCCATTGCATACATTCAGCGGTGTAGGTGCCGGAACGGCATTCTTCCCCCCTCCAGATTGCGGCGGCTCTTCCACCCTGACAGGTACGTCCAGTGCGGAGTGCTCCTTTAACCCCCCCCCCCCCTGCTCCTGGTAGGTATTCCTCCTAACAATGGCACATTCTCCGGGATAAGCTGAGCCATTCGGCTAATCCAGCAGGAACCTCCCTGACAAGGGACAGAGAGAAACCACAGACAGTTCAGTGCGCCGCACAATGACTTCTATTCATTCTCCTCCCCAGTTCTGTTTCCAATCCTCCCGGCCCGGCCAGGAACAGCTGTTTCCTCCTGAACTTTCCCCATCCAGACTCTGAGAACCGCCGAATATCCAAACCTTCCAATGTGCTCCATAGACGGGGGGGGGAGAGTCCGGCCCCCTGCACGCTATGGCGGCCCAGGTAACGCGCCGTAATTTACACGTCAAAAGTTTGTTGCGATAAACATCCCAGGTCCGCACACAGCAATGGAAAGGAAACCAGACTTGCACATACACTATATTACCAAAAGTATTGGGACGCCTGCCTTTACACACAGATGACCTTTAATGGCCTCCCAGTCTTAGTCTGTAGGGTTCAATATTGAGTTGGCTCCGCCCTTTGCAGCTATAACAGCTTCAACTCTTCTGGGAAGGCCGTCCACAAGGTTTAGGAGGGTGTCTATGGGAATGTTTGACCATTCTTCCAGAAGAGCATTTGTGAGGTCAGGCACTGATGTTGGACGAGAAGGTCTGGCTCGCAGTCTCCGCTCTCAATTCATCCCAAAGGTGTTCTATGGGGTTGAGGTCAGGACTCTGTGCAGGCCAGTCAAGTTCCTCCACCCCAAACTCGCTCATCCACACAACATTGCCAAAAGTATTGGGCCACCCCTTCAAATCATTTGGAGGAGAGGGGATTATGGTGTGGGGTTGTTTTTCAGGGGTTGGGTCCTTAGTTCCAGTGAAGGGAACTCTTAGGGCATCAGCATACCAAGTCATTGTGGACAATTCCAACTTTGTGGGAACACTTTGGGGACGGCTCCTTCCTGTTTCAACATGACTGCCCACCAGTGCACAAAGCAAGGTCCATAAACACATGGATGAGCGAGTTTGGGGTGGAGGAACTTGACTGACTTGGACAGAGTCCTGACCTCAACCCGATAGAACACCTTTGGGATGGATTAGAGCTGAGACTGCCAGGCCTTCTCGTCCAACATCAGTGCCTGACCTCACAAATGCCCTTCTGGAAGAATAGTCAAACATTCCCATAGACACACTCCTAAACCTTGTGGACGACCTTCTCAGAAGAGCTGAAGCTCTTATAGCTGCAAAGGGTGAGCCAACCCAATATTGAACGCTACGGACAAAGACTGGGATGCCATTAAAGGTCATGTCTGTGTAAAGGCAGGCGTCCCAATACTTTTGATGATATATACATACACTATATTGTCAAAAGTATTAGGACACCTGCCTTTACACGCACATGAACTTTAACGGAATCCCAGTCTTAGTCCGTAGGGTTATTGATACTATGTCTGTTTTATATATCATCTGGTCCATATACATGCCAGTCAAGCACTTGCGCATGCGCGAGCTGCGCTGTGACCGGCCAGGCAATCATCTGGACCAGATGATTGCCGAGAGAGGTGAACTGACTTCCGGCTCTGTGGAGCCCCGGGAGGAAGTGGGAGCTGAAACCCTCTTTTTAGAGGGTTTCCGCTCCCCCTCCCCAAACAAATGACATCCCAAATGTGGCATGTCAGGGGGTCACCTTCCCTTAAAGCGGAAGTTCCATTCTTGGGTGGAACGCCGCTTTAAGGCCATGAAACGCGTTAAGTAGGTTGTTGATCTATATAGAACCATACTTGGGGGATCACTTAGTAGACATTGCTACTACAGCACTACCACACCGCTACTACACTGATCTCCACTTGCTTCCGGGTCCCGTGCCGAGCGGCTGCCCTGCTGCATTGTGGACACAGATCGGCCTCTCGACATGGGCAGGATTTCCTCAAAGAATGCAAAGTGTTCTCTGATTGGAGTAGGTGGAGAGTGTGACGTCACTGCCTCACCTTTCCACCTCCAATCACAGAATGCTTTGCATTTTCTCAATGAATGCCAAGCAATCTTCTCTCTGAATGGCGCCCGTGCCCTCTGGCCGACCTCCTGTGTTCACAACGCAGCAGGGCAGCCGCTCAGCACAGGACACGGGAGCTAGTGGAGATCTGTGTAGTAGTAGTGTAGTAGTAGTAATAGTGGTGTAGTAGTAGTGTAGTAGTAGCGGTGTAGTAGTAGTGTAGTAGTAGTAATAGTGGTGTAGTAGTAGTGTAGTAGTAGCGGTGTAGTAGTAGTGTAGTAGTAGCGGTGTAGTAGTAGTAGTAGTAGTATAGTAGCGGTCTAGTAGTGGTGTCTACTTTAGTGATTTCCAGCCTCCATGGGGTATTCCACAGGTTTGGAATATACATAGATGGTCCAAGCTGAAACAATGTAACAAAAAATATCTATACCTGAAATTCTGCTTTAAAACGAATCTTCTGAATTCCACTCCTATTACATTGTATTTTGTGCTTTATTTTTTATAGACATCAGAGTGGGGATGCACCAAGACTGATATCACGCATTTTCACGCGCAATACAAAATGAATAGCAAATCGCACTGCAAAGAATTGCATGCAATTTCCCCCCCCCCCCCTGTGTGTGTGTATATGTATAAAAAGAAGCGCCATCTAGTGGGCAATTTATTAAAAAAAATTAGTTTAACTCGCATTAAAATGTTACTAAGACCCACAACAGTAAAATCAGTTTGTATATGCAGTAAAGCAGGCTTGTTATACTCACTGTGGAATGTAAGGGGTTAATCCTCTGCATTGTGTAAAAAGGCTGTTTGATCCTGTCTTCTCTGATCCTCCCCTTCTTCTACTGTCCCCAATCTATCTCCTGATATAACAGAGGCTAGGAGGCACTCTGCACATGCTCAGTTTGGTATGTATTATTAGAGTTTTTAATTTTTCTTGGGAGGGTGCATGTGATCAGTACAGGGCCAATCAGCACTGTCCAGACAGAGGGTCGGGGGCCCTGCAGCCTCAAAAGGACCGTGAGAGCAGAATGAAAACTCCTAAAAGCTTTACCAGACACCGATAGAAGTCACAAGACTGCTATATTAATGCTAATGAGAAAAGATATTTAGCAGTTTATATTTACTAAAATAATTATATTTCCATGTCCAGTGTACTGTGAGAGAACAGATATAGTGAATGCAGGCTCCTGGGGAGACCAGATATAGTGACTGCAGAGTCCTGGGGAGACCAGATATAGTGACTGCAGAGTCCTGGGGAGACCAGATATAGTGACTGCAGGTTCCTGGGGAGACCAGATATAGTGACTGCAGGTTCTGGGAGACCAGATATAGTGACTGCAGGTTCCTGGGGAGACCAGATATAGTGACTGCAGGCTCCTGGGGAGACCAGATATAGTGAATGCAGGCTCCTGGGGAGAGCAGATATAGTGAATGCAGGCTCCTGGGGAGAGCAGATATAGTGAATGCAGGCTCCTGAGGAGACCAGATATAGTGAATGCAGGCTCCTGGGGAGATCAGATATAGGGAATGCAGGGTCCTGGGGAGAGCAGATATAGTGAATGCAGGCTCCTGGGGAGAGCAGATATAGTGAATGCAGGCTCCTGGGGAGACCAGATATAGTGAATGCAGAGTCCTGGGGAGACCAGATATAGTGACTGCAGGTTCCTGGGGAGACCAGATATAGTGACTGCAGGTTCCTGGGGAGACCAGATATAGTGACTGCAGGCTCCTGGGGAGACCAGATATAGTGAATGCAGGCTTCTGGGGAGAGCAGATATAGTGAATGCAGGCTCCTGGGGAGAGAAGATATAGTGAATGCAGGCTCCTGAGGAGACCAGATATAGTGAATGCAGGCTCCTGGGGAGATCAGATATAGGGAATGCAGGGTCCTGGGGAGAGCAGATATAGTGAATGCAGGCTCCTGGGGAGACCAGATATAGTGAATGCAGGCTCCTGGGGAGAGCAGATATAGTGAATGCAGGCTCCTGGGGAGAGCAGATATAGTGAATGCAGGCTCCTGGGGAGAGCAGATATAGTGAATGCAGGCTCCTGAGGAGACCAGATATAGTGAATGCAGGGCTCCTGGGAGATCAGATATAGGGAATGCAGGGTCCTGGGGAGAGCAGATATAGTGAATGCAGGCTCCTGGGGAGAGCAGATATAGTGAATGCAGGCTCCTGGGGAGACCAGATATAGTGAATGCAGGCTCCTGGGGAGATCAGATATAGTGAATGCAGAGTCTGGGGAGACCAGATATAGTGAATGCAGAGTTCTGGGGAGACCTGATATAGTGAATGCAGGGTCCTGGGGAGACCAGATATAGTGAATGCAGGGTCCTGGGGAGACCAGATATAGTGAATGCAGGCTCCTGGGGAGATCAGATATAGTGAATGCAGAGTCCTGGGGAGACCAGATATAGTGAATGCAGAGTTCTGGGGAGAGCTAATATAGTGAATGCAGAGTCATGGGGAGACCTGATATAGTGAATGCAGGGTCCTGGGGAGACCAGATATAGTGAATGCAGGGTCCTGGGGAGACCAGATATAGTGAATGCAGAGTTCTGGGGAGACCAGATATAGTGAATGCAGGCTCCTGGGAGACCAGATATAGTGAATGCAGGCTCCTGGGGAGACCAGATATAGTGAATGCAGGCTCCTGGGGAGACCAGATATAGTGAATGCAGGCTCCTGAGGAGAGCAGATATAGTGAATGCAGGCTCCTGGGGAGACCAGATATAGTGAATGCAGGGTCCTGGGGAGATCAGATATAGTGAATGCAGGCTCCTGGAGAGAGCAGATATAGTGAAATGCAGTCTTCTGGGGAGACCAGATATAGTGAAATGCAGGCTCCTGGGGAGAGCAGATATAGTGAATGCAGAGTCCTGGGGAGACCAGATATGGTGAATGCAGGGTCCTGGGGAGAGCAGATATAGTGAGTGCAGGCTCCTGGGGAGAGCAGATATAGTGGATCCTGGATCCTGGGGAGAGCAGATATAGTGAATGCAGGCTCCTGGGGAGACCAGATATAGTGAATGCAGAGTCCTGGGGAGACCAGATATGGTGAATGCAGGGTCCTGGGGAGAGCAGATATAGTGAGTGCAGGCTCCTGGGGAGAGCAGATATAGTGGATGCCGGCTCCTGGGGAGAGCAGATATAGTGAATGCAGGCTCCTGGGGAGAGCAGATATAGTGAATGCAGGCTCCTGGGGGAGAGCAGATATAGTGAATGCAGGGTCCTGGGGAGAGCAGATATAGTGAATGCAGGCTCCTGGGGAGATCAGATATAGTGAATGCAGAGTCCTGGGGAGATCAGATATAGTGAATGCAGAGTCCTGGGGAGACCAGATATAGTGAATGCAGAGTTCTGGGGAGACCTGATATAGTGAATGCAGAGTCCTGGGGAGACCTGATATAGTGAATGCAGGGTCCTGGGGAGACCAGATATAGTGAATGCAGGCTCCTGGGTTTAGTAGCACGTTAAAGTACATATCTGCTCTAATGCAAAATCTGCACAGGTGTCCCGTTGATAGCAAATCACGGCCCCAAAGGTGACATCACTTCTGCCTTATACCCACAGGGGTCCAGGAACTTCTCCGCCAGCAGCCCTGATTTTTCCATCATCGGTGGGTTTGGGACACTATGCAGAGTTTGCATTTGACCAGAGATGTACTTAAAATCGGAGGTACACCCAAAATGGGAAGCTTCGCTTGCCTGCCTCCTTCCCCACTCTGCTGCCACATTTGGCAAATTTTTTTTTGGGGGGGGGGGGGGGAGAGAGTGAGTACCTGGTTTTTGAAGTTTGGCCCCCCCTCCTTTCCCTCTGCAGCCGACCTATTCACAAAGTGCAGCGTGAACCACGCATGCGCAGTAGGTAACCAGCTGTGAAACCACAAGTGCCCTAATAATAAAATTCAGCAACTACAGTATTTTTAGCTGCTAACTTTTTATTTTAGAGGGGGTGGGGGAGTCACTCCTCTGGCATTTTTTTTTTTTACACTTCCATACCCCCCTCCCCCCGCGTTTGTGTACAGTTTCGGACACCCATTTGGACACTGCGAAGTATGTTAGGTCCACCCGCCCACCGTGTCATCAATCCCAGGAGTCAATGGGCATCCGCCACTTGTAGCAGCGCGCTGCGCTTTGTAGTATATGCGCGAGATGGGGGAGGGGGGCGCATGCTGGGTAGCTAGCAGCGCCGTATCTCGAAACAAGGAACGAGTGGGCTTCAGCTGTCCACACTAAAGATGGGAACGCGCTCGCTGGGAACATCAAAGTGAGTTTATTTAAATAGATCAGGATTTATAATACCTGCACCGTTATGAATAGCATTAAGTATGACCTTCGGGGGGGGGGGTTATTTTCTTGAAAAAAAAAAAAAAAAACTCCGGGGAACTCCGCTTTAATGTGAGTTATAACATTTTTACTAAACTGCCCACTAGATGGCGCCTCCCCTTCTATACACACATTACTGGTGGGGGAAATCAAATGCGATTCGTTGCAGTAATGACACAAATCGCATCGCAAAGTATCAGTACTTGGTGATAAAAAGTTGGTATCGGTGCAACTCTACATTAGAGTGTATTGTCTTGATTTTATTGTTGCAATTGGGACCCGGGGCGCTTCATTTCCTTTCATACAGAACGTGTTTTTAAAAGACAATAGAAGAAAAAAAACCCCTCCTTATTGAATGGCATGCAGCGATTTCTGAAGGTCCATAGACTAAAAGAGAGAGGACCAGTCTGGGAGGAGAGAGGCACATGGGGCCAATCAGGAGTTAGGAACTGCAGCCATTCAGTAGATCGCCCCCTTCTGGTCCCAGCATTCAGGAAGAGTTCAGTGTCCCCTCGTGGATGCACTGAACCCAAGAATCGGAGGAGACCACGGACACGATCGGTAAAGCAAACCTGGTTGGTAAAGTTTTAGGTTTTGGGGACGCCTGAGCCGCTATGCCCGTCTTTTCAGGCGCATCAAGGAATTTGCAGAAGGTGCGGACAAAACCGTGAAGCTTAGACTAGATATCCGTGGTCGCCAAAATCGGTGGCCGCCGAGCGTGTTATCGCTTTTGTGCGCCTTTCCCCACTTCCACCAAGTCATCGCACACCTCTCTGGCCATCCAGGGGTTACATATCCCCGGTTTTCCCATTACTGAAGAGGAGAAGAATGTGCTGGAAGTCGGATTCCTGGCCCCCCCCCCCTGGTTTGGCATGAAGAGCCGCTGGTGACTGGCTTCAGAGCCGTGTCACCACAAAGGCTCCTTTCTTACCCAGCAGAAGACAGGCTTCCACTGTCCCACCGGGACCGCCGCTCCACAGGACGTGCCTCCTACAGCGAGAGACACATGTGCCCAACGCTTACCATTCCTATAGGACAAAACCGGGGGGGGGGGGGGGGGGGGAACGTACCTCCTACAGCGAGAGACACATGTGCCCAACGCTTACCATTCCTATAGGACAAAACCGGGGGGGGGGGAACGTGCCTCCTACAGCGAGAGACACATGTGCCCAACGCTTAGGACAAAACCGGGGGGGGGACGGGGGACGTGCGGACTCCTGCTGGCGTGAAACGCGAGGCTTAATATTGGCCTTTTCAAAATACACCAAAGCCCACATCGCTATCCACTTGTCCATGGGGCAATTTTTTAATCTTTCACACGTGTTAAAATCTGCATTTTGCTTGCTAAAATTTACTTAAAACCCTCCAAACAAGGATATACGGTGCCTGGAAAAAGTATTCACACCCCTCCACATTTTGTCATGACCTGACCTGCCTGGTGTGTTCCTTGGCCTTCGTGATGCTGTTTGTTCACTAAGGTTCTCCAACAAACCTCTGAGGGCTTCACAGAACAGCCGTATTTAGACCGAGATTAAAATTACACACAGGTGGACTCTGTTTACTAATTAGGTGACTTCTGAAGGCAATTGGTTCCATTAGATTTTAGTTGGGGGTATCAGAGTAAAGGGGGCTGAAAAACAAATGCCCCCCACACTTTTCAAATATTTATTTAATATTTAAACCATTTATAATTTTCCTTCCACAATGATGTGCCACTTTGTGTTGGTCTATCACATAAAATCCCAATAAAATACATTTAAGTTTTTGGTTGTAACATGACAAGATGTGGAACATTTCAAGGGGTATGAATACTTTTTCAAGGCACTGTATTTTTCCTGAGAGCAGAGACCCCGGAGAATAAAATAGCGTCAATTGCAATTTTTTTTTTTACGTCCCATGATATTTGCTCAGCTATTTATCATACAGGAATACGAATTTTCATGCAAAGAAATACAAATATTAGGCCTACATTTCTGTAAGATATAAAATAATGCCGCGTACACACGGTCGGAATTTCCGACAGAAAATGATGGGAGCTTTTGGTCGGATATTCCGACCGCGTGTATGCCCCATCGGACTTTTTTCTTCGGAATTTCCGACGGACTTAAATATAAAAAAAGTTCTAAATTTTTCCTGTCGGAAATGCCGGTTATCCCGCTGGCGGGTCCGTTCCGTGTGAACGCGGCATCAGGGTTTCTGTCCAGTAAATAAATACCCAGCATGTCGCGCCTTAATTTTGCACATGTTGGTAAAATCATAAAAAAACGGCGGTACCTAAATTTGTCGACAGGTGACTATTAAAATGCTTGTACAGGTGATCAGTTTAGCATTAACCGTGAATTATGGCCCTAAAATGATTGCGGCGTCATATGTGTGGCGCAACGTATTCTAATTATACAGGATTTATATGGCGTCATTAGCAGCGCATTACAATATAAATTATGTTTAGATGCGCGTGTTTGCCCTTGCGTTTGAATTGCGGTGTGTACAGGAGCGCTTTAAAGTTTTTTTTTAAAATATTTTATTTATCTTACATTTTTTTTTTTACTTTTTTAAATTTATCTTTGCTGCTATCACAAACGGGATAGCAGTGCCCTTAATGATGGCACTGGGCAGGTGCCAGGTTCTATTTATGAAGACATCAGTGGCCTATCAGACTCCCCCCAAGGTTTCCCCTGCAGCTAATCAAGCACAGATCATACTTGATTAGCTGCATCCTCTGCTACACTAGCTGGAGAATGACAGCTGCCAACCCGGAAGTGTCACAATACTGTTGGTTCCTGGCTCATTAGTCACCGGGGGGGGGAATGAATGTTCTCTGCGGACCTCTTGCTTTCACTGTAGGAGAAATTTTTGGGCAGTACCAGGCTCCCCAAAGATCCAGGAGAGCCCAGGAATTGCTGTGTGTGCCACCAGTGGCACCTTTAGAGCCCCATTAAAAAGATGCGGTGGCATGTACACAAATGGGGCAGGGCAAGCGGTGGGCAGGAAGAGAAGCTGCCCTGGGCACTTTGGTATCATGTGAGGTGGGGAGGGCGCCCCAAGTAGATTGGGGAGGGGGGCAGATTGGCGTTGGAACGGGGCATTCTGGGAGGCAGTAGGGGGTAGGTGTTCTAGGAGGGGAATTTTGCTAAGAGTGGTGATTTAGGGGGAAAGTGTTGGGAGGGGGGAGAAGATTTGTACTAGGAGGAGGGATTTGGGGCGAATTTGTGCTGGGGGGGTTGATTTAAAGTAGAGGGGGAGAAGATTTGTACTAGGAGGGGGGATTTGTGGTGAATTTGTGCTGGGGGGGTGATTTAAAGTAGGGGGGGAGAAGATTTGTACTAGGAGGGGGAATTTGGGGTGAATTTGTGCTGGGGGGGTGATTTAAAGTAGGGGGGGAGAAGATTTGTACTAGGAGGGGGGATTTGGGGTGAATTTGTGCTGGGGGGGTGATTTAAAGTAGGGGGGGAGAAGATTTGTACTAGGAGGGGGGATTTGGGGTGAATTTGTGCTGGGGGGGGTGATTTAAAGTAGGGGGGGAGAAGATTTGTACTAGGAGGGGGAATTTGGGGTGAATTTGTGCTGGGGGGGTGATTTAAAGTAGGGGGGGAGAAGATTTGTACTAGGAGGGGGGATTTGGGGTGAATTTGTGCTGGGGGGGGTGATTTAAAGTAGGGGGGGAGAAGATTTGTACTAGGAGGGGGGATTTGGGGCGAATTTGTGCTGGGGGGAGAAGATTTGTACTAGGAGGGGGGAATTTGGGGCGAATTTGTGCTGGGGGGGGTTCATTTAAAGTAGGGGGGAGATATTTGTTCTAGGAGGGAAAATTTTAGGGGTAGAGGATTGTTGCTAATAGGGGTGAATTTTTTTTTGGGGGGGGGGGATTTTTAAGCAGGGGGGCAGATCTGTACTGGGAGGAAGGGGGAATTTATGCTTAGGGGGCAAGCATGCAAATTAGTACTTGTGTTTGTTAGTGTTTGGGGGATTTTTGCTGACGCATAACGCTTAGAAATCGTGGGGCCCCACAGAGCCAATTGTCGGGAGCCACAGCATGAAGGAGGAATGGAGGACTGCTTCACCTGAGTACATAGCCCTTCATCTGGCCTTGGCCCCTCCGCTGTTGAACTGATGGGGCCCAGGGGAACTTTTATTTATTAGCTGGGGGGGCTACATTTCCTGAGGATTACTGTGCATGCACCCAAAGATATTTACTCTCTCGGCCTCTGCGCCCCCCCTGTTGAATTGACGGGGCCCTGTAGAGCCTCTGTATTTGGTGATGTCATGATATGCTTCATTTAAAGAGAACCTGTCACTTTGTCTATTTGGGGCAAAGTAAGAGTCACTGGAAACCCCCCCACCCCCTCCTCCCCACTGCTCTCACCGTTGAAACCCCCCCCCCCCTCCCGTACACTACTTCAATAGATCCCTTTAGAAAATGCTCAGTCTTTCCAAGTATGGGAGGCCATGTGACCTCCTCCCATGATGCAGTGGGTCAGGAAGGTGTAAGCTCCAACACTCTCCACCAAGGAGGATGCAAAGTGTACCTCTCGTCTCCAGAGCGGCGCTGGTTAGAAGGTGGACTTTTCAAGAGAGCCTGTCACTTTCAGCCAAGTAACTGCATACTTTCAGTAGAATTATAGAACTATTATGAACTATAGCATGGTGATTACATCAACATTTTTTCAATGTCTAATTTTGATGGTCATATAGAAAAATAAATAAATAATCGAATAGCAACCGTGCTTTCCACAAGTGATGAACCAGCAAGCTTCAACGCCACTTGGGGATCCCAATGCAAAAGTGAGGCCGCAGTTCTCAGATTCTGACACACGGTGGCAGCAGCGGTACACAGATCTCCCCACTACAGGTCTATGAGTGTCTCTGCCAGGGTGGAGGAGAATGTAATGGAGCAGATAGGGCGATTGCTGCATAGGAGATGGATGCTTCAGCAAAGAAGAGCTCAGTTTAGTGCTGCAGGATCTCACAAAGTACAGCGGCAATTGTAACTCTGGTATTTTGCTGTATGGCCGAAAAGTATACAGGTCACGATTCTCCCCTGCCCCCCCCCCTCCCCTCTCCCCTCTAAAGTACACCGGCATTCCGATATTGTACAGGTTCCCAAACCTTTTCCAGCTTACGTTCCAAAGACTTCTGGAGTTTTTTCCCTGTTTAGCCTCACAGATCCTCAATGTGACACACAGCAATCCTGTTACAGGAAAGAATGTTTCTCCACGTGGCCAAAATGTTAAAGTGTGCCTCCGGCCACTGCACTTGTTTTCTTTTTTGAATGGAGCCGTGGTGTACCCGGCACATCTGGAACTCCGGGCGGATGATACATACAGTGGGGGGAAAATAATGATTTGATCCCCTGCAGATGTTGTAAGTTTGCCCAGTTACAAAGAAATGAAGGGTCTATAATTTTTATCATAGAAGAAACAAAACGTTACCCCAGCTCCACTGCCAATATGGAAGTCCACGAGTTGTGATCCGGTGCTCTAGCCAGGACGTTCAGGCCCCAATCACAATACTTGAATCAAAAAGGGCTGGCAACTCAGGTGCTCTTGAATAAAAGTCCTTTATTGGGTACACGGGTACACGCTATACGTTGACGCGTTTCGGCTAAGAAGCCTTCATCAAAGGCTTCTTAGCCGAAACGCGTCAGCTATATAGCCTGTACCCATGTAACCAATAAAGGACTTTTACTCAAGAGCATCCAAGTTACCAGCCCTTTTTGATTCAACTATAATTTTTATCATAGGTGTATTTTTTTCATGATAGAGACAGAATATCAACCATAAATCCAAAAAAAAAAAAATGTTCTAAATTGAGTTGCAGTTCAGTGAGTAAAAAAAAGTATCTGATCCCCAAGCAAAACGTGACTTAGTAGTTGGACTGACGGAGGTAAGACGTTTCTTGTAGTTGGTGACCAGGTTTGCACACATCTCAGGAGGGATTTTTGGTCCACTCTTCTTTACAGATCTTCTCTAAAACCTTAAGGTTTCTTGGCTGTCGCTTGGCAACTCGAAGTTTCAGGTCCCTCCATGAATTTTCTATAGGATTAAGGTCTGGAGACTGGCTAGACCACTCCATGACCTTAATGTGCTTCTTCTTGAGCCACTCCTTTGTTGCCTTGGCGGTATGTTTTGGGTCATTTTCATGCCGAAACACCCATCCACGACCCATCTTCAGTTTTCTGGCTGAGGGAAGAAGGTTCTCATCCAAGATTTTACACTACATGGCCCCGTCCATTGGCCCCTCAAAGCGGCAAAGTCGGTCTTGTACCTTTAGCAGAGAAAAAGCCCCAAAGCATCATGATCCCACCTCTGTGCTTGACTGTAGGGATGATGTACTTAGGGTCATAGTCAGCATTTTTCTTCCTCCAAACACGGCAAGTCGAGTTAATGCCAAAGAGCTCAATTTTGGTCTCATCTGACCACAGCACTTTCTCCCAATCCTTCTCTGAATCATTTAGATGTTCATTGGCAAACTTCAGACAGGCCTGTACATGTGTCTTCTTGAGGAGGGGGACCTTGGCGGCCGCTGCAGGATTTTAATCCATGGCGGCGTATTGTGTTACCAATGGTTTGTTAGGTGACTGTGGTCTCAACTGCCTTGAGATCATTCACAAGCTCCTCCCGTGTAGTTCTGGGCTGATCCCTCACTTTTCTCATGATCATCCTCACCCCATGAGGAGAAATCTTGCATGGAGTTCCAGACCGAGGACGATTGATGGTTACTTTGTATTTCTTCCATTTGCAAATTTTTTTTCCAACAGTTGTCTCCTCCTCACCAAGCTTCTTGCTGATGGTCTTGTAGCCCATTCCAGCCTTGTGCAGGTCTATAATCTTGTCCCTGAGGTCCCTCGACATCTCTTTGGTCTTGCCCATGATGGTGAGGTTTAAATAGAAGAAAGAGATTCTGTGGACAGGTGTCTTTTATACACATAACGAGTTGACGCTAGGAGAAACCTTCTTACATTGACAGGACTAATCTGTGTACCACATGAACACCTACTGTAGCCAGTCTGTGGGAGCCAGAATTATTGTTGGTTGGTAGGGGATCAAATACTTGTTTTACTCACTGAACTGCAACCCAATTTATAACATTTGTATCATGTTTTTTCTGGATTTTTGGTTGATATTCCATCTCTATCATTTACAATACACCTATAATAAAAAAAATATAGACCCTTCATTTCTTTGTGAGACTGCAAACTTACACAACCTGCAGGGGAGCAAATCATTATTTTCCCCACTGTGTATATATACACAGTAATGGTGGTCAGTGGCAGATGTAGACTGTACAAAGAGCCCTCCACCTTCCCAGTAATGGTGGTCAATGGCAGATGCAGACTGTACAAAGAACCCCCCACCTGCCCAGTACTGGTGGTCAATGGCAGATGTAGACTGTACAAAGAACCCCCCACTTTCCCAGTATTGGTGGTCAACGGCAGATGTAGACTGTACAAAGAACCCCCCACCTTGCCAGTATTGGTGGTCAATGGCAGATGTAGACTGTACAAAGAACCCCCCACCTGCCCAGTATTGGTGGTCAATGGCAGATGTAGACTGTACAAAGAATGCCCCACTTTCTCAGTATTGGTGGTCAATGGCAGATGCAGATTGTACAAAGAACCCCCCACCTGCCCAGTATTGGTGGTCAATGGCAGATGTAGACTGTACAAAGAACCCCCCACTTTCCCAGTATTGGTGGTCAACGGCAGATGTAGACTGTACAAAGAGCCCTCCACCTTGCCAGTAATGGTGGTCAATGGCAGATGCAGACTGTACAAAGAACCCCCCACCTGCCCAGTATTGGTGGTCAATGGCAGATGTAGACTATACAAAGAACCCCCCACCTTCCCAGTATCGGTGGTCAGTGGTAGGCTTAGACTGACCCCTTGCCCCTAACATTGGTGGTTGGTGCCAGACAATACTAAGATACTGCCTCTCTAGTATTGGTGGTCTGTGGCAAGCTTAGATTGTACTAAGAACCCCCCCACATTCCCAGTACTGGTGGACAGTGGTGGGGTTAGACTGTAATAAGAATGTTCATACAAGTTGTTATCAAAATGCATTAAACAGATATGGTACATTCTGAGATATATCAAATTTCACAATAATTGCATATACAATAAAGATTGTTATGTTTATTATTCAGCTCTATGGCTTGTCTTGTTTTTTATACATACTAGTATGGACATTTGAATTTTTTAAGATCCCCCCCCCCCAACACCATGAGGCAGATAGACTATAATAAAAAATAAATAAAATAAATGGTCTAGATTTACATCTCAATATAAATAATTAGTAATATGATCATTTTTTCTTGCTCTGTAAATACTCCGATGTTTTGTGGTTATTCCAGCGGGAAATCTCTGAAATTTGGACCCCTGCCTGTCTAAACCATATAAAACAAAAAACGCTCAGCCTAAACCGCTGTAACCAAACACGGATCGCAGCGCGCCTTCTGCTGAATGAGCCAATACCACAAATAAAGCGTACGGGATCCGCAGCGAGTGTCGGGTTACAGAGGAGCGTAGTAGAAATCAATACATTTTCATGCGATGGCGGCGCTCGGGAGTTAATCTGAACATATGGACGGTGAGCTGAGATGTCACGGTATCCCGCCTGGAGAAAACCTGGAGTAACCTAATCGGGGTCCAGCTGTTCCACGCATCCCACCTGTTCTGCGGAGGGAACTCCGGTACACGGCGTTCACCAACAAACCAGAAACCTGCGCAGACAAGGCGACCGCTCATCGCCGACCGCGTCTCTGCCCTAAAAGGTGCCCCCCCCCCCGGGGTGCCGGGAGAGGAAGAACAAGTACTGATTTATAGTAATCAGCAATGAATTAGACATTCAATTTAAATTAGACATCTGGTTTGTCTGTTCATTCATTATTCAGTGTGATATTGATCCCTACATGTACAATGCGGGAACACAAGGCGTATTCATCAGGTTTGTGAGGTCACACAGATTGCTCAGTAATAAGCCAAGAGTCTTTTTTTTTTTTTTTATAGGAGTCATTTCCAATATTCACACTTTGCACCCGATAGGAAGGTCCACAAAAATGCACGCTTTCCGAAACACGCACAAAAACACGCAAGGCTGTGCTGCTAAAATGTTATTGCCATTCCAACGCAACTGGAAACACGCCAAACCACAGAGGGTGCCACTGCCCTATGCGGGTCACTGCAATGCGTTTTAGGAGAGCTGGCATCTCGGTCCAGGAAGAAGATGGTGACCCTGGATGATGCCTGAACAAAGATAGTGCCATCGTTCTGGAGAAAAAAAAAAAAAAAGCACATGAAGGCAATGAAAATGAGAAAAAATTCTGGACAGCCGCACTCCAAAAAAGTAGCCTTTATTCGTCAAGAAAAATCAAAAATACATGGCACAGCAGAACGGACAGAAGAGCTGACGCGTTTCACACTATCAAACAGTGCTTAATCATAGCTATGATTAAGCACTGTTTGATAGTGTGAAACGCATCAGCTCTTCTGTCCGTTGTGGCATGTATTTTTGATTTTTCTTGACGAATAAAGGCTACTTTTTGGAGTGCGGCTGTCCAGAATTTTTCTCATTTTCATTGCTATATGCATTGCCAGCACCTGTGGCTTCTAAACTAGCGGAGATCATCCCAATTTGATCTACCTGGAGCGGTGATATCCCTTTCGCAGATAAAGGCATTGTCGGGGGGGTTGGGGGGGCGGAGTCCTGTGATCTCTGTGGGAGGGAATACACTGGTGAAAAATACTTATTCGACCCCCTGCAGATTGCGCAAGTTTGCCCACTTACAAAGAAATGAAGGGTCTATAATTTTTATCATAGGTGTATTTTAAATGATAGAGACAGAATATCAACCAAAAATCCAGAAAAAACACATGATACAAATGTTACAAATTGAGTTGCAGTTCAGTGAGTAAAATAAGTATTTGATCCCCAAGCAAAACATGACTTAGTACTTAGTGGAGAAACCCTTGCTGGCAAGCACAGAGGAAAGACGTTTCTTGTAGATGGTGATCAGGTTTGCACACATCTCAGAAGGGATTTTGGTCCACTCTTCTTTACAGATCTTCTCTAAATCCTTTTTTCTATAGGATTAAGGTCTGGAGACTGGCTAGGCCACTCCATGACCTTAATGTGCTTCTTCTTGAGCCACTCCTTTGCTGCCTTGGCGGTATGTTTTTGGTCATTGTTGTGCTGGAAGACCCATCCACAACCCATCTTCAGTGTTCTGGCTGAGGGTAGAAGGTTCTTATCCAAGATTTTACACTACATGGCCCCGTCCATTGGCCCCTCAATGCGGCAAAGTCGGTCTTGTATCTTTAGCAGAGAAACAGCCCCAAAGCATAACGTTTCCACCTCTGTGCTTGACTGTAGGGATGGTGTTCTTGGGGTCACAGTCAGCATTTTTCTTCCTCCAAACACGGCGAGTTGAGATAATGCCAAAGAGCTCAATTTTGGTCTCATCTGACCACAGAACTTTCTCCCAATCCTTCTCTGAATCATTTAGATGTTCATTGGCAAACTTCAGACTGGCCTGTACATGTGTCTTCTTGAGGAGGGGGACCTTGTGGGCGCTGCAGGATTTCAATCCATGGCGGCGTATTGTGTTACCAATGGTTTGTTTGGTGACTGTGGTCCCAACTGTCTTGAGATCATTCACAAGCTCCTCCCGTAGTTCTGGACTGATCCCTCACTTTTCTCATGATCATCCTTACCCCATGAGGCAAACCCTTTCATGGAGCTCCAGACTGAGGGCGATTGATGGTTATTTTGTATTTCTTCCATTTGCGAATAATCGCTCCAACAGTTGTCTCCTTCTCACCAAGCTTCTTGCTGATGGTCTTGTAGCCCATTCCAGCCTTGTGCAGGTCTACAATCTTGTCCCTGAGGTCCTCTGACAGCTCTTTGGTCTTGCCCATGATGGTGAGGTTTGATTGGAAGAAAGAGATTCTGTGGACAGGTGTCTTTTATACACATAACGAGTTGTCATTAGGAGTACCTTCTTACATTGACAGGACTCATCTGTGTACCACATGAGCACCTACTGTAGCCAGTCTATGGGAGCCAGAATTATAGTTGGTTGGGAGGAGATCAAATACTTATTTTACTCACTGAACTGCAACTTAATTTATAACATTTGTATCATGTGTTTTTTCTGGATTTTTGGTTGATATTCTGTCTCTATCATATAAAATAAACTTATGATAAAAATGATAGACCCTTCATTTCTTTGTAAGTGGGCAAACCTACACAATCTGCAGGGGATCAAATCATTATTTTCCCCACTGTAAATACCTGGAAGCGCTATGCCGCGTACACACGATCGCACGTACCGACAACAAAATCCATGTGTTTTTTTCCGACGGATGTTGGCTCAAACTTGTCTTGCATGCACACGGTCACACAAATCTTGTCGGAAATTCCGATCGCCAAGAACGCGGTGACGTGTGACTTGTCTTCTAACATTTGTATGTTGGAAGACATGTATGGGCGATCTTTAGATCCGAATCCTTTGGATGTTGAGTGTTCTGAGTAGCGGCAGAAGATATCCTTCAGTTGAACCAATTTAGCGGCCAGCAGGATAGACGCCGTTCCCTGAATAGCAGTAGCCTGTTAACAGCACCGCGGCCCCCCCTGAGTGACACTCCAAAGAGAATGTACAATCAGGCCAGACGCGGCTTCACGAGGAACGTATGGAAAGTCTTCAACGAAAGGAATGCTAATTTCTATCAGCACCGAGAAGACATCCACATTCCGTTTTACGCCGAGCCGCGAAGAGACGGCCGTGGGATTAAACGCGATTTTTGATGACGAATTCTCTTTAATGCTCATCTTTTATCTGGGGGAAATTACGGTATTTAAAGGAATAAATGAAGGCGCGATTTAACATACGAGAAGAGAACTTGTACACGTCTATGAGAAAGGAGGTAATTTAAGGGGAAGAAAATCTGACAGGTCCCGTGCGTGATCAGTGTTTGTGCTGTGTATATGAACCAGATTCTTCTATCCTGCGCTAAGAATATGTAAGGACAATAGACTATGCTAGCGGAGAGACTGCCATCTGACAAGAGAGACTGCCACGTGACAAGTGAGAGAGACTGCTACGTGACAAGAGAGAGACTGCCACGTGACAAGAGAGAGAGACTGCCACGTGACAAGTGAGAGAGACTGCCACTTGACAAGTGAGAGAGACTGCCACTTGACAAGTGAGAGAGACTGCCACGTGACAAGTGAGAGAGACTGCCACGTGACGAGAGAGAGACTGCCACGTGACAAGAGAGAGAGACTGCCACGTGACAAGAGAGTGAGACTGCCCCGTGACAAGAGAGAGAAACCGCCATGTGACAAGAGAGACTGCCACGTGACAGGAGAGAAAGACTGTTATGTGACAGGAGAGACTGCCACGTGACAAGAGAGAGAGACTGCCATGTGACAAAGGAGACTGCCACGTGACAAGTGAGAGCGACTGCCAAGTGACAGGAGAGACTGCCACGTGACAAGAGAGAGAGACTGCCACGTGACAAGAGAGAGAGACTGCCACGTGACAAGAGAGAGAGACTGCCACGTGACAAGAGAGAGAGACTGCCACGTGACAAGAGAGAGAGACTGCCACGTGACAAGAGAGAGACTGCCACGTGACAAGAAAGAGAGACTGCCACGTGACAAGAGAGGGAGACTGCTACGTGACAAAAGAGAGACCGCCACGTGACAAGAGAGTGGGACTGCCACATGACAAGAGAGAGAGACTGCCATGTGACAGGAGAGAGAGACTGCCACGTGACAGGAGAGAGAGACTGCCATGTGACAGGAGAGACTGCCATGTGACAAGAGAGAGACTGCCATGTGACCGGAGAAAGAGACTGCCATGTGACAGGAGAGACTGCCACGTGACAAGAGAGAGAGACTGCCATGTGACAAGAGAGACTACCATGTGACAAGAGAGACTGCCACGTGACAAGAGAGATTGCCACGTGACAAGAGAGAGAAACTGCCATGTGACAAGAGAGACTGCCATGTAACAGGAGAGATAGACTGCCATGTGTCAAGAGAGAGAGACTGCCATGTGTAGAGAGAGACTGTCATGTGACAAGAGAGAGAGACTGCCATGTGACAAGAGAGACTGCCATGTGACAGCAGAGACTGCCATGTGACAAGAGAGAGAGACTGCCACGTAACAAGAGACTGCCACATAACAAGAGGGACTGCCACATAACAAGAGAGACTGCCACGTAACAAGAGAGACTGCCACGTAACAAGAGAGACTGCCACGTGAGAAGAGAGAGACTGCCACGTGACAGGAGAGAGACTGCCACATGACAGGAGAGAGAGAGACTGCCACATGACAAGAGAGAGAGAGACTGCCATGTGACAAGAGAGAGAGGCTGCCATGTGACAAGAGAGAGAGAGAGACTGCCATGTGACAAGAGAGAGAGACTGCCATGTGTCTAAGGAAGGCCTCAAAGTTACAAGGGAGACTGCTATGAGGCTACAGAGAAAAAGGTTGAGTTTGGAAGTGTAGAAGGATAAGCTACGAAACACCATTCCATTTGGGTGTGACTAATTTCTACTAGCATTACCATGGCCTGGATAGATGAGACCCTTCACCAACAATGAACTAGTACCTTTCTTTTTGAACAAGTTCTCGCCCGGCCAGTAGCAGATTGATGGCCAGGCGGGATGCTCCTCCTTCTGGGGGACATCATATAACTTGCTGCTGGACACGCCGCTAGTTTGCGCCCACAGGCATCACAAAAACTATAAAACCCAGTAGTGATTAAATACCACCAAAAGAAAGCTCTATGTGTCTAAAAAAAATGATAAAAATGTCATATGGGTACAGTGTTCCATGGCCGCCCAATTGTCATTCAAAGTGCGACTGCGCTATAAGCTGAAAGTTGGCCTGGGCAGGAAGAGGGGGGGGGTGGAGTGTTCAACAGGCAAGTGGTAAACAGCTCCCTCTTCTACGTGCCCAAGGAGCCCCCTGGTGTTAGGCGCACACTTTACCATGAGCTTGGCCTGTTTTTGAAGCTATACCACCCCCAGAACCTGCCCTGCCCATAATGATACATGGCGGGATTGAACTAGATGAGAAAAAGCACAAATGCCGGAGAAGTTAAGACCCGAGATATGAGCGTGCAAAAGTGGAGTCATCTAAAAAAATAAAATAAAAGCAAGTGCCTCCTCCAGATCTAGCTTGACCACATGTTGAAGGGGCTTTGACAGGTGCACTTTAGGAACAGGCACAATTTAAATCTAGCATTATCTTATGCAGAACTCAGTTGGGTGTTTTTTACATCATCAAATTAAATCAACAAATATTAAAAACCCATCAAAAACCAACCCAAATGGCCAAAAGATTCCAAGAATGGTGGCTTTAGGCAAAGTTTAAAGACTTCTAATGAGGAAACTAAATCAAAACAAAGTTTTTTTTATGTCCCTTTCCCAACAAAAATAATAAATTATGAAACTTAACATACTTAATAGCCTTACCTGGCACTCTCAAAAGTGGCGGACGCAGTTTTCCCAATGGCGCCAAAGCCTACACCAACTGCCAGTCCCTCTGAAAGAGAAAAAAAATAATAACAATGTTTCAAATTTCTTGTTTACAACCCTGAATATTTATCAAATGTGCAAGCATCCGTGAGATACGTAGAGTACACAGTACATAGAAAACGTGCCAGGGCCACATTTCCCATAGAAGACCTATTGGTCCCGGTCAATGCAACATCATCACTTCAAGTTTGTCATTTTATTTTATGTTCTAGAGTTTTGCATTTGGTCACCTCAGGGGCTGCTAAGAGGAGTTTTTATGGGATTCTGATGATTCTTGATTGGTAGATTGGCTGGTCCATTGGATGACAGATATGGGGGGGGGGGGGGGTGTCCAATAGGCATAGATCCAATAAGGATAGATAGATAGATAGATAGATAGATAGATAGATAGATAGATAGATAGATAGATAGATAGATAGAGATAGCGAGAGAGAGAGATAGATAGCGAGAGAGAGAGAGAGAGATAGTCCTGATATGGGTCCCAGAATTTGAAGGCTCTGAGAGTTCTTGGGTTGGGGAAAAGCCTCCAACTCCGACTATGGGTACTTTGGCCCTGAAAGGGTTAACCCACAGGTCCCCAACCCCTGGGCCGTGGACCAGTGCTAGTCCGTGGCCTGCTGGGGGCCAGGAGGGCGAGCAAGTCAGCACAACCTGCACTACCACCCTCAAACCACCAGAGGGCACCTGCTCCCCTTCTTCCAGTACCACTGCCCCCTTCCCTTTCTGGGGTCCTGTTAGCGCACGCGGGAAGAAGAGGAAGAGAGATGAGAAGGGGGACAAGAAAGAGGGAGGAAAAGGAGCCAGGCCAAGGACAGGATCGTCAGAGCACTGGTAAGACCTGTACACCGCTATGGTCTATAGGAGAGAGATCACCATGTCCTGGGGGCCTTCATACTGAGCTGACATCAGATGACTTCAGATTCAGGCTGCACACACACCCTTCCCCGATAACAGACCAGTCTGTGGTGGGGTTGTCTTCTGCAAGACCGCACCTGGTGCTGGGGAGGTTGGGGACCACTAAATAAACCCACCCTCAGATAAGGCTGAAAAGGAATTTTTGCAGCATACTTGGCAAGTACAGAATCACAGTATATATAAAATAATATGCAATGTGGTTGGCGGGGAGCTTCAGAATGGCAAAGATGTTTTTATTACAAATTATATTATATATATATATATATATATTTTAATCGGATCCTGTCTAAAATTGGCCCTAGTATATGAATGTGAGTTAGGGACCTTAGGCTGTAAGCTCCTTGAGGGTTAGGGACTGATGTGAATGTAGGACGTGTATGTAAAGAGCTGCGTAAATTGACGGCGCTATATAAATACCTGTAATAAATAAAAATAAAATTATGTGAGCAGGCTGCAGTTCCTCTTTAAGTATCGTAGTTTGTCGCCATGAGCGTGCGCAGTTTTAAAAACGTGACATGTTAGGTATCTATTTACTCGGCATAACATCATCTTTTTTATACTATACCAAAGAATTGGGTTATATATTGTGTCTTTTTGCATTGTGTTGCACGTTTTGTCACAGTGTGATGAGTAGGGTCTGGGTCCTCGAGCCTACCCTGAAAGTCTTGGGAGGGGGCAGACATGGCCTTCTTGGCTTGGTTCACCCTCTCTCATGGGGTCTCCGTTCGGCGGGGAGCCCTACCGAGTACTTGGGTGGGTCTGTTTCGGCAGACCTTCCAGAGAAAGGGGGTCCGTCTAGTTTCGGCCCAGATTGGACCCAGTGAAGTACCTCAGTCGCCATCTGGAGCCTAACGCCCCGGGGGATCAGGGTAAGGCCCTTCCTAGGGAGAACACCCGTTGCACGTTTTGTGTCACTCTTTATGTGTGTGCACTTTATTTTGGCACCGGGTGGAGTTTTTGGGTGTGCTTCATACGCCGCAGACTTTTCATTAAAAAAAAAATGGTGCCTTTTTGCATTAAAAATCAATAAATATATTCCCCCCCCACAACAAATAAAAAAAACAGTGTTTAAAAAAATACAGTGCCTAATAAAAAATTGCAACGCCCTCTATTTTATTCTCTTGGGTCTCTGTTAAAAAAAAATATATAATGTTTGGGGGTTCTAAGTAATTTTCTAGCAACCCCCCCCCCCCGATTCTTACTTGCCTAACTAGTGATCTGGACCCCCAAATATGACAATAGAGAGAGCCCACCTGCCCCCGTGGACCTTACCATCTAATGTCCTTATCCTTACCATCTAATGTCCTTCTAATCTAATGTCCTTATCCTGCTTCCTGTCCCATTTGAGACTGAGCCCAGGACCTCAGCGCTGCTAGCCAAATGTAATATTCACACGGAGAACCCATCAAGATCGTCCAGAAGTATCCCGGATGTCGGGGGGGCTCGTGGCAGACAATGTTATTTTAGTATCTGCTGTGAGATGATTTTATTGGCTCGGTGACATTTGGCTAACTGACTGGAGTGGAGATCATTACGGTCAGGAGTCGGATAATAAAAACACTCCAATATGAAGCTATGATTGGTGACATCAGATGTAGAGGAAACCCCTGGGGGGGGGGGCACCTTGAAGTGACACAGTGACATAAGGCGCGTTCCATGCTAAAGCCATTTAGGGGAGCGTGAATCACGCGCCAAACCCGAGAAGCAAAGGTTACGCTGACCTTTCCCCGTCCAATTACCATATGCCCATTAAAGACATTTAATTAGCCGCGGACGCAGGTTGCTGGAGGAATTAGCATTACAAACAAATCTTCAGATCTATGTTGCCCACCACACCGGCCTGCATTTGTCACTGCGTCAGTCCCCCCCCCCCGATGTAACAAAGCAGCAGAATAAACTAAGTAACCAAGGTACATATTATGGCAGCTTAAAGTGGAGCCAACATCTAATATACACACACCGGCCACTTTATTAGGTACACCTGTTCAGTTGCTTGGTAACACAAATTGCTAAATCAGCCAATCACGCGGCAGCAACTCAATGCATTTAGGCATCCAGGCGTGGTGAAGATGACTTGCTGAAGTTCAAACCGAGCATCAGGATGGGGAAGAAATCGGGATTTAAGTGACACTGAACGTGGCATGGTTGTTGGTGGCAGACGGGCCGGTCTGAGTATTTCTGGGATTTTCACACACAACCGTCTCTCAGGTTTACAGAGAATGGAAAAGGAGAAAATATCTAGTGAGCGGCAGTTGTGTGGAGGAAAATGCCTTGTTGGTGTCAGAAGAGAATGGGCAGACTGGTTCCAGATGATAGAAAGGCAACAGTGACTCAAATAACTTCTCGTTACACCCAAGGTATGCAGAATACCATCTCTGAACGCACAACACATCCAACTACAGCAGCAGAAGACCACACCGGGTGCCACTCCTGTCAGCTAAGAACAGGAAACTGAGGCTACAATTGGCACAGGATCACCAAAATTGGAAAATGTTGCCTGGTCTGATGAGTCTGGATTTCAGCTGCGACATTCAGATGGTGGGGTCAGAATTTGGCGTTATGGATCCATCCTGCCTTGTATCTCCGGTTCAGGCTGGTGGTGGGGGTGTAATGGTGGGGGGAGATTTTCTTGGCACACTTTGGGCCCCTTAGTACCCATTAAGCATGGTTTATACACCACGGCCTACCTGAGTATTGTTGCTGACCATGTCCATCCCTTTATGACTACAGTGTCCCCATCTTCTGATGGCTCCTTCCAGCACGATAATGCACCATGTCACAAAGCTCCAATCATCTCACCACTGGACAATGAGGTCCCTGTCCTCCAATGGCTTCCACACTCACCACATCTCATCCGATAGAGCACCTTTGGGATGTGGTGGAAGGGGAAATTGGCATCATGGATGTGCAGCCAACAAATCAGCAGCAACTGCGTGATGCTATCATGTCACTATGGAACAAAATCTCTGAGGAACGTCTCAAACACCTTGTTGACTCTATTCCACCAAGAATGAAGGCAGCTCTGAAGGCAAAAGTGGGTCCAACCTGGTACTAGCAAGGTGGACCTAATAAAGTGGCCGGTGAGTGTATATGTTCATGTTATATGTATAAATGGCAAGTAAAGTATCACAATCAGGAGTCAGGCTCGGAGACCAGTAGCTATAGCAGTTGAGAGGCCCCCACTGACCAGCTGGATAAGTATACAAACAGGTCACCCTGGCAGATGACGTGGGCTCAACCAAAGTGCAGAGTCTAAGCACTAACCGGTGTTCACCAAATCTTCTGATGGTGTAGATGGGTTTTGCGATTTGATAGTACCAGGTCACGTTCCTCCGGATCACCGCACCAGGAGGTGACAAGCCGAGATCCAGTGGCAGATATAGCAGGCAGGGATCAAGCAGAAGTGTAGTCGAGGAACAAGCCAAAAGGTCGTTCGCGAGTGGTAGCGGAGATAAGGACGACAGCAGGAGTGACAAGAGTGGGATATTGGATGGATAAGAGCACAATAATCTGGCAAACAGAAAATACAAAGGCTTGGCTTATGTAGGAAGTTCATGGAAGGATGCAAAGGGTTCAACGTAAAAAAAAAAAAAATTGTCCAAGGTATCAGACAGGGAGCTGTCCAGCATCTCAGGTGGCTCAGCAAAAAAAAGAGCTCCTGCCAGACACAGCAGAGGTTGTGGGTTCAGATCCCAGTTCTGACAATAACAATTTCAGGTATTTATTCCCTCTCACAGAGGAAAACTATACTCCCATTGACAAGGACTTCATCTGCTTTTCAAGAAGGACAGAGCCATCTTTGTTCAGGCATCAACCAGGGTCACTACGTGGACTAGGATGGTGGCTCCGAGATGACACCAGTTATGTAAATCTGCATTTGCTGTACCTTGCGACTTACTACAAAGTTACAATGTACAGTCTGATCACTGGAGGAGGGGAGACGGAAGAAATGTCTCCTCCTGCATGCTACAAAGTTACAATGTACAGTCCGATCACTAGGGAAGGGGAGACTGAGAAAACTGCTTCCTAATGGCGACCAGGGATGAGCTTAGACTTGTTCATTTGCGCTATTGAACCCTCCTGGTGCCCTGCAATCATGAGTGCCTGAAACATTCCCCACCCTGCAGCTGCACATATGTATGCCCTTTTGATGGGGAATTGCCTCCGCTGCTTATGGATTGTCAGGGCGCGCCATGACAGCTTCCTGGCTGGATAGTTCAGGAGGATTAGAATGAAGATCCAAACAGGCCTAAGCTCTACCCTGGAGACAACAGTGGACCATGACTGTGTAATGTGTGTTGAAATGGTCATTTGTAGACCCCATGGAAAGACCATGGGACAGGGTGACAACACGGGAGACAACTGTGACACAGTTCCTGAGTTGTCACCCTATAAATGGAAGGGTCTGCTGTACGATAGAGAAGGTCTTCATTGGCCAAAGTAGCTCACTGTTCCAGATTCCAGCATAGCTTGTGATTGTTGGGCCCCTTGGATTTCTGTATCAGTGCTTTTCCCATTATAATGGTCCAACTGGTCATCACCAGATCCAAACTTGTGGAAGGAAATTACAGAAGGAATTGGTTGCAGAGGGGCAATGCTCATATAGTTCGTATTTGAGGCACATTAGTTACCAGACTGGCAACAAACCCACCCCGACTAATTAAAGCAAAATAATCGGCGCTCTCTGCTTTCTGGAAGTGTCTTCTGAGATCACAGATGTTACAAGGAAGTACTTATCTGCTGCAGTTCACTCGCTAAATTATACCCGTCTTTTATCCCACTGTTCCTATACCAACCATTGAGTCCACCACCTCGGCACCCTCCCGCTTCAAAGCCTGACCTTTAGTGTGAGCATTTCTCTTCAAACAGAGGAACGCTGGCTACAAAGGCCAGTATATGTCACCATTATGGGGTCCCATTCTGTTCTAGACTTCCCGCGGGAGAGACTCAATCATGTATCCTTCACCCTTTGCTTATAATTCTCCCTTCCTATCTTCACCTGAACCTGCTTTCAACCGCAGGAGCTCAGCAAATAGAAAATGGGATTATTGTTTTTTTGATGTTGAAAAAAAAAGAAATCTACCAAAACCCTTTCATTTAACATTTGAACCTCCAACATGACTTTTATAGCTGTGTCTGCAATGGGGAGATTTCCCCTAAATTCTAATTATGTTGTCATCTGGATAGGAAGAGAGTTGAGATCAAACCAACAAAGAGGTGGGGGGGAGGTATTCCCAAAACATACAGCATATGGCCAGCTTTGTACAGTTGTCACTGGTACAGGTGTCCCCATGAATGATTTACCATCACCTTCTGTTTCGGCGACAACTGTAAAAATTATGGATTTCCAATTACTTTTTGTCCTTCTGACAATGGGCCCCAACCAAGGTAAATGAAGATGATGAGTGATGCCATTAAGGAAGGGACCTCGTCTCCTCATCCTCATCTCATCTCCATCCTGTTGCTGGTGGGACATGGCCTTATACAATACAGGTGTTTATTGCTGTCTGGTTCCTCGTTGGGGATATTCTGGCATCTCCAGTGAAGGGTCCTGTTAATCCTCCATCCATTGTAGACAATTAGGCTCTTACACCCTTGTGGTAACAGTTTGGTGAAGACCCCTTTCTATTCCAGCATGACTGCCCCTGTGTACAAAGCCAGCTCCACAAAGACATGGTGTGACCAGATTGGATTGGAGGACCTTGAGTGTCCTGCACGGAGCCCTGACCTCAACCCTACTGAACACCTTTGGACCTCAACCTTACTGAACACCTTTGGACCTCAACCTTACTGAACACCTTTTGACCTCAACCTTACTGAACACCTTTGGACCTCAACCATACTGAACACCTTTGGACCTCAACCCTACCGCACACCTTTGGACCTCAACCCTACTGAACACCTTTGGACCTCAACCCTACTGAACACCTTTGGACCTCAACCCTACTGAACATCTTTGGACCTCAACCCTACTGAACACCTTTGGACCTCAACCCTACCGAAAACGTTTGGACCTTAACCCTACTGAACACCTTTGGACCTCAACCCTACTGAACACCTTTGGACTTCAACCCTACTAAACACCTTGGGACCTCAACCCTACTGAACTCCTTTGGACCTCAACCCTACTGAACACCTTTGGACCTTAACCCTACTGAACACCTTTGGACCTCTCAACCCTACTGAACGTGAATGCTGTCCAAATGCCTCACTCGTATATAGGGGAGATATCAAAGAGCCTCCTATGGTGCAGTAATATGGTAAAGTAAACATTTATTAAAACCAAATGTACTTACAATTTAAAACTTTAAATGCGCTTCATTACAAATAACCCCAAGATTTACTTATGCATGATGTCACTTCCGGTCCGTGTCTGCCTCCGTTTGCCCTACGCGTTATGTCAGGGAAATGTGACATCATCAGGGGGAATATGTATACGAGTGAGGCATTTAGGCAGCATGAATTGAATGTAGCTATAAAGGCACAATACTTCCCAGTAGTGGAACCCTTAGGAGGTCTTAACGGAGAGCCCCCTAGAGGCAGAGAGAAGGAAGAGGAGGTGACCACCATTTCAACCGAAGAGGATAATCATAAACAGACTATAACACATCAACCTGGAGGTGAGAATTCTGAGAGCACAGAAGGTGGCACATAGTGTGTGAAGTCTCAGGCACCTATTCTGAGACATCGGGTATTACTTGATTCACGGAACTTTATTTGCACAACTTCAACTAATATCATGTATACTATCACAGCTTTTTACGCGTATGGCAGAAATGTCAGAATTGGCCCGGTAGACAAGTGGTTAACAACCGAGCCTCCTGCCCATGTCTGCACGCTTTAAGTACTAAGCTGCAGCCACCATTCTCTCTTTGTGTTAATGAGCGCGTACGCCTAGTTTTGTACACGCACACGCGTCCCACATGCATACCTAAACTTTGATGGAAGGCGGAATACTTCAGTTATTACTTTGTTCTCTTGTAACTTTTAACATAAAGAGGAGACAGATGGAGAAGTATCTCATTGGGAGTAATTTAGCATGACGAGTACTCAGCGCTGTACGGAAAATGGGAAAAATACCGCTGCCTGGCAGGCGGATTTCTCCGCACATTATACAGAATAATATTTATCGTCTTATGGAACGCGCCTTTTCTGCTCGAATATATAAGTGGGAATTTTTTATTGCGAGCCATCCGTAAAACTGACGGCTGTTTGATAATTTCATAATCTCGTATAGAAACGTACGCAGCTCTACTATCCCCCGCGGGAAGCGGGCAGTTTGACAAAAGCGCTGCGTAAACACAAAGCAGCAATTTCAAAGGCCCGACCATTTCACCGCCAAGAAAATGGCTGCCTTTAGAGGCGGTACCAAGATAAAAGGGGGAGGGAACATGTACATCAACCAAACTATGGAAAATGCTCAGGTATGGTTTTCATTGGTCTACATCCAGTGACCTTAAAGCTGCAAATTAATCTACATTTCATCTTCCCTGGTCCCTCCCCCATAAACATGCTAATGCAGGGCCATCCTAATAGCATCATGGGCCCCTGCTCATATTTATTAGTACTTTCAATAAAATAGATTGGGGGCTGGTGCACAGGCACAGTGTGGGTTCGAGGGACACAGCCATCCAGGGACAGCTTAGTAAAAAACGGGACTGTCCCGGCAAATCCGGGACAGTTGGCAAGTATGCTATAATGCAGGATTATGATGGGGCCCCCATGCACCTGGGGCTCCTGGGCAGTGACTAGGGGTGCCCTTGCATTAGGACAGCCCTGTGCTAAAAACATTTTAAAATAAAATCTCTTTTTTCCTAAATACCTTGTATTAGACTCACTGACATCATCACTGAGTCTGTGTTTCTCTATGCAATCCAGGCAGATCATGACTGGTGGGAGGATCCAGCACCTTGCCCCATTACTCAGGCTCCTCTCCTGGACTGAAATGGTTTAATCTGATTTCACTGCACACTGTGAGCTTTACAGAATGTGCACTAGAAGCTGAAGTCCGATACAGCCCACTTCATTTCCTGGCTGGAGGAGGAGGTCCAGCATCATCTAGCTCTCTCCTTCTGACTATCCCTGGCCTGCTCCTATCATTCAATGGATTTTAGTTCTTTCAATCATGGAGGCTCAGCATCACATTAGGGCGTTACCTAGCACAACCTGCCTAGGAACGCCCACTTCCCCAGACTGACACCCACCTATTAAGACATTTTGATATTTGCATAACTCCTCCCAAGAGCCCGCCCACTGCTTGCATTTTGAGGGCTCTTGAGAGGAGTACTGAGGCAGGGTGCTGTGATAATTTGAGGAAGCCATGTACAGAACCTTGCCGGCCCCTCCCACAAGCCATGACTTGCCTGCATTGCACAGAGAAGCACAGAGCCCTAGTGATGACATCACAGGGAGCAAAATCAGATACGTAATGAAAACAGAAATCAGACTGTGATGTCATCGCACCTCCAAGTTGCTGAGATTTACCAAACGTGGTGGAGCATTAAAGAGTCCTACACTCTTCCGGCTTGTTGCTCAGATCCTGTTCCAGAAATAACTTCTAAATTTTGGACTTCTCCGCCTTTGCTGCCTTGGAATGCAATAGTGGAAATCCAACAAAAAACTTTCACACTCCCTAACCCAATCCAAAAATATTTTTCTGGTGCTACACTCGTTGGTCTGGGGTAGGAAGGGTGACTGGGTAAAGTGTCCATCAGGGTTACTGTTGCAAATCCACCATTGTGAGGCCCAAGGGCTCGACAACTCTCAGACGCCAGGTTGCCATGGCAACCCTGGCGCCTGGGTTTGTGTCAGCCCATTCACTGGTGGCACCAAGCGCAGGGATGCACAACTCCTATCGCCAAACGCCCGGGACATGTGGTTTACTTGTCGGATTGAAGCATCCCAGGCTCCACTTGCCCAACTGCGGCCCGGGACCAACATAGTGGGGGCTGCCGGGTAGAGGGGAGGGAGGAAAGTGGACACACGTCAGCTCTCCTCCCCTTCTTGTTGCTGACCCGGAAGTGACGTCATACCTGCAGGTACGACGTCACTTCCGGGTCCCCATTGACAGTTTCCCTGCCCATCAAGGCTGGGAAAGTATGTATTGCAGTGCGATGTGCATTGCATTACATTCAGCGGAGCACAGGGGAGACACTGGGGGTCTTTTAGACCCTGGATGTGTCATTAAAGAGAACCCGTCACCAAAAAAATTAATCACATAGGGGAGTTTTTGTCCCCTATGTAATGAAAAAAAGGTTAAAGTTTAAT
This sequence comes from Lithobates clamitans, assembly GCA_037952925.1. Lineage (NCBI taxonomy): Eukaryota > Metazoa > Chordata > Amphibia > Anura > Ranidae > Lithobates > Lithobates clamitans. Next base: position 311,888 of record JBBGZY010002779.1, on the reverse strand, counting down.
TGTAACACCCAAACACATAAAATCCCATCCCCCAAAAACTGAGGCCCCCCCCCCTCACCCCCACATGTACAAGCGTAAACACATGCATGGGGCGCCTGCGCATAAAAACGTTGATTGCAATACACGTTACATATGTCCACGCACGCCGGAATAAGAGCAATAATTCTAGCATCAGACCTCCTTCAGAACACTAAATTGATGACCTATAGGAGGTCTTTTATAGCGCCACCTAGGGAAAATATGGGGTCGCCATTTCACAGGCGTACGTAAATTTAAGGTTTGACGTGTTGGGTATCTATTTACTTGCAACATCGACTTTTTACCAAAAAAATTTGGTAATTTATTGCGTTTTTGTGCTTGCCAAAATTAACTTTAATGTGTTTTTTACTAAATGTTTGTGGTAAAATCGTGTAACATAAAAGATTGGAACTACCACTATTTTATACCCTAGGAATACAATTCTCGAGGAATTGTGCCCCATCTTTGGTGTCATTGGGAGGAATTGTGCCCCATCTTTGGGGTCAGTGAGAGGAATTATGGCCCATCATTGGTGTCTTTGGTAGGAATTGTACGCCATCATTGGTGTCATTGAGCCCCACTGTTGATGGTATTGGGAGGAATTGTGCTCCATCTTTGGCTTCATTGGGAGGAACTGTGCCCTTTTGTTGGTGTCATTAGGAGGAATTGTGCCCCATCTTAGGTGTAATTGGGAGGAATTGTGCCCCATCTTTGGTGTCATTGGGAGGAATTGTGCCCCATCTTTGGTGTCATTGGGAGGAATTGAGCCCCATCTTTGGTGTCATTGGGAGGAATTGAGCCCCATCTTTGGTGTCATTGGGAGGAATTGAGCCCCATCTTTGGTGTCATTGGGAGGAATTGTGCCCCATCTTTGGTGTCATTGGGAGGAATTGTGCCCCATCTTTGGTGTCATTGGGAGGAATTGTGCCCCATCTTTGGTGTCATTGGGAGGAATTGTGCCCCATCTTTGGTGTCATTGGGAGGAATTGTGCCCCATCTTTGGTGCCATTGGGAGGACTGGTCCCCCCTCAGTGACATTGGGAGGAACTGTGCCCCCTTGTTGGTGTCATTGGGAAGAATGGTCCTCCATCATAAGTGACATTTGGAGGAACTGTGCCCCCATGTTGGTGTCAGTAAATGAAATATTGCCCCAAGGGCCGGATAAAAGCAAGCAAATGGCCGCATCTGGCTCCTGGGCCACAATTTGGAGACCCCTGCTCTAGGGTGTCATAGGGCTACATAAAAGAAGAGGTCTTGCCATTGAAAATAAGGCTTTGTTAGTTAAAAAGAAAAAATTACCTCCTAACTTTAGCTGGCTCCTAGATTCAAAGCCAATGTGTCAAGCCCTGGGTTGAATTACCCCCCCACCCCGCGAGGCTGGTGAGATAGAAGGTTCCAGCTCAACTCATCATGACGGGGGGTTATCAGTTCCACCAATAGGGTTCCCAATTACTTGACATTAAGAAGACAGTGCCGCAGGACGAATGAAACTCCTCTGCTTGGCTTTTGCGGACGCCAGTTTTGGCAGAGCCAGAAATAACTTAACAGAATCGGTTGCCGTATCATAAACCCCAAAAAAAGAGAGAGTGACTAACGCTCAGCGCACTACGGGGAGGATGAAACCAACAATTTGATTTTTTTAGTATGTCTCAATCTAAAGGCTTCCTAAGACAATTGCTGGAGGGGAAAGTTCAGACGCTCATCTCGCCGCAGTGCTGTCTGCTGACACATGTGCTGCTCGCACAGAGTGAACTGCGTGGGAGGGAGACTCGGAGGCAGGAAAATTAATCAAACCGAGAGCTGAACGCAAGAAAAAAGCTAATTGCAGATCAGCTCCATGCATCGCCCATGTCACTGTAATAATCATGTCTCCAATACCTGACATCTTACTAAAGAACTATTTTTATTTTATATATATAGATATATATATATCTATATATATACATAAACACCCTTTTCAGTTACAAATGAATAAAATAAAAAAATCACCAAATGCACTTTAAAGCTGAACTCCAGACACATATAAAAGACGTAAATGAATAAAGCTAATTACATTTCATTTGTAAACGCCCCTTACAGTTTCCTGTACAGCAAGACTGGGAGAAGGAGAAGCAGCACGAGGAGCCAATCAGTCCTGCTACGGTGCTCACGTGCCAACAAGGTGCAACCCGATAGGAAGAGAGAGCAGAATGACAGAAAGGTGAGCTCATCTCTTATCCTTTTACTGTACAGTCATAGGCCAGGGGATAGACAAGACCTTTAAAGTGAAACTAAACTCGGGTTCAAAACTCTATTCAAGTAAGTATTCTTAACTTCATTTAACTTAACGTCCTTCTATTGCTCTCAGCCGCATCCAATTCCCCCAATTTTTTAATTTTTTTTTTTCTGCTGAGATTTTACTTCCTTCTAGAGGGTGGCTACATTCGTTCTCCACTGTATGTAGGAACGTAGCCCCCCCTGCCTTGGTTCCACTGTATGTAGAAACATAGCCCCCCCCCCCACTATGATCCTACTGTATATCGATATGTAGCCCCCTGCTTTTGTCCCTCTGTATGTAGAAACGTAGCCCCTCTGCCTTTGTCCCTCTGTATGTTGAACCATAGCCCCACTTGCATTTGTCCCTCTGTATGTAGGAACATAGCCACTCTGCCTTGGTCCCACTGTATGTAGAAACACCCCCCCCCCATCTTGATCCTATATATAGATATGTAGCCCCCTGCATTTGTCCCTCTGTATGTAGAAACGTAGCCCCCGGTCTTGGTCCCTCTGTATGTAGAAACATTGCCCCCCTGCCTTTGACTCTCTGTATGTTGAACCATAGCCCCCCTGCCTTGGTCCCTCTGTATGTACAAACATTTCCCCCTGTCTTGGGCCCTCTGTATGTAGGAACATAGCCCCCCTGCCTTGGTCCCACTATTGTAGGACTGTAGCACCCCTGCCTTATTACCACCGTATGTAGGAAGGTAGCCCCCCCTGCCTTGGTCCCACTGTATGTAGGAACGTAGCCCCCGGCCTTGGTCCCTCTGTAGTATGTAGAAACGTAGCCCCCTTGCCTTGGTCCCACTGTATGTAGGAACGCAGCCCCCGGCCTTGGTCCCTCTGTATGCAGAAACATAGCCCCCCTGCCTTGGTCCCTCTGTATGTACAAACATTTCCCCCCTGTCTTGGGCCCTCTGTATGTAGGAACATAGCCCCCCTGCCTTGGTCCCACTATTGTAGGACTGTAGCACCCCTGCCTTATTACCACCGTATGTAGGAATGTAGCCTCCCTGCCTTGGTCCCACTGTATGTAGGAACATAGTCTCCCCCCCCCCCGCCTTGGTCCCTCTGTATGTAGGAACATAGTCCCCCCCCCGCGCCTTGGTCACTCTGTATGTAGGAACGTAGCCCCCCCCTACCTTGGTCCCTCTGTATGTAGGAACATAGTCCCCCCCCCCGCCTTGGTCACTCTGTATGTAGGAACGTAACCCCCCCTACCTTGGTCACTCTGTATGTAGGAACATAGTCCCCCCCCCCCGCCTTGGTCACTCTGTATGTAGGAACATAGTCCCCCCCCCCCCGCCTTGGTCACTCTGTATGTAGGAACATAGTCCCCCCCCCCGCCTTGGTCACTCTGTATGTAGGAACGTAGTGCCCCTGCGTAGCCCCCCTCTCTTGCTCACTCCCGGGATTATTGGCTGAGTAATCTGCATACAGAAGTCCAATCCAACCAGTCAGTGGAGATTATGGGGAGTAAAAAAAAAAAAAAAGTAAAACTATAGATTGAAGACTGTTATATCAAATAACCAAAAATACTTTTAACATTTTCCAGTTTATGTAATAAAAAAAACAAACAAGCAGGGAACTTGTTAAAACATTGTATCAAATAAAAGTCTTATATATTTCTAAAAACAATCATTTAAGAATTTGTCAAGTAAATTCTGCTACTAATTTCCATCTGGGCATCCTGACCTCAATAACCCCCCCCCCCCGGGCACAAAGTGGTTAATCTGATCCATTTCCCTATACAAGGATGACGATTCCTATTCATTCCCATAAAGTTCCTCATTTTCCTCCAGCAGGATTCAGGAAAAAACGTTTGATCGATCCGATCGGTCATTGAACTGGTTAAAAGTGTTATTACGAGTTCAGAGAACCTTTGCGATCTCCCAGTTGCCTCATTACGTCAATGAGAGTCGTTATCAATATTATGGAGAGGTCTTTAAGCAGATTACATACCGGCTTCCCGAATAATGAAGGGCCGAGCATTCTGAATACTTTGCTGATATAATTAGCACAGCCTTCAAACTCAATTAAGATCATTTTTGTAGATGCTGATGATCTGTTCTACATTGCTGCTCTCAGATCCCGCCATGGTGGGGGGGGGGGGGGTGATAAGGTTCACTCAAGCAAACATCTCATCAAATGGATCTTTAAACCAGGGCGGCATTAGAATATGACTGTAGGCCATCTATCTATCTATCTATCTATCTATCTATCTATCTATCTATCTATCTATCTATCTATCTATCTATCTATCTATCTATCTATCTATCTATCTATCTATCTATCTTATTATAGGAAGTTAGATTTGCCTCTGTTCCAGCTTGGCTGACGTTGCATGCAGTTCCACATTGTGCCGGTGGGTGTCGTTGTCACCATCGGCGGGTGTTGGAAAAGCAACGTGTTGAAGCGAATGAGTGCTCCTCTGTCCCGGAGATAACTCGGCGGAGGTGGTCCTCCGAGTTGCATTCTGGGAGAGGATATTTATGGGACAGACGCCATGTTTTAGGGTTCGTTTTCAGCCACCTGCTGGCCCTCCTGGCCGACGGGTATGCTCTAGGAATACCACCTCGTGTTCCTCCGTTCCAGAGGCCCGCGTCGCTGCGGCGTGTGGGTGGGCCTAGAAGCCTGTCTGGGGCCTACCACAGCAGCCGAGGAATGGTCCTGAGCTGTCTATCCTGAGTGAAGAAGCTGGACAACCGAGAAGATCCCAGGGGAGGACCCGTCATGGAAGGATCATGCAGAGTGCTGATTAGGAGAGGGGCCTGGTGGCTCGGTTAAAGGACGCATTCCGAAGTAATCTTACAGTATAGTACTGCCGCGTTGGCTTAAAGGTCCAAGTACTGTATCTGACATTCATCACAAACCAGTACATCCTGTGGCAGAGGATCGTACGGGTTTTATTCCAGATAAGTCTGTGGCAGAGACTTTTGTTCGTGCTACGTGCTGGCTGCTAGGCAAGTGAGAGATGTCTATCCAGGCGGGCAAAGATTAAATCCTACGAAAGGGGAGACTATTCAATTACAAGTGTTCAATTACAAAGAATGTTCTGAAGAAATACAACAGAAAGGTATTTGAGCTTCCCTGCAGCTTTCCTACTAAGTCTTTCCTGCTACTTCCCTAGTTCGTTTTATTAAAGCATTGGAAAACCTACTCAAGTGTTTGGTGCTTATATCGTCCAGAGGTAAACTCAACGGAACCCTAGACCTGGTGCCGGTGAAACAGAGGTATCGAGAGTGAAGGTAACAAGCCCGCTTAAACCAGCAGCTCCACCGAGAGTTATTGCTACATATCTATCTATCTATCTATCTATCTATCTATCTATCTATCTATCTATCTATCTATCTATCTATCTATCTATCTATCCAATCACATCTATAATATCAATCTAATCTACAATATCAATCCAATCTATAGTATAAATCGAATCTATAATCGCAGAGTGATATATTTCAAGCATTTCATTCTTTACATTTTGATGATTGTGGCTTACAGCTAGTGACAACCCCAAAAATCAGTATCTCAGAAAATTAGAATATTGTGAAAAGGTTGAACATTGTAGACTCATGGTGTCACACTCTAATCACCTAATTAACTCAAAACACCTGTAAAGGTTTCCTGAGCCTTTAAATGGTCTCTCAGTCTGGTTTAGTAGGTCACACAATCACGGGGAAGACTGCTGACTTGACAGTTGTCCAGATGACAGTCATTGACACCCTCCACAAGGAGGGGAAGTCACAAAAGGCCATTGCTAAAGAAGCTGGCTGTTCACAGAGTGCTGTATCCAAGCATATTAATGGAGAGTTAAGTGTAAAGAAAAAGTGTGGTAGAAAAAGGTGCACAAGCAACAGGGCTAACTGCAGCCTTGAGAGGATTGTGAAGCAAAGGCCATTCAAGAATTTGGGGGAGATTCACAAGGAGTGGACTACGGCTGGTGTCAGTGCTTCAAGAGCCACCACACACAGATGTATCCAGCACATGGGCTACAGCGGTTGCATTCCTTGTGCCAAGCCACTCCTGAACCAGAGACAACACCAGAAGCGTCTTACCCGGGCTAAGGAGAAAAAGGACTGGACTGTTGCTCAGTGGTTCAAACTCCTCTTTACGGATGAAAGTAATTTTTTGCATTTCATTTGGAAATCAAGGTCCCAGAGTCTGGAGGACGAGTGGAGAGGCACAGATTCCACGTTGCATGAGGTCCAGTGTGAAGTTTCCACAGTCAGTGATGATTTGGGGAGCCGTGTCATCTGCTGGTGTTGGTCCACTGTGTATTATCAAGTACAAAGTTCCTCTACCAGGAAATTCTAGAGCACCTCATGCTTTCCTCTGCTGACCAGCTTTATGGAGATGCTGATTTCATTTTCCAGCAGGATTTGGCACCTGCCCAAACTACCAATACCTGGTTTAATGATCATGGTATCACTGTGCTTGATTGGCCAGTAAACTTGGCTGACCTAAGCCCCATAGAGCAGGCATGTGCAAAGTCCAACCCAGGGGCCAATTGCGGCCTGCGTTCCGGTTTCATACGACCCCACTGGTAACTTGGATATATATATATATATCTTTTGTGGCCCCCAACGAATCCCCGATTCTTTGGGGGGGCCACAAAAGATATATACCATATTTATCGTTCCTCGGATGGGACAGGGAGGGGGGGATGAGCGGCGTCAGATTACAAACAGGAGAATCTCCTGTTTACTCGGCGGCCTTTGTCATAGGAAGTCCCGTCTCCTGGGCTGGCTTTGGATGAATATTCTGTCTATCATAGCAGACGGGACTTTGCATTAAAGAGGCCGCCGAGTAAACAGGAGATTGTCCTGTATGTAATCTGTTGGCGCTCGTCCCGCCCCCTCCCTGTCCTCTCCGAGGCTGCAGATGGGCATGGATCAGGCTGCACTGATGGCAATGGTGTGGCTGCATTCAGAGACAGAAATCATGACCAATCACCGAAATCACCAAAAAAGTTTTTCACTCATGGTTAGTGTTTGGCTGAAGCCATTTATTATCAATCAACTGTGTTTACTCTTTTTAAAATCATAATGACACCAGAAACTAACCAAATGACCCTGATCAAAAGTTTACATACCCCAGTTCTTAATACCGTGTATTGCCCCCTTTAACATCAATGACAGCTTGAAGTCTTTTGTGGTATTTGCGGATGAGGCTCTTTATCTTCTCAGATGGTAAAGCTATCCAATTCCTCTTAGCAAAAAGTCTCCAGTTCCTGGAAATTCTTGGGCTGTCTTGCATGAACGGCACGTTTGAGATCTCCCCAGAGTGGCTCAATGATATTAAGGTCAGGAAACTGAGATGGCCACTCCAGAAACTTCACTTTATTCTGCTGTAGCCAATGACAGGTCAACTTGGCCTTGTGTTTTGGATCATTGTCATGTTGGAATGGCCAAGTACGTCCCATGCGCAGCTTCCTGGCTGATGAATGCAAATGTTCCTCCAGTATTTTGTGACAACATACTGCATTCATCTTGCCATCAATTTTGACCAAATTTCCTGTGTCTTTGTAGCTCACACATCCCCAAAACATCAGCGATCCACCTCCGTGTTTCACAGTAGGAATGGTGGACCTTTCATCATAGGCCTTGTTGACTTTTCTCCAAATGTAGTGTTTATGGTTGTTGCCAAAAAGCTCAATTTTGGTCTCCTCACTCCAAATGACTTTGTGCCAGAAGGTTTGAGGCTTGTCTCTGTGCTGTTTGGCGTATTGTAAGTGGGATACTTTGTGGCATTTGCGTAGTAATGTCTTTCTTCTGGAGACTTGACCATGCAGTCCATCTTTCTTCAAGTGCCTCCTTATTGTGCATCTTGAAAACAGCCACACCACATGTTTTCAGAGAGTCCCGTATTTCACCTGAAGTTATTTGTGGGTTTTTCTTTGCATCCCAAACTATTTTCCTGGCAGTTGTGGCTAAAATTTTAGTTGATCTACCTGACCGTGGTTTGGTTTCAACAGAACCCCTCATTTTCCACTTCTTGATTAGAGTTTGAACACTGCTGATTGGCATTCTCAATTCCTTGGATATCTTTTTATATACCTTTCCTGTTTTATACAGTTCAACTTACCTTTTCCTGCAGATCCTTTGACAATTCTTTTGCTTTCCCCATGACTCAGAATCCAGAAACGTCAGTGCAGCACTGGATGAAAGATGCAAGGGTCTGTCAGGAGTCCAGAAACTCATTGACCTTTTATACATACACACTAATTACAAGCAAACAGATCACAGGTGAGGATGTTTACCTTTAAATAGCCATTCAAACCCCTTTGCGTCAACTTGTATGCATGTTATCAGGCCAAAATCACCAGGGTATGTCAACTTTTGATCAGGGCCATTTGGGTAGTTTCTGTTGCCATTATGCTTTAAAAAGAGTAAACACAGTTGGTAGATAATAAATGGCTTCAGCCAAACACTAACCATGAGTGAAAGAAAAGTTTTTGTGTTATCATTCATATTCTCTGAAAAATGGCCAAGAAATCATAAATTCTGCCAGGGTATGTAAACTTTTGAGCACAACTGTACAGTGGAACCTTGGTTTACGAGTAACGCGGTTAACGAGCGTCTTGAAAGACGAGCAATTTATTTTTTTAAAATTTTTGTTGTCTCGCAAAACGAGCAGAATTCAGGTTAATGGGCGGTACAGTACAGCATTTGGCAAGAGGTGCGGGGGCGTCGGGGACACTCGGAACGGTTCGGAGTCATTCGAAAATACTCAGAAATACTCAGTTTTCGAGCCTTTCCAAGTTCAGTTAAGCCACCCCGAGTATTTTCAAGGCTCTCCAGCGCCCCCCCCCCACCTCTGGCCACATGCGGTATTGCATGTAATAGAAGTCAATGCGGAACACATTATCTTCGTTTCCATTGACTGCTATGGGGAAACTCGCTTTGATATGCGAGTGCTTTGGATTACAAGCATTCTCCTGGAACGGATTATACTCGTAATCCAAGGTTCCACTGTATATCCAAATAACACGCCCGAGCTCAGCCTTAGACTCCTCACCACGCACAGCCACAAAGGAAAGAGAATTCTTGTTGCGCAGTGCATTAGTTAATTTGCATTTAATTGTAGTGGTTCAAAGAATGTCAGGCAAAATGGT